>CM072931.1:4252530-4633801 GCA_036971965.1 Nyctalus aviator
TAGGGGTGCGGGTGTGAGTAGGGGTGCGGTGCGGGTGTGAGTAGGGGTGCGGGTGTGAGTAGGGGTGCGGTGCGGGTGTGCGGGTGTGAGTAGGGGTGCGGTGCGGGTGTGAGTAGGGGTGCGGGTGTGAGTAGGGGTGCGGGTGTGAGTAGGGGTGCGGTGTGAGTAGGGGTCCGGGTGTGAGTAGGGGTGCGGTGCGGGTGTGAGTAGGGGTGCGGGTGTGAGTAGGGGTGCGGTGCGGTATGAATAAGGGTGCGGGTGTGAGTAGGGGTGCGGTGCGGGTGTGAGTAGGGGTGCGGGTGTGAGTAGGGGTGCGGTGCGGTATGAATAAGGGTGCGGGTGTGAGTAGGGGTGCGGTGCGGGTGTGAGTAGGGGTGCGGGTGTGAGTAGGGGTGCGGTGCGGTATGAATAAGGGTGCGGGTGTGAGTAGGGGTGCGGTGCGGGTGTGAGTAGGGGTGCGGGTGTGAGTAGGGGTGCAGTGCGGGTGTGAGTAGGGGTGCGGGTGTGAGTAGGGGTGCGGTGCGGGTGTGAGTAGGGGTGCGGGTGTGAGTAGGGGTGTGGTGCGGGTGTGAGTAGGGGTGCGGGTGTGAGTAGGGGTGCGGTGCGGTATGAATAAGGCTGCGGGTGTGAGTAGGGGTGCGGTGCGGTATGAATAGGGGTGCGGGTGTGAGTAGGGGTGGGGTGCGGTGTGAGTAGGGGTGCGGGTGTTAGGAAGGTGCGTGCGTGTGTGAGTGGGGGTGTGTGTGTGAGGAGGGGTGCGGTGCGGGTGTGAGTAGGGGTGCGGTGTGAGTAGGGGTGCCGGTGTGAGTAGGGGTGCGGTGCGGGTGTGAGTAGGGGTGCGGGTGTGAGTAGGGGTGCGGGTGTGAGTAGGGGTGCGGTGCGGGTGTGAGTAGGGGTGCGGTGCGGTATGAATAAGGGTGCGGGTGTGAGTAGGGGTGCGGTGTGAGTAGGGGTGCGGTGCGGGTGTGAGTAGGGGTGCGGGTGTGAGTAGGGGTGCGGTGCGGTATGAATAAGGGTGCGGGTGTGAGTAGGGGTGCGGGTGTGAGTAGGGGTGCGGGTGTGAGTAGGGGTGCGGTGTGAGTAGGGGTGCGGGTGTGAGTAGGGGTGCGGTGCGGGTGTGAGTAGGGGTGCGGGTGTGAGTAGGGGTGCGGTGCGGTATGAATAAGGGTGCGGGTGTGAGTAGGGGTGCGGTGCGGGTGTGAGTAGGGGTGCGGGTGTGAGTAGGGGTGCGGTGCGGTATGAATAAGGGTGCGGGTGTGAGTAGGGGTGCGGTGCGGGTGTGAGTAGGGGTGCGGGTGTGAGTAGGGGTGCGGTGCGGTATGAATAAGGGTGCGGGTGTGAGTAGGGGTGCGGTGCGGTATGAATAAGGGTGCGGGTGTGAGTAGGGGTGCGGTGCGGTATGAATAAGGGTGCAGGTGTGAGTAGGGGTGCGGGTGTGAGTAGGGGTGCGGTGCGGTATGAATAAGGGTGCGGGTGTGAGTAGGGGTGCGGGTGTGAGTAGGGGTGCGGTGTGGTATGAATAAGGATGCGGGTGTGAGTAGGGGTGCGGGTGTGAGTAGGGGTGCGGTGCGGTATGAATAAGGGTGCGGGTGTGAGTAGGGGTGCGGGTGTGAGTAGGGGTGCGGTGCGGGTGTGAGTAGGGGTGCGGTGCGTGTGTGAGTAGGGGTGCGGGTGTGAGTAGGGGTGCGGTGCGGTATGAATAAGGGTGCGGGTGTGAGTTGGGGTGCGGTGCGGGTGTGAGTAGGGGTGCGGGTGTGAGTAGGGGTGCAGTGCGGGTGTGAGTAGGGGTGCGGGTGTGAGTAGGGGTGCGGTTCGGGTGTGAGTAGGGGTGCGGGTGTGAGTAGGGGTGCGGTGCGGGTGTGAGTAGGGGTGCGGGTGTGAGTAGGGGTGCGGTGCGGTATGAATAAGGGTGCGGGTGTGAGTAGGGGTGCGGTGCGGGTGTGAGTAGGGGTGCGGGTGTGAGTAGGGGTGCGGTGCGGGTGTGAGTAGGGGTGCGGGTGTGAGTAGGGGTGCGGTGCGGTATGAATAAGGGTGCGGGTGTGAGTAGGGGTGCGGTGCGGGTGTGAGTAGGGGTGCGGGTGTGAGTAGGGGTGCGGTGCGGTATGAATAAGGGTGCGGGTGTGAGTAGGGGTGCGGTGCGGTATGAGTAGAGGTGCGGGTGTTAGGAAGGTGCGTGCGTGTGTGAGTGGGGGTGTGTGTGTGAGGAGGGGTGCGGGTGTGAGTAGGGATGCAGGTGTGAGTAGGGGTGCGGTGCGGGTGTGAGTAGGGGTGCAGGTGTGAGTAGGGGTGTGGTGCGGTATGAGTAGAGGTGCGGGTGTTAGGAGGGTGCAGTGCGTGTGTGAGTGGGGGTGTGTGTGTGAGTAGGGGTGCGGTGCGGGTGTGAGTAGGGGTGCGGGTGTGAGTAGGGGTGCGGTGCGGTATGAATAAGGGTGCGGGTGTGAGTAGGGGTGCGGGTGTGAGTAGGGGTGCGGGTGTGAGTAGAGGTGCGGGTGTTAGGAGGGTGCAGTGCGGGTGAGAGTGGGCGTGTGTGTGTGAGGAGGGGTGCGGTGCGGGTGTGAGTAGGGGTGCGGTGCAGGTGTGAGTGGGTGTAGGAGCAGGCGCAGGGGGGTGGGTATAGGTGGGGGGGAATGTGGAGGTGTAGGTCCAGTGCAGGTGTGGGGGCGGGTCAGGTGTGTGTTTGGGTGTATCTGCAGCTACGGTGACGGCACAGTCAGCTGGGCAGTGCGCACCGTGGGAGTGGGTGCTGTGGGCCCGTGGAGGGCGCCGCGGGGGCGCTGAGGGGGGAGCACCGGCTGTGCCGGGGGCGGGGCCATGGTGGAGAGCAGCATGGGGGGGGGGCAGGCAGCCAGCTGGAGTGGCGCTCAGTCTGCCGTGACCTCCCTCTGTCCGTCTGTCTCCCCCGCACTTTCCTTCCGTGTTCCCCTCCGGGCCCCTCTGTCTGTGGGCGGAGGGGGGCCATTTCACGGGAGGTCTTCACCCCACCGCCCCCACTTCTCCCCTGGCCGCTGGGGCGGCCGCGGCCGGGCCTGACGCTGTGTCTCTGCCTCCAGCCAGCCCCCCGCCTCGCCCAGCACGCAGGAAGCCATTCAGGGAATGCTGTCCATGGCCAACCTGCAGGCCTCCGACTCCTGCCTGCAGGCCGCGTGGGGCGCCGGCCAGGCCAGGGGCAGCGCGCTGGCGGCCCACGGCGCCCGCAGGAACGGCGCGGGCGGCAAGAGCGCGGGCAAGCGGCTGCTGAAGAGGGCGGCCAAGCACAGCGTGGACCTGGACGACTACGAGGAGCAGGACCACCTGGACGCCTGCTTCAAGGACTCGGACTACGGTGAGCGCCGCGGGGGGGCCTGCAGCGCCTTTCCTGGGAGGGAGGCCACCGGCCGCAGCGCCCCGAGAGCGGGCTGTGCCCCCCGAGAGCGGGCTGTGCCCCCCGAGAGCGGGCGGCGCCCCCCGAGAGCGGGCTGTGCCCCCTGAGATGGGCTGTGCCCCCCGAGAGCGGGCTGTGCCCCCCGAGACGGGCTGTGCCCCCCGAGAGCGGGCTGTGCCCCCCGAGAGCGGACTGTGCCCCCCGAGAGCGGGCTGTGCCCCCCGAGACGGGCTGTGCCCCCTGAGAGCGGGCTGTGACCCCCGAGACGGGCTGTGCCCCCCGAGAGCGGGCTGTGCCCCCCGAGAGCGGGCTGTGCCCCCCGAGAGCGGGCTGTGACCCCCGAGAGCGGGCTGTGCCCCCCGAGAGCGGGCTGTGCCCCCTGAGAGCGGGCTGTGACCCCCGAGAGCGGGCTGTGACCCCTGAGAGCGGGCAGAGAGCGGGCAGCGCCCCCCGAGAGCGGGCTGTGCCCCCTGAGAGCGGGCTGTGACCCCCGAGAGCGGGCTGTGCCCCCTGAGAGCGGGCTGTGCCCCCGAGAGTGGGCGGCGCCCCCCGAGAGCGGGCTGTGCCCCCCGAGAGCGGGCTGTGCCCTCCGAGAGCAGGCAGAGAGCGGGCTGTGCCCCCTGAGAGCGGGCTGTGACCCCTGAGAGCGGGCAGAGAGCGGGCTGTGCCCCCTGGGAGCAGGCAGAGAGCGGGCTGTGCCCCCTGAGAGCGGGCAGAGAGCGGGCTGTGCCCCCTGGGAGCGGGCAGAGAGCGGGCTGTGCCCCCTGAGAGCAGGCAGAGAGCGGGCTGTGCCCCCTGAGAGCGGGCAGAGAGCGGGCTGTGCCCCCTGAGAGCGGGCAGAGAGCGGGCTGTGCCCCCTGAGAGCGGGCAGAGAGCGGGCTGTGCCCCCTGAGAGCGGGCAGAGAGCGGGCTGTGCCCCCTGAGAGCGGGCAGAGAGCGGGCTGTGCCCCCTGAGAGCGGGCAGAGAGCGGGCTGTGCCCCCTGAGAGCGGGCAGAGAGCGGGCTGTGCCCCCTGAGAGCGGGCAGAGAGCGGGCTGTGCCCCCTGAGAGCGGGCAGAGAGCGGGCTGTGCCCCCTGAGAGCGGGCAGAGAGCGGGCTGTGCCCCCTGAGAGCGGGCAGAGAGCGGGCTGTGCCCCCTGAGAGCGGGCAGAGAGCGGGCTGTGCCCCCTGAGAGCGGGCAGAGAGCGGGCTGTGCCCCCTGAGAGCGGGCAGAGAGTGGGCGGTGCCCCCTGAGAGCGGGCGGTGCCCCCTGGGAGCAGGCAGAGAGCAGGCGGTGCCCCCTGAGAGCGGGCTGTGACCCCTGAGAGCGGGCAGAGAGTGGGCGGCGCCCCCTGAGAGCGGGCAGAGAGCGGTCTGTGCCCCCCGAGAACGGGCGGCGCCCCACGTCCTGAAGCCAAGGCGCTCCGTGGGCGAGGGAAACCACTGTCCTGAAGGCAGCGTGTCAGTCCGGGTCTGGGACAGTGTCTGGTGGGGAAGCAAAGGAATGTGTCAGTCCTGAGGCCTTGGCGCCCCAGAGGAGTGACAGAGCGGCTGCCCCCGGCAGCTGGCGCTCTGGCCCGGGCCGGCGGGCAGCAAGCCCCCTCCCGCTCCCGCAGGTGAGGATGCCCTGGGCACCGAGAAGGACACTGCCTCTGCTGGCTCCCGGCTCCACTGGAGCAGGACTTCCTTCCGTGTCACCGTTGCTGTGGGGGCAGTGCGCGCGCATGCGCACACGCACACGCACACGCACACGCACACACACACACGCGTGCGTGCGCGCACGCACAGTGGTGCTGAGTGTATTTGAGCTGTGTCACCATCACTACAGCCAGTCTGAGCCCGTCACCACCCCTAGGGGAAGCCACACCCGCCCGGTCCCGGCCCGGGGAGCCTTGTCCCTGACGGCCTGGGGTGTCTTGCTCACTGCACCCAGCGGTGCTTGGCCCTGGAGTCTGACTTCTCTCCTCGGCGTCCTCAGGGCTCACCACGTGGCAGCCCCTCACGTGACGGCCGAGTGCCAGCACACAGAGTGGTGGCCGCACACACATGTGCACACCTCACTGTGCACCCCTTCCCCCCGCAGAGCACACCGGGGCGTTGTGACTAGCGCCGTGTGAACACTGGTGTGAGGGGTCTGTGTGGCCCGTGCCAGTGTTTCCAGCACATACGTGGGAGGGCTTGCTGGGTTCTGAGACCTGGCCCACCGCCCTCCACGCAGCTGCACCAGCTCACACTAGTGGATGCACTGATGCCACGTCTACCGTCTGTCTGCCTGTGGATGAGACCCCGGCTCAGACTGGCTCCAGAAGGGGGTTTGGAAGAGAGGAGCTGCCTAGGGACGTGTCCGTCCTGCGGACACAGCGTGCTAACAGCCCCGCTCCCAGGGTTAGGAGCGCGCTGCCCGTGCTGTAGGCCCGCCTTCAGCGCAGCCCTGATGGCCCACGGGCCCCGGGCCCCGTCCCCACAGCCCTCCGGGCTGCCCTGCCCCCTCTGCTGGGCACGCTGTGCCTCCCGGCCTGCCCAGGCTGACGGAAGTGGAGTGAGCTCCATTTCCCGGGCACGGGGTGGCTGCCGGGGGTTCAGGTCAGCTTACGGGGCGGGAGGTGGGGTGGCACCTGCACGTCCCCTAGAACGGCGGGTGAGCCGTCTCCTCCAGAGACGCCCAGGGGGCCTGGGGTGCTCAGCGCACCGGCTCTGTGGACGTTGGGGTTTTGTTTTCCGGTGGCGGAGAGAGCGGGGCGTTCTCAGAACGGGTGGATGGGTGCCGGGTCAGGCTGCCCAGGCTGTTGAGGTCACCGGGAGGCTGGCCAGGTCCTCTCGGCTGCCCGCTGGCTGCCCCTCTCTGAACCTAAAGGGGCCAACGCTCTGCCCCTGAGGAGGCTCCCAGGACGTCCGTTCCCAGGTGCGCAGCGCCCGCGCTGGGTGCTGGCTCAGCCTCCCTCCCGTTGCCTCTGCAGTGTACCCCTCCCTGGAGTCTGACGAGGACAGCCCCGTCTTCAAGTCCCGGTCCAAGAAGAGGAAAGCCTCAGACGACGCCCCCTACAGCCCGACAGGTAGAGCTGGCGGGAGGGCTCTGTCCATCCCGCAGGACAGCCATGGCATGTGGGCGCTCTGCTGGCGAGGGCTGTCCCTGCCTGCCCTCCTGCACAAGCGCCAGCAGCTCCTGGATGGGCTGGGGGGAGCCCGAGCTTCTGGCCCCCGGATGGCAGCCAGTAGGGGGCGCCTGGTCCACGTTCCACCTGCCCCCCTCCTGCCCTCCTGCCTTGCTGGGTGGGATCGCCTACCCCGTTGGGCCTCTCACTGACCCTCCACTCCCCCCGAACTTGTGAGGTGTCCCTGGACGCAGGAACAGGCTGGGCTGGGTGGGTCCAGGGGTTCCCGTAGGGCGGGCCGCCACTGAGGCTCGCTGACCTTCTTTCCCACAGCGAGGGTTGGCCCATCGGTGCCGAGGCAGGACAGGCCCGTTCGAGAGGGGACCAGAGTGGCCTCCATCGAGACCGGACTGGCGGCCGCTGCAGCCAAGCTGTCCCAGCAGGTGAGGAGGGCCCTGCCCGATGCAGAAGCCACCCATCCTGAGGGCTGGCACCGGCCGGGGGGTCTGAGTATGGCTCGGTTCAGGCCCCGGGTCCCCACAGTGGGGGGCGGTGGCGGGAACCGGTGGCCGGGCCCTTGCTGCCTGTCGTGGTGGGGACCGTGGTCCTAGGTGCCGGGGACATGCTCCTCGGGGCCTCCCCTCTTCCTCTTGTCCCCACGGAGCTGAGGTGGCTGCTCCATCTCCGACCTTTCCGTTGCCATATCAGCTCCTCCTGGTCCCGGCTCCCTCCGAAGAGAGGGTCTCAGACTCTCAGAGGTCACCCAGACCAGGCCCGACCCCATCTGGGCACCTGAGGAGGTTCGCAGGCCCACAGCGAACATTCTAGAGCCAAGAGGCCCGAGGCGGCTCAGAGCAGGGTGACGGAGGAGGGCGCTGAGCATCGTGCCGCATCCCACGGGGCCCCTGTGCAGGACCTCCCCCGCATGTGGGAGCGTGGTGCCCCCTGCAGGCACTGGCCCAGCCTCTCGGCCCCAACAGCGCTGGCCCTCAGCTTCCGGGAGAGGCCTGGAGCTCAGGGACCGGCCTCCCCGGGCCCAGGTGGTGAGGGCTGCTCTGCCTGCCTGCCCGCACCTGAGCCTGCCCCCCCGGCTTCGTCCCCAGGAGGAGCAGAAGAGCAGGAAGAAGAAGAGCTCCAAGAGGAAGCTGACGCCCAACACCACCTCCACCTCCACCTCCTCCTCCACCTCCACCACCTCGGCCAGCAGCACCTCGGCCTCCACCACCCCCGCCTCCGCCACCCCCGCCTCCGCGACCCCAGCCTCCACCAGCACGGCCTCCACCAGCACCGCCAGCAGCCAGGCCTCGCAGGAGGGCAGCTCGCCCGAGCTCCCGCCCGAGGCGCACAGCAGCAGCCTGGCCGACCACGAGTACACGGCGGCCGGCTCCTTCGGCGGGGCCCCGGCCAGCCGCGCCTCCCAGCCCATGGCGCCCGGGGTCTTCCTCTCACAGCGGCGGCCCTCCGCGTCCTCCCCCAACAGCGCCGCCGCCAAAGGTACCGTGCCCGCCCGCCCCGCGCAGCCCCGGCCGGCGGGCCGTCTGCGGAGGTGACCGCAGGCTCCTTCCCGGAGCCCGTGTGTGGCCACAGCCCGTGGGGAAGGAGTGGCCTCCCGCAGGCTGAGGGCCAGAGCCCCAGGCCCAGGGCTTCGGCTTTGGCTCAGCTTGGAGTCAGGGTGTGGTAAACGGATTGCCAAGGGAGGGGTCCAGGGGGACTGGCCCAGGACCCTCTGTGAATTGGGGGGGGCACAGCTGCCTGGCATCTCCCCGTCCGGCCCCCGGCCCCCAGGCCTGCTAGTGGTTGGCTCACTCCTCCGCCTCGGACTCCGCTCCCAGCAGTCCTTCCCGCTGGCCATGGGGCCCAGCGGCGGGGGCACAGCTCAGGGCCCCAGGTGGCCCTGTCGCCAGGAGGTAGGCAGGGATCTCACTTCACCCGGTGCCATTGCCTGGCCCGTCGCGCCCTGGCCTCAGCCCCACGCCTTCGTCCCTGCCCTGGCGATGGGGCTCGGTGGAAGATTCCTGCTTTCGGAGGGTGCAGGTCCCTCAGGCTCGGGGCCGCAGACCCACTTCCCGCCAGACGGGGGCGTGAGGGGGGCTTGCACTCCCTCTCACACAGCTGTCGCCTTTTTGTGTCCCCTCTTCTACCCCCAGGAAAACGTACAAAAAAGGGCATGGCCACCGCCAAGCAGAGGCTTGGGAAAATTTTGAAAATTCATCGGAATGGAAAGCTGCTCCTTTAAAGTTTGGAGAGCCAGGATCCTTCTGCTCCGCTCAGGACCCCGGAGCCCCGCTACGCCGTCAGCCCCAGGAGGGTGGCCCCGCCGCCCGCCGGCCCGGAGGCCCGGCCTCCGCCAGCCTCCGCCCCCCGCACTGAGCACGCCCGGCGCTCGGGCAGGCGCAGCTCGCCGTGCGGACAGATGGCCCTTCTCACGTCGCTTAGCGTGACCAGTGCCCGGAGCTCGGCCCCGCCAGTCTGAGGACCATTCCGGTTTCGGGTCCTCTAGGCACCCGAGCGCGGAGGTGGCAGGGCCTCGGCAGCTCTGCTGGGAGCACGAGTCCTTCGAGGAAGGAGGAGTGAGCCAACACTCACCAGGCCCAGAGCCTGGGCCAGCCCCAGGCTGGGAGCCTCCAGAGGCTTAAAAAAAGGCAAAGAACACGAGAGAGGAGGAGGAGGAGAAAGCAGGGTGTCTGTGTGCCCCCATCTCTTCCCGAGTGGTTCTCCCACATGTCGAAGAGCCTTCCCTCTGGCTCCCGGCCGGCCAGACGGTGGGTGTCGCCCCGGAATGCCCAGGGCATTTCTCGGAACGACGGGGCCGGCAGCAGGGTCAGCGTATCCGTGGGTCGGGGAGCCACCGTGGGGTCCCCAGCCCTGACGCAGGCCCAGGGCCCAGGCAAAGCCACAGGGTGGGTCCTGTCCAGTCCCACTGGCCACACTCCCAAAAGCACTTGCCAGCCCAGGCGCCCTGCCCCGGGCCTGGCGGGGCGGAGGGCGGCCGGGCGGCCCAAAGATGCGGGGCCTGGCACTCTGTCCTGTCACCTGGCACTTGGTGTCGCGTGCGTGGGCGGCCCCCGGACCGAGCCCACCCATGGACACGGAGGGGCTGGATTTGTTTCTCAGGCAATCCTGTATTTTAATTTTAGATGTACTTCCTGAAGCATATTTTTCATAGAATGTAGCGTGTAAATAGCTTTTTAAATAACTTCTTTTTTATAAGAGTAAAAGTATCTTTAGGAATTTCTTTGTAGAGTCCTTCATTAACATTTATACGAGTTTTTTGCCGAGTCTGATGGACAGTTGGGTTTCCGATGCTTTTTCTTTTCCCTCCTTTTTTTTTTTTTTTTTTTTTTTAATTGCTATGGTTATTTTTTTATTTTATTTTAGGGACTAAGGTATTGCCTGAAAAACAAGTAATGTCTGTGCAGCCTTATATCTGTCTTTACAGAAGCAAACAGTACACAAAAGATCTATTTCAGATATGTTTGAAGACGCGTCTTCAACTTGAATACCAGCTTTCTTTCCTTCTTGTTGATGAAGGGGTGGGGGACAGTTATTTTACTAGCACCTTGTGAAGTGTTCTGTGTTTTGTGATGCTGTAATTTATTAATGTTTGTAGCTTTTTATATTTGTATATTTCTTATGAGCTTTGTTTATATGCCCATCCCCGGGTGTGCTGTCCGCACAGAGAGGCCGCCATGCACAGGCCTGGGCCTGGCCCGCCTGGCGGGGGCGTGGCTGCGGAGCGGGGGTGGGCGCGGCCGCGCCCGGACCCATCCGCTCCAGTCCAGCGTTCCGAAGGTTTCCTTGCCTGTTACTGTTGAACATTTATATAATCTAACCTGGCCATCAAACTGTTCTCTCTCTCTTATTTTTTAATTTTATTATTATTTTGGCAACATGTACATTTCTAACAAAGTTTATCGTGGCTATTAAAGTGTTTTATTTCCCAATTCATATTACTCTTGTATTGAGTCCCTGAGGCCTAAGGCAACTTAAATCAAAGTTTTAAAAGAGTAAAGATATTTCAGGTTTTGTACAGAACCATGTCTCTGTCATTTCTGCCTCGATCACCACCGTCCGTCCTGCAGGGAGGGTGCAGGGGTTCTCAAGGGGGCGGAGGGCACTGCGGTCGGGGGGTCAGGTCTTGCGCATCCTGAGGGCCGGGTGGGAGGGTGGGCAGTCAGACCAGGTCCCCTGTCCACGCCAGGGCTGCCAGTGTTCCCTGAGACTCCTGATGGCCTGTGGGCCCACGCACTGCCTGCACCCCGAGCAGCCTGCGGGAATGGGCAGAAGACCCCTGTGGGGACTTCGAGACCCTGACCTTACTGGCCGCAGCCCCCAGCGCCCTCTGATATCTTGTGGTTCCCAGATGGGCAATTTGGCTGAGTCCAGCGAGCACAGGGCCGACAAGCAGGCCCTCAGGGGCAAACACAGGCTTCGTCTACAGCTGGCGTTCACAGGAATGAGCAAACGCAGAGCCCACCCCCAGCCCCCACCCCGCACAGACAAGTGCGGGCTCTGAAGATCAAGGACGGGAGGGAAGGAAAGGCAGTTGCCGGAGGGGGCGCTGCAGAGGAGCGCTGGGGCTGCTGGGCACCTTGGCCTCACTGGGCCCTGGGACGGCACCCTCTCCCTGGGCGCCCACAGTTTGAGTCCATTCTGCAGGACCCCTGGGAGCATGGCCCCTCCCCGTCCCCTGGCCAGGACTGCACTGGCCTGGCACTGTGCTACCCAAATGCAGCCAGACTTGGCTGCGTGGCGCCCCACACCCTCATCTCACAGAACCAGGGACCCTGCCTGGCCCGTGGCTGCCCTCTGCAGCGCCCCTCCGCCACCCGCCCAGGCCCAGTTCTGCCCCCTCCGCACCATCCGAAGCTGGTGGTCCTGAGCCCGGGCCCCGGAGGCTAAGCTGTGCTCCATGGTCTCCAGAGGGCTGTCAGGCAGGGCTCCCAAAGGCCACCCAGAGTCCCCAAGGTCCAGGCGCCATCCTGGTCTGCACCCACGCAATCCCGGTGTGGCCCAGCCCTGCTGTGGGACCTCACTGTGGCCCCATGTGCAAGGTGATTGGGTGTCTGCACGCACCTGAGACTCAGGTGTCTGGGTGAGCTTGTGGCCGGGATGGCAAGGGCCCAGGTCTTCTCTCAATCCGGGGCTGAAAGGGAGGGGATGAATGTGCTCCCAGCATGGACCATGGGCCCAGCTCCAACTCCTTCCTCCCTGACCGTGGTCCCACTGGAAGGGGAGACTGCCAGGCAAGCTACGCATGAAGGCCCCCAGGCCATTCCTGCACCTGGGCCTTCCCCAGGGCTTCCTGAGGGCTGGGAGTGAGGGAAGGCAGTCAGGCCAGGAGAAACCTTTCAGGCACCTTGGACCCATCCTGTGTGCAGTCCTCTCTCAGGGTCTCAGGACCAAACCAGTGGGGTGTCCCCAGCATGGCAGGTCAGTGGCATGCAAAGACCCAGGGCAACAGGCCCCGAGGACTCAGAACCAAGACCCTCCTCCCCCCGCAGGCTCTGCTCGCCAGTCTGGCTCACAGGGGCCTGGCAGTGCTAGTGCCTCACCGGATGCCGCAAGACCCTTGCCCTTCGCCGTTCTGCAGCCCCCGGTGGCAGTTGCGGTGTGAGAGTGGAGCACCAGCGTCCTCTGGTTGTCCTGGGGGCTGCAGGATGCCATGGGTAGGGTCCTGGAGTCCCCCTGCGAGGAGAGCCACCTGGCCAGCAGAGGACTTGGCAGAGAAAATGTGAAGACCTGCCTGCAAGGCCTCGGAGATGGGCAGGCTCCGTCCTGCAGGGATGCGGTGCCGCCGCAGCCCGGGCCCTGAACGGCGCTGAAATGATCAGCCTGTAACTCAGATCTCTGAGGTTCAGTTGGATCCAGAGTCATTTTCTGAGCACCTACTGTGTGCTAGGCTGTTGAGGATCTTCCAGAGCCTTCATCAAAGCCGACAACAAGCCCACTTTGCCAAGGACACCAAGCTAAGCAAAGGCCTGCTGCCCCGCGTCTTGCCAGCTCTGGGACCCTAACCATCGCCGGCTCCCTCGGACAGTAGGACATACGGTGTCCTATAAAATCGGGGTAGAGGGCAGTGTGAGATGTCCTCGGAGCCACCTATGGGAGATGACAATGTCTTTTTTTATTTTTAAATAAATCTTTATTGTTCAGATTATTACAAATGTTTCTCTTCCCCCCACCTCAATTGCTCCCCTCCACCAGGTTCCCACCCTACCTTCTGCCTTTTCCCCACCTCCCATTGTCCTCATCTATAGGTGCTCAGTTTTTATTCAGTCTCTTCCCGCACCCCCCCTCTCCCCTTTTCCCTGAGAATCATCAGTCCACTCCCCTTCCATACCTCTGATTCTATTATATTCACCAGTTAATATTGTTCATCAGATTTTTAAAATTCCCTTGGCTTTTAGATTCACTTGTTGATAGTTACATATTTGTTGTTCATAATTTTTATCTTTATCTTCTTCCTCTTCCTAAAGAACCCCCTTCAGCAATTTATATAATTCTGGTTTGGGGGTGATGAACTCCTTTAGCTTTTTATTATTTGTGAAGCTCTTTATCTGGTCTTCGATTCTGGGTGATAGCTTTGCTGGGTAGAGTATTTTTGGCTGTGGGTTCTTGCTACTTATCACCTTGAATATTTCTTGCCATTCCTGTGTGGCCTGCATGGTTTCTGTTGATAAATCAGCTGACAATCGTATGGGTGCTCCTTTATAGGTAACTACCTGCTTTTCTCTTGCTACTTTTAATATTCTCTCTTTGTCTTTTGCTTTTGGAATTTTAATTATGATGTGTCTTGGTGTGGTCCTCTTTGGATTCCTTTTGTTTGGGGTTCTGTGTGCTTCCTGGACTTGTAAGTCTATTTCTTTCACCAGGTGGGGGAAGTTTTCTGTCACTATTTCTTCCAATATGTTTTGGGTATCTTGCTCTCTCTCTTCTTCTGGGACCCCCATAATTCTGTTGTTGGTTCACTTAAAATTGTTCCAGAGGTTTCTTACACTATCCTCAACTTTTCTCAACTGGATTCTCTTATCTTCTTGCTTCTGCAGAGGAGTGTCCTCTGGCTCTTTGTGTTCCAAATCTTTGTCTTGATTCTTGCGATCTTCCAGACTGTTTTTAGGACTCTGTGTAATATTTTTTATTTCAGACAATGTTTTCTTTATTTCTAGTTGATCCCTTTTTATTTCTAGTTGATCCCTTTTCATATCCTCCTAGGTCTCGCTTATTTTATCGGCCTTTTTAAGGAAATTCTTTAAAAACCTTATAACTGTAGTTTTGAACTCAATGTCCATTCTTTTTCCCCCCTCCATCTCCTTCCTTTGTGACCTGCCTCTCCTCTGCATTTTATCTTCTTCCTTGATTCAATGGAATAGTTTTGTGTGCTAGGTGTTCTGGTAGAGCCCAGTAGCACAACCTTCCCAGTTACCTGAGGTGGACAATCTTGGTGTAGCCCCTTTGTGGGCTGTGTGTGCAGTCTTGTTGTTAAGCCTTGCTTGTTGGTATCACTGGGAAATGTTGATCTCCAAGCCAATTGGCTGTGAAGATCAGCAGTGTCTCAGCTAGGAAGGCTTCTGTATTCTGCTTGGGTGGGACAGAGTCTCAGGGTGGTGCAGACAAGCTTTGGTGAGTCCCACAAGATTGGTTGCAGGTGCCCGCACCTCTTTGGTATAGGCGTAGACAAGCTTTGGATTCATTTCTCCTCAGGAGAGTCCAATTTGTGGCGAACGAGAAAACCAGTCTCCAGGAGGGCTTTCGTGCTCCACTTGGATGGGGCAGAGTCTCGGGTGCAAACAAGCTTTGGTTTCTCCTCAGTCCTTCCCTGAGTCCTGCAGTAATGGCCGCTGGCTTCACACACCTCCGAGAGATCTCTGCCCACTACCCGGCAGTCTGGCCTCTCCCTGACTGGGGCCATCCATCAGAGCAATACGGTGGTTCTGTTTTCCTCCCAAACAAGAAAGCCAGCCGCGTATTAGCTGTCCGCCCTCTCTGGGCGCCACGAGTAAGCTAGCAGCGAACTCGGGCGGCCGCCTTTTCTTGTGCACAGATCTCCGCACCCTTACAGTTCTCGAGGTTCAGCGTGCCTTCTCTCTCCTTCCCGGATGGTAGAGCTTCCTCTCAGCCAGCCATCTGGCTCTTCAAGGCGATGTTTCCCCAGCTCTAAATTCAAAATTGTTGTGGTAGGCTGCATTCAGATGTCTACCTTATGCCGCCATCTTGGTTTCTCTTGATGATGACCATGTCTTCAGCCAATGTGAGCAAAGGCCCTGGGCAGGTCAGGGTGCTGAGATGGTGCGCATGAGGCGGGGCCAGTTCAGCGAGGACCTAGGGCACCCACACGGGGACCTGTCAGGCTCCGGGGAGGCCCTGCAGGCTAGTGAGCAGGTGCAGTGCTTCTCTTGGGGAAGGGCTGAGAACAAGGCCCCTAGGGGTCCCTTCACCCCCTTGCCCTGTGCCCATCAGCACATTCCCAGGGTCCCTGCATGGGTAGGGAGCTCAGTACTGCAGGCAGCTCTGCATGGCCCTGCTGTCTGGAAAGGATCCTGCTGGGCCCCTGGGGCAATTCTGAGAGTGACCAGTAGAGGGCAGGGGAGGGCCGGGAACAAGCTGTCCTAGTATGGCAGCAGCAAGAGCTCAGTTCAGTGCCAGGTGCTGGGCAGACTGGAGGGAGCAGGGTGGAGCTGAGAAATAAAGTTATCAGCGGCTGCGAGTACTGGCAAGGAGGTGGTAACCATCAGATCAGCTTTGTCCTGAAAGAGTTATGTGTTCGATGTGCCAGGATCTGTGTTAGCACACCTTAGCACATTCTGAAGAAAGGCCTATGACAGTCTCTATCTTACCAATAGGGAAACGGAGGCACAGAGCCTCATAGCTGATGGAGCTGGGGTTCCAGTCCCGGCAGGCCAGCTCCAGGGCCCTTGGGCTTATGGGACAGACCCCCAGGGAGGTCTTCCTGTAGGAAGTGGCCAGATGGGCCATTCCCCAAGTCCCCAAGAGGCGGAGCTGTGCCGGCACATAGAAAGGAGCTGCTGTGCAAAGGCCCTGAGGTAGCGGCCAGGTGAAGTGCCTGCCTTTGAGGGGACAGCTGGAGGGAGAGCTGGGCGCAGGGCAGGGGGTGGGTGCGGCGGGGCAGCGGGCCTGGCCACGCTGTGGCACTTGGAGCTTCTCTAAAGGGCACCCCTTTGCCAGGCTCTCCCCTCCACTCAGGGCTTGCCCTCTTTCTGGCTGCACAGACCCCTGGAGCCTGCCATTGTCACCACCACCGCCCCCGCCCCCGCCCCGGGCCCACGCCCACACCTCGGTGCACAGCAGAGAGCCCTCTTGCAGGTGCGGACACTGAGGCGGGTTTTGTGCTGCAGGGGTCTGCCCTCTCTCCCCGGCACTGAGAGCTGGACAGGGAGCTGCAGGGTCAGCGGGCTCCCCACCAAGAGTTTAACAGAGACGCTGCGCTTGCAAACATCTAGGCTGTGCGCCCAGCACAGGAGCAAGTCTCCTTCCCAGGGGCTCCCAGGGGTGACGGTGCGTGCGGGCGTGCCCACGGCACCAGGCAGCGTGCTCAACTCCACGGGTTTGTCTAGGGGCGGTGCTGCCAGTGTGGCCACGTTTCCCGTGAGCACACTGTGAGCCGGGCAGGGTGCTCGGGCTGCAGCCCCTGATGTGAGTGGCTGCGCTGCCGGCCCAAAGACTGCTGGGCGGGCTCCTGCCCAGGTTGGCTGTGTAACCTGCCTCCTCATCCGCAGAGCTGGTGGGTGGTGGCCGCAACCCTACACAGAGGTGGGCAGGGCTGCGTATCCCCTGCTGTCATCCAGTCCTCTGCTGTGTGTGTGTGTGTGTCCCCGCCCTTGGACCTGTGCACTGTGTGGTCTCGGGCAGGTCACTTCCCTTTCGGTGCCTCTTCTTCTGTCTGCCTTCTTGGTGATAAGGATAGGGATGAGGGGGCGGGCAACTGGAGCTGAGAGGGCAGCTTGTCCCATGCACCTGGCCCCCAGCCTCTCCCCATGGCCGGCAGAGGCGGGTCCGGCAGGCCCAGCGGGGCCTCAGCAGCCAGGCCGGCCTGAGCGGTCTCCAATGGCGTGCTGTACCTCGAGGCCCGGGCTGTGCGGCTGCTCCCCTCGGTGTGTTTGATTGCACCGATGCTTGCTTTTCACAACCCAGTTTTGTGTCCCCAGAACCCCGGGGACAGAGGGATGCTGGGTGGGGCAGCCAGTCCGAAGAGGAGCGATGGCAGGAGGGGGGAACCCAGGCCGGGCTGTCGGGCGGCCTGACAAATGGCCTCTCTCCTTCGCCGCCAGCCTGCCTTTCCCAGGCTGAGTCCTGCCGACCGCCTGCCTCATCCAAACATCCCTGGGGATGCCACCTCGGCAGAAAAATGATGCTGTTCCATTAACATCTGACACGGATTTGCAAGCCCCAAACAGACGAGTGTGTATGTAAACACCGGCCTGGCCAGGCCCTCGCTGGCTCAAAGGGGGATCCTGTAATTAATTGTCCGCCTGCTGGCCCCGCAGCCGGGCCCACATCCTCGCCAGTGTTATTTCAAGATTGCAGTTTCTCCTCGCCTCCCACAAACAGCACTGACCAAACAATGGACATGCCAGCGCTTGTAGGAAAGACAGAGAGGGCTCCTGACTTTGTGGGCATTGGCTTTTTTCCTGGTAAAATGGAGCCATCACCCTGGCTTCCTGGTGGTCTTGAGAATAAGGTCCATAAGCCTGAGCACCCACCTGCTAGCATGCAGCCTCTCCATCCAGAGCGGGTCAGTGCTGAGCTCACACCTGTTAGCATGCAGCCTCTCCATCCAGAGCGGGTCAGTGCTGAGCTCACACCTGTTAGCATGCAGCCTCTCCATCCAGAGCGGGTCAGTGCTGAGCTCACACCTGTTAGCATGCAGCCTCTCCATCCAGAGCGGGTCAGTGCTGAGCTCACACCTGTTAGCATGCAGCCTCTCCATCCAGGGGGCGGGTCAGTGCTGAGCTCACACCTGTTAGCATGCAGCCTCTCCATCCAGGGTGGGTCAGTGCTGAGCTCACACCTGTTAGCATGCAGCCTCTCCATCCAGGGGGGCGGGTCAGTGCTGAGCTCACACCTGTTAGCATGCAGCCTCTCCATCCAGGGCGGGTCAGTGCTGAGCTCACACCTGTTAGCATGCAGCCTCTCCATCCGGGGGGGCGGGTCAGTGCTGAGCTCACACCTGTTAGCATGCAGCCTCTCCATCCAGGGCGGGTCAGTGCTGAGCTCACACCTGTTAGCATGCAGCCTCTCCATCCAGGGGGGCGGGTCAGTGCTGAGCTCACACCTGTTAGCATGCAGCCTCTCCATCCAGGGTGGGTCAGTGCTGAGCTCACACCTGTTAGCATGCAGCCTCTCCATCCGGGGGGGTGGGTCAGTGCTGAGCTCACACCTGTTAGCATGCAGCCTCTCCATCCGGGGGGGTGGGTCAGTGCTGAGCTCACACCTGTTAGCATGCAGCCTCTCCATCCAGGGCGGGTCAGTGCTGAGCTCACACCTGTTAGCATGCAGCCTCACCATCCGGGGGGCGGGTCAGTGCTGAGCTCACACCTGTTAGCATGCAGCCTCTCCATCCAGGGGGGCGGGTCAGTGCTGAGCTCACACCTGTTAGCATGCAGCCTCGCCGTCCGGGGGTGGGTCGGTGCAGTTTGGTGGAATTAATAAAAATGTAAGGCTGCCTCTACTTAATTACATGTGTCTTTTTACCCTGAAGAGGGAGGATTTGTTCTAGAACGCTGTTCTGAAATGTTGTCTAGAATCAGTGATACCTCGTGTGTACATGTATACCAACCATGCCTTTTCCTCTTGTCAAAGAGAATCTTTTATCTGCACATATTTTGTACAGTGTTTTAATCAGTTAGCACCCCACATTTACATTTCCTTCTTCTCGGGGTTCCTATTTTTATCGAATTTAGGAAAATGGCATGGCCTTGCCCAGGGTGGCCGATGGGGTCTCGCTGTGCGGCACCCGGCTGGTGGGGAAGCCGTCCCAGGCTTGGGGACATGGGCGCCCACAGACCACAGGGACAGGCAGAGCCTGCTCACAGACCGCCCCCGCATTGTGCCTCGGGATCAGTATCTGCTCAAAAAGTCACTTATTTCACCTGTACATCTGGGGGCGGAAGGGTTGAAACACCCCAATGCCCTTGCTCTCTGCTTTTTAAAACACCGTCACTCTAACTCCCCACACTGTGCTGTGACTCATAGCTGAGAGCCGGGGCCCAGGTGTCTGTGTCACAGGCAGCGGTGGTGGTGTCTCTGGCGGCTGTGACGCAGCTCCTGGAACGTCTGTGGGCGCCTTCACTGGCTCCTCGGGGTTCCAGGGCTGCGGGGTGAGGAGAGGGGTGGCAGTCCTTGAGAAGGAGGCACCTGGGGACCGTGGCAGGTGTTAAGAAGGACACTTTCCGAGGACATTTTCCTCTCCGCTCTGGACTCTGCCCTGCATTGCGCTGTGACTGAGGCTTAGGGTGTTTGCAATCGGTGAAGCTCCCAGAGTGAAGGACTCCACAGGCTTGTGCTCCGTCTCCTCTCTGCTCAGCGAGGGGGCTTCCTCCACCTGCCCACCTCCCTCCACAGATGAGACATTCTCTGGGCTTAGCTCTCCCTCCTCCCCACCACCCAGGCTCCCGGGACCCCTAGAACTCTAGATCGTCCCCGGGTGCCCCCTCCCCTGCCACACCCCTCTGTTGCTCCAAACTCTCTCTCCCAGGTCCCTTGGCCTTGGGGGTCCTTCTCTCCTGCTCTTGCTCCCACAACCCTAGCCGGGTTGGTCTGGCATTGTTTGATCTCAGGGACCTGCTGGCACTGCTCCAGTCCTCCCTCCTTGGGACCCCGTACCCCACCCGCTCCTCCTGGGGATCCGTAGACCAGCCCTGTCCTATCTCTGTCACTCTGATTTTCTTCCTCACGGCTCCCAAGTGTAGCCCAAACACGACCTCCTCTGGTCATTCTGAAGCCCAGCCACCTTTTGTGACTCCCTGCTAACTGCCTGTGGGATCCCCATATTCCTGACCCTCCAGCCTCTCGTGCCTCAGCTCCTGCAACCCCAGCAGGAGTGGTCAGATGGGCCCATCCCGGCCCATCCCCCTCCTCAGGAGAGTTTCTACATGACCGGACACTGGGCGCTGGGGCCATGGGGAGCCCCAAGCTCTGGGCAGGCAAGGGCACCAGTGGCTGGTGCTGGCGGGAGAGCAAGGACGAGGGACCATGATGGGGAGGAAAAGGAGAGGGAAAGCACAAAGTGGGACCTTGAGAAGAGGTGGTGCCACCAAAGCAGGAGAGGAAGGCTACGTGGCACATGGGGGCAGGGCCTGACCCCCGGCTGCACAGATGGGTGAGGAGTGGGAGGCGGTGGTGACCCTGGCCCTGCAGGGTGGATTAGGACAGACTAGCATCTGAGGGTCCTTCCAGGGCCTGAGGTTATCGCTGCTTCCTCTCCTGAGGCTGCTGATGATTCATGGCGAGGGCTGATGGGCAAGGGGTCAGGGGCATGGCCAGGCCAGCAGGGATGGGGGCTGGCCACTCCCTCTGTGGTGGGCTGGGCTGACCCACCCCTGCAGGCCTGGGGCATCTGGAAGCCCAGATGAAAGGGTGTAAGACTCCTGACACAGCCCTAAGCCACTCCAGATAAGTGCCGTTAGACCTCAATCCCATAAATCCCTGGAAGGCAGTCTATCTCACCCCAAACTCAGCTGCCTCAGAGAGCTGGAACCTCCTAAGCCCTGTGGGGTCTGATGAGGAGGGGGTTTCTCCGTGCTTTGGTTCTGGGGCGTAGGCCACAAACCAGGCCCAAGAGAATGGGTATGCAGGCCAGTGGGTGACTGAGACCAAGAGACACGAGCACTAGGGGTGTCCTCAGTGGTCCATCTACAATCACGGCTCAGCATCTTATCCCTGCTGTGAGCTCAGCGCACCATGCCCCAACAGGAGACCTGTTTGAGATGTCCCTCCACTGCCCAGGGGCCCGGCCCTGCGCTCCTGCAGAGGGACCGGCTGGTGCACCAAACGGAACTTGTTTGTGGTATGCTCCTTCTGGGAGCCAGGGTTAGAGATTCAGACAGAGACTGAATGGTATGTACGGCTCTGGGGCAGGAGACACTTCTCCTACACTGAGTGCTTGTCATGCCGCCCCCAAACAGGAGACCCGCCAGTCCCGTCCTCAGACACCGGTCACCCCACCTTATGGAGTCGAGCCTTGTGGAAGGGTCTGTGGGTCACCCACGCCACAGTGTTTCTATAGAAGCATCTGGAGGAAGACCAGGCACATCAGAGGATGGCAGAGCAATAGGAGGAGATGCCTTGGAGCTTTTACTAATCTGCCCTCAACTCAGAGCTGGAGGAAGCATGACCCTTCCCAGGCACACCGGGCCCAGGATAGGCAGCCACAAATAGAAAATTGCATGGTAGCCTAAGACAGGTAACCCAAGGCTGGTTACAGGCAGCATCTGACAACAACCTGCACCCAAACCCTGCCCAAGTGAACCCAGAACCAACAACCAGTGGAGGACTTCACACCACACCAAACTTGACTTAGCTAACCACACACATGGAATACCCACAGGGAGATGCCTCAGGAGGCAAATGCTGTGTGATCAAGGTCTATCCTTATAGTCAGATAGCCTGAGGGTAAACCCCCCCATGTACAGGCTCAAAGCATTCAAGATCCAATTTCAACAGGAAGACACACATAACCCACACAAGACATTCCTGGAGCACCTAGCTTAAGTGGCCTGGAAGATAGCGCCACTGAGCCACACAAGACTCCTGACACATAAAACCACATAACAAGTTTAGGAGTCATATTTCCAATATACAAAGACAAATATAAAAATATAGACAAAATGGGGAGACAAAGAAACATGCCCCAAATGAGAGAACAAGAAATCCCCAGAAAAAGAGTTAAATGAAATGGAAGTAATCAAGGTATCAGATGCAAAATTCAAACCAATGGTTATAAGGATGCTCAAGAACCTTATGGGAAGAATGGATGACATCAGTGAGAACTTAAATAAAGAGATAGTAAGCATAAAGGGGACATAAGAACATGAAAAAGAATCATTCATAAATAAGAACACAGTATTTGCAATGAAAAATATACTAGAAGGAATGTCCTGGCCTGCATGGACCAGTGGTTAGAACACTGGCCCATGCACCAGCGGCTCACAGGTTCTATTTCCAGTCAAGGGCACATACCTGGGTTGCTGGTTCAAACCCTAGCCCCGGTTGGGGTGTGTGTGGGAGGCAACCAACCAATATACCTTTCTCACATTGATGTTTCTCTATCTCTCTTCCTTTCTCCCCTCCCTTCTACTCTTTCTAAAAATCAATGGGAAAAAATTTCTCAGATGAGGATTAACAACAACAAAAATAATACACTAGAAGGAATCAACACCAGGTTAGGTGAAGCAGAGTATTGAATCAGTGGTTTAGAAGATGAGATAACAGAAAACACCCAAGCAGAGCAGCAAAAAGAAAAATAAAATTTTAAAAAGGAGGAAAGTCCAAGGGGCATCTGGGACAACATCAAGCATAACAACATCTACAGCATAAGGGTATCAGAAGGGGAAGACCTATTGAAGAAATAATGGCTGAAAATTTCCTAATCTGGTGAACAAAAAAGACACACAAGTCTAGGAAACACAGAGAATCCCAAACAAGATGAACCCAAAGAGGCCCACACCAAATACACATCATAGTTAAAATGGCAAAGGTTAAAGATATTAGAAGAGAATCTTAAGAACAGCAAGAGAAAGACAATTATGTACAAGGGAGCTCCCATAGGCTGTCAAAAGATTTCTCAACAGAAATACTTCAGGCCAGAAGAAACTGTCATAAAATATTCTAAGTGATGAAAGAAAGGACCTGCAACCAACACTACTCTATTAGCAAGGCTATTATTTAAAATTAAAGGCAAAATAAAGAGCTTCCCAGGTCAAAAGAATTAGTTAAAGAAATTAATTACCACCAAAACAGTATTATAAGAAATGTTAAAGCGTATTATTAAACCAAAAGAAAGGAAAGAGAGAGAGAGAAAGAGGAACATAGATATAAAGAGTAAACTGGTAACAAACCTATTAATAATCACTTAAAATGTAAACAGATTAAATGCATCATTCAAAAGTCATAGGGTAGCCCTACCTGGTTTGGCTCAGTGGATAGAGCTTCAGCTTGTGGACTGAAGATCCTGGATTCAATTCTGGTTAAGGGCACATGCAGGCTCAATCTCCAGTAGGGGGTGTGCAGGAGGCAGCCAATCAATGATTATCTCATCATTGATGTTTCTCTCTCTCTCTCTCTCTCTCTCTCTCTCTCTCTCTCTCTCTCTCTCTCTCCCTCTCTTCCTCTCTGGAAAAAAAAATGACATAGGGTAGCAAGTGCTGGTGAGGATGGGGAGAAAGGAGACCCTAGTACACTGTGGTGGGAGGGGGCTGCAGACTGTTGCAGTCATTATGGAAAACAGTATGGATTTTCCTCAAAAAAATTAAATATGGAACTGCAGTTTGACCCAGTGATCCCTCTTCTAGGAATATATCCTAAGAAACTCAAAACACCAATCAGAAAGAATGTATGACCCCTATATTCACAGCAGCACAATTTATAACAGCTAAGTTCTGAAAACAGCCCAAGTACCCGTCAGGAGACGAGTGGATAAAAAGGCTATGGTACATTTATACCATGGGACACTATGCATCAGTGAAAAAAGAAGAATCTCTTACCCTTTGAGACAGCACAGAGGGACCTGGAAAGTATCATTCTAAGTGAAATAAGTCAATCAGAGAAAGGCAAGTACCACATGATCTCACTCATATGTGGAATCTAAGTAACAAAATAAACTGATGAATGGATCCATAGACATGGAAGCATGGAACAGAGTGCAGAATCTGGGAGGAAAGGCAGGGGAGGGTAGGTGAGTGGGAGGTAATCAACCAAGGGCCTTGTATGCATGTATGCATGCCCCATGGACACAGACAGTGGGACTGTGAGGGCCTGGGGAGAGGTGGGAGGAGGCTGGAGAGGGTCAATGGGGGAAAAAGAGGGTCATATGTAATACTTTCAACAATAAAGAGTTATTAAAAAAGACATAGAGTTGCTGAATGAATAAGGAAACAAACCCATATATATATATATATATATATATATATATATATATATATAATCTACAAGACATCCACCTCAGAGCAAAATTTACACCCAGACTGATAGTAATAAAATGGAAGAAGATATTCCATACAAATGGACACAAAGATAAAGCTGGAGTAGCAATACTTATATGAGATAAAATAGATTTCAAAATAAAGGCTATAACAACAGACAAAGACCTTACATAATATTATTGGAATTGTTTCAATAACAGCATATAACCCTTGTAAACATACATGTACCTAACATGTGTAGAAACATTTAAATATATAAAGAAAACCTTAGTGGACCTAAAGGAAGAAATTGACAGAAATATAGTCATAGTAGGAGATTTTAATGCTCCCTCATTGATATCAGTGGAATAATCTTCCAGACAAAAAAATCAAAAAGGAAACAGCAGCCTTAAACAACATAATAGATCAGATGGAGTTAATTGATATTTACAGAGCATTTCACCCAAAGCAGCAGGATATACATTCTTTTCAAGTGCACATGGAACATTCTTTAGGATAGACTATCTATTAGGACACAAGTCTTAAATTCAAGATTCAAAGCATGTCAAACATTTTCTTTGACCACAATGATATGAAATGAAATCAATTAGAAGAAAAAACCTGAAAGAAACACAAACACATAAAGGTTAAATAATAAACTACCAAACATTGAATGGGTTACAATAAGATCAAGGAAAAAATAAAAAGTTACCTTCAGACAAGTGAAAAAGAACCTCAACAACCAAATGTCTAGGGGACACGGTGAAAGCGGTTCTAAGAGGGAAATTCATAGCAACACAGGCCTGCCTCAAGAAACAAGTACTATCTCTAATAAACAATCTAACCTCACACCTAAAAGAACTAGAAAAAGAACAACAAACAAAGCCCAAGGTAACTAGAAGGAAGAAAATAGTAAAGATTAGAATGGAAATAAATGTAAGAGAGACTAAAAACACACAAAACAATACAAAATATCACTGAAATAAAAAAAAATGGTTCTTTGAAAAGATAAACAAGATTGACAAATCTTTAACTAGACTCATCAAGAAAAAGAGATAGAGGACTCAAAGAAATAAAATTAGAAATGGAAGAGGAGAAGTAACAACTAACACCAGAGAAAGACAAAGTATTATAAGGAAATATTAAGAATAACTATATGACAACAACTGAGAAGAAACAGACAAATTCCTATAAGCATACTACCTTCCAAAGCTGAATTAGGAAGAATCAGAAAATCTGAATAGATTGATTACAACTAGGGAAATTGAAGCAGTAATTAAAAAAGAAACTTCCAGTCCTGGAGGTTTGTCTCAGTAGATAGAGAATTGTCTTGCAGACTGAAGGGTTCCAGGCTCAATTCCAGTCAATCCACATACCTGGATTGCAGGCTTGATCCTCAGTGGGAGGCATGCAGGAGGCAGCCAATTGATGATTCTCTCTCATCATTGATGCTTCTATCTCATTCTCTCTCTCCCTTTCTCTCTGAAATCAATAAAAATATATTTAAAGAAAGTAAAAAAAAAGAAAAAGAAAAGAAACTCCCAGCAAGCCAAAGTTCTAGACTGAACGACTTCACGGGTGAATTTTACTAAACATTCAAAGAAGAATGAACACCTATCCTTCTCAAACTATTCCAAAAAATTCAAGAGAAGGGAAGAATCCCTAGATCATTTTACAAGGCCAGAATTATCCTAATTCCAAAACCAGATAAAGACATTACATAGAAAGAAAATTATAAGCTGATATCCCTGATAAATATAGATACAAAAATCCTCAACAAAATATTAGCAACACCAGACCCAGCAATACATCACAATCAAGTGGGATTTATTCCGGATGCAAAGGCTGGTAAAATATTCACAAATTAATAAACATAATGCACCACATAAACCAAATGAAAGATTAAAATCACATGACCATATCAATAGATGCAAAATTGATAAAATCCAGGTCCCATTAATGAAATTCTCAGCAAAGTGGGAATAGAGAGATCATACCTCAGTATAATAAAGGCCACATATGACAAATGCACAGCCAACATCATACTCAATGGGCAAAAGCTAAAAGTGTTTCCCTTAAGATCAGGAATAAGACAGGGATGTCTGCTTTCACCATTCTTATTCAATAAAGCACTGAAAATTCTAGCCACAAATAAGACAAGAAAAAGAAATTAAAAGGCATTCAAATTGGAAAGGAAGAATAAAACTGTTATTATTTTCAGATGACATGATACTCTATATCAGAAAGGCTATGGATTTCACCATAAAACTACTAAAACTGATAATAAATTCAGTGAAGTAGCAGGATACAAAATTGATATTTAGAATTCAGTGTCATTTAAAAATATGTTTCTATTGATTTTAGAGAGCAAATAGAGGGGGGAGAGAGAACTATTGATGTGAAAGAGAAATATCAATGGGTTCCCTCCCATATGCACCCTGACCAGTGATTAACCTATAAACTGAGCCTTGACTCAGAAATGAATCAGCTACCTTTTGGTGCATGGTACGACACTCAACAAACTGAGCCACAACGATGAGAAATTGGTGGCATTTTTATGCACCAATAATGAGCTATTAGAAAGAGAAACAAATAAAACAATCCCATTCACAATTGTATAAAAAGTAAATAAGGTACCTAGGAGTAAATTTAACTAAGAGGGTAAAAGACCTATACTCAGAAAATTATAGGATACTGAAGAAGAAATTGAGTGTAAGCATATACTGTGTTCATGAATAGGAAAAATTAACATCATTATATGGCCATAGTACCCAAAGCAATGTATAGATTCAACACAATTCCTATAAAACATACCAAAGGCATATTTCACAGAATTATAACAAATACGCCAAAAATTTATATGGAATGTCAAAAGGCATCGAATAGCAAAAACCATCTTGAAAAGGCAAAATAAAGCTGGAGGAGTATCATGGTACCTGATATCAAACTATACTACAAGGCCATAGTAATCAAAATAGCATGGTACTGGCATAACCACAGACACATAGATCAATGAAACAGAAGAGAACTCAGAAATAAATCCACGATTCTATGGGCAATATTTGACAAAGGAGGCAAGAACATACAATGGAGTAAAGACAATCTAATAATAAATGGTGTTGGGCTTAGCCAGTGTGGCTCAGTGGACTACTAGTGAGTGTGGTGCCATGAACCAAGAAGAGATCACTAGTGCTGTTTGATTCCTGGTCACTGCACATGCCCAGGTTTCAGGCTTGATCCCCAGTGGGGGGCATGTAGGAGGCAGCCCCTAGATGTTTCTCTCTCATCAATGTTTCTATCTATCACCCTCTCCCTTTCTCTCTCCAAAATCAATACTAAAATCAATAAAACATATTTTTAAAGGGTGTTGGGAAAATTGGACAAGCAAGATACAAGCAAAAATATACAACTAGACCACATCCTTAGACTATACACAAGAATAAACTCAAAATGGATTAAAGACTTAAATGTAAAACTTGAAACCACAAAAACCCTACAAGAAATCTTAGGCCATAAAATCTCGGGCATTTCTCAGAGTAATCCCCCCCACCCCCCCGATATATCTCCTCAGGCAAGGGAAACAAATGAAAAAATAAACAAATGGGACTACATCAAACTAAAAGTTTTTGCACAGCAAAGCAAACTATTAAAAAAAATAAGACAACCCACTAAATAGGAGAACATATTCACCAATGATACATCTGATATGCAGTGTTTCCCAAACTTTTGACATATGTGTACCCCTTCTATAATTTTCATAACTCTGAGTACCCCTGGTACTCATGAGAACGTAGAATTAGACGCAGCTAAGCACGGTGCAGTGCATATCCCCACCAAACTCCGGTACAATGCGTACCCCCATCAAACGCTTCCTGTACCCCTGGGGGTACACGTACCACACTTTGGGAAACACTGTTAAGGGGTTAATATCCAAAATTTATAAAGAACTATACAACCAAACTCCCCCCCCCCTCTCTCTCTCTCTCTCTCTTTCTTCTTCTTCTTCTTCTTCTTCTTCTTCTTCTTCTTCTTCTTCTTCTTCTTCTTCTTCTTCTTCTTCTTCTTCTTCTTCTTCTTCTTCTTCTTCTTTCTCTTCTCTCTTTAATTAAAAAATGAGCAAGGGACCTGAATAGACACTTTTCCAGATAGGACATACAGATGGCTATTAGACATGAACAACATTACTAATCATCAAAGAAATGCAAATTAAAACCACAATGAGACATCACCTCATACCTGTCAGAATGGCTATCATTAATAAATCTACAAATGACAAGTGTTGGCGAGGATGTGGAGTAAAGCAAGCCCTGGTGCACTCTTGTAGGAATGCAGATTGAGGCAGCCACTATGGAAAACAGTGTAATTTCCTCAAGAATGAAGAATGGAACTGCCTTATGACCCAGAAATTACACTTATGGGAATATATCTGAGGAAACCCAAAATACTGACTTGAAAGAATATATCCACCCCTATGTGTGTTGCAGTGCTATTTACAATAGCCAAAATTTGTAGGTAGAAGTGCCCATCAGCAGATGAGTGGATAAAAAGCTGTGGTACATTCATGCAGTTTCCTTTTTACAAAATACCCATCTGTAAAAAGGAAGAAAATCTTACCATTTGCAACAGCATGGATGAACCCAGATGATGTTATGCTAAGTGAAATAAGCCATCAGAGAAAGAAAAATACCATATGATTTCACTTACATGTGGAATCTAATGCACAAAATAAACCAATGAAATGGGAACAGATTCATGGCTACAGAGAACAGACTGACAGCTGTCAGAGGGAGTGAGGGCTTGGAGAGCTGAGTGAAACAGTTGAAGGGATTAAGTAAAAAACATCTCCATGGACTCAGACAATAGCGTGGTGATTATCAGAGGGAAGGAGCGGGGACAGGTAGAATGGAGTAAACGGGATAAATGGTTGATGGAAGGAGACTAGACTTTGGATGGGGAGCACACAATGCAATATGCAGAATTGTACTCTTAAAACCTATATAATTTTATTAAGCAATGTAACCTCAGTAAATTCAAGAAAAAAGAATAACAATAAGTAAAACCATGGCTCAGGCTTATGGGGGAGACCAATCGTGTCCTGCTGGGATGTCCCATGGGACTTGAGATAATGGGAACATTGCTCTTTGAGCAGGTGGTGCAGGGGCAACAGTTGTGGTGGAATCCTCTCTGGAAGCAGAGATGGAAAACTAGCAGTCCAGACTGGGAGAAAACAGAGGGACCAGAAGAAGGAGGCAACCATATTTCTGAGCTGGATCCAAGGTCAGGATCTTCAAGAGGACGGTGGATTTGAGAGCCG
Source organism: Nyctalus aviator (assembly GCA_036971965.1). Classification (NCBI taxonomy): domain Eukaryota; kingdom Metazoa; phylum Chordata; class Mammalia; order Chiroptera; family Vespertilionidae; genus Nyctalus; species Nyctalus aviator. The sequence continues at coordinate 4,281,415 of CM072931.1, forward strand.
CTTGGCCCTTCTGTGAAGCTGAGAGAAAATGCCTACCTACAAGAGATGGGACCAACTGAGAAAAGACATCCCATCCCAGGAACAAAAACATCTAATGGAACTGCTTGCAAAGATGGAACTGTTTATACAGTGAAATTAACATTTATAATGTGGCTAATGTGACTGAGTTCTGAATTATTAATTATATATATTTTAATTACTTTAATTAAAAAAATTTAAGTTATATGAAAAAAATCAATGAAGTAGAAAAACAATAGAGAAAAATCAATGAAAACAAAATGTGGTTCTTTGAAAAGATAAATAACATTGATAAATCTCTAGCTGGACAAACTAAGAAAAAAATGGAGAAGATACAAATTCCTAGTATCATAAATGGAAGTGTGGTCATTACTACAGATCCTGTTGACATTAAAAGAATAACATGCCCTCATGGGTTTGGCTCAATGGATAGAGCATTGGCCTGAGAACTCAAAGGTCCCAGGTATGATTCCAGTCAAGGGCATGTATATTGGCTGTGGGCACATACCCAGTAGGGAGTGTGCAGGTAGGCAGCTGATTATTGTTTCTAACTCTCTATCCCTCTCTCTTCCTCTCTGTAAAAACAAACAAAACAAAACAAAAACAATAAAATATATTTTAAAATATAACAAAAAAAATTACCATCAATTTTATGCAAATAGATATTGCCACTTTGATAACATGGACAAATTCTTTGAAAGACGCAAATAACCAAACTGATGAAAAAAGAAATAGAAAATCTGATTGTCCTTCTTGTGTATAAGAAACATTTTTAAAGAAAAATTCATAATGGAAAAGCCTTTCCACACATAAGAAAATTCCAGGACCAGATGGCTTTACTGGTGAATTCTAGCCAACATTTTATAAAGATGCTAGAGGCCCGGTACACAAAATTTGTGCACTGAGGTGTGTGTCCCTCAGCCAAGCATGCACCCTCTCCAATCTAGGATCCCTCTCACAATCCAGGACTTTTGGCTCTCAACTGCTCACCTGCCTGCCTTCCTGATTGCCCCAACTGCTTCTGCCTGCCAGTCTGGTCACCCTTAACTGCCTTCCCTTGCCAACTCAGTCATCCCTAACTGCCCTCCTCTGCCAGCCTCATCGCTCCTATCTGCTGTCCCCTGCAGGCCTGGTCCCCCCCAACTGCCCTCTCCTGTAGGCCTGGTCACTGCAAACTGCTCTCCCTTGTAGGCCTGGTCCTCTCCAACTGCCCTCTCCTGCAGGCCTGGTCACTCCTAACTGCATGCCCTGCCAGCCTCATTGCTCCTATCTGCTCTCCCCTGCAGGCCTGCCTGCCCCCCCCACCCCCCCACTGCCCTTCCCTGCAGGCCCAGTCGCCCCCAACTTCCATCCTCTCCTGGCCTGGTCACCCCTAACTACCCTCCCCTGCAGGCTTGATCACCCCCAACTGCCCTTCCTTGCAGGCCTGGTCCCTCCTAACTGCCCTCCCCTGCTGGCCATCTTGTAGCAGCCATCTTGTGTCCACATGGAGGCAGCCATCTTTGACCACATGGGGACAGCCAACTTGTGTGTTAGAATGACAGTTTGCTTATTACTCTTTTATTAGATAGGATAATATATAAACTCTTCCAGAAAATACAGGATGAGACAATGCTTCTTATTTTATGAGGCCAGCAATACCCTGATATAAAAATTAGAGATATTACCAAAGAATTACAAATATGAATCTACATCTTTTATGAATAAAAACATAAGATTCTCTATAAAATATTGACAATCAAATCCAGCAATATAAAGAAAGATTATGTTTAAGTGGGGGTTAGCTTAGAAAGGCAAGATTAGTTTAACATTCTCAAATCAATCAATGAATGTAACTCACCATATTAAGTAAAGAAGAAAGCCATATGATAATTTAAATAGACTAAAAAATTAATAAAAACCAACCACTTGATAAAATTAAGCACATAGTCAAAACAAAAACTTTCAAGAAACTAGATGTCAAAGGGAATATTTTCAATTTGATATCTCATAAAAAGCATCTACTTATATGATAAAACTGGATATTTTACCTCAAGAACAGAATAGAAATAAGGATATCCACTCTTAGCACTTCTATTCAATAGTATACACAGCCAGTGCAATAAGGAAAGGAGAAACAAAAGGCCTATAAATTAGATGACATTCACAAATGGCATTATTGTGCATGTAGCCATTTCTAAGGATTTTACAACAGGATGCTGGAGCTGATTTCAGCAAAGATCCAGAGCAGATATAAGTTTTGTGTGTGGTGACTAGAGAAGAGGAGAAGGAGAAAAAAGTGGTAAGACTGGATAGATTGGCAAAAGCCAGTTATCAAGGTCACAGAATACAAGATTATCATTAAAAAATCAGTTGTTTCTGTATTCTAGCAATGAACAACTAAAAAATGAAATGATAAAGCAATACTTTGCAAAACTGCATAAAATATAAAAGGGGGTAAGTTTAACAAAACTATTTGCAAGAAGTATACTACAAAAAAATGGCTGAGAGAAATTAAAGACTTAAGTAAATGAAGAGATAAATAGCATTTATTGATTGAAAGGATTGATGGTGAGATGTCAATTTCCCCCAACCCAATTTATACATTTACTAGAAACCCAGTGCATGAAATTCGTGCATGGGTGTGTGTGTGTGTGTCCCTCAGCCTAGCCTGCACCCTCTCCAATCTGGGACCCTTTGAGGGGATATCTGACTGCCAGGATCAGGCCTAAACAGACAGGCAGACATCCCTAACACAATCCAGGATTGTTGGCTCCCAACTGCTTGCCTACCTGCCTGCCTGATTGCCCCTTACTGCTTTTGCCTGCCAGCCTGATCATCCCCTAACCACTCCCCTGCCAGCCTGATTGATGCCTAACTGCTCCCTTGACAGCTTGATTGCCCCTAATTGCCCTCCCCTGCAGGCCCGGTCCCCCACCCCCCAACTACTCTCCCCTGCAAACCTGAGCCCTCCCCCCACTCCCAAACTGCCCTGCCCTTCCCTGCAGGCCCAGTCGCCCTCAACTTCCCTCTGCTGCCAGCCTGGTCATCCCTAACTGACCTCCCCTACAGGCTTGATCACCCCCAACTGCCCTACTTTGCAGACCTGGTCCCTCCCAAATGCCCTGACTTGTTGGCCTGATCTCCCACAACTGCCATCCCTTGCAGGCCTGATCCCTCCCAACTACCGTCCCCTGCTGGCCATCTTGTGGTGGCTATCTTGTGTCCACATGGGGGCAGCCATCTTTGACCACATGGGGGCAGCCATTTTGGGTGTTGGAGTGATGGTCAATTTGCATATAACTCTTTTATTAGGTAGGATTACAATTCTAATTTCAGCAAGTTTTTTGTTAGAAATTGACATGGAATTGCAAAGGACCTAGAACAAGACAAACAAACAATATTAAAAAAAATTTGGATCTATGTTGGTTGGTTTCAAGATAAGTCACAAAGTTATAAAGGCTTGCTATTAAGCTAAAGAAACAAAGCAATATAGTAGACACAGAAAAATGGAACTGGATGGAATGCTCAGAAATGAATGCACATGTATATGATCAACTGATTTTCAACAAAGGTACCAAGATAATCCAATATAAAAAGGAAAAATACTTTCAACAAATGGTGCTGAGAAAATTGAGTCTTGGCTCTAACATCATTCATACACAAAAATTAAAGTTAAAGGGATCAGAGAACTTAATTCAAAAGCTAAAACTTCACATATTCTTGGGGGGGGTTACATAGAAGAAAATGTCATGAACTTATGTAGGCAAATATTTCTCAGAATAGGCAAAAAAGAACAAAACAAAATAAAAAATTGACATATTGAAATTCATCAAAATAAAAATGCCTTATTTTTTTTGTAAGTTTCTGATACATGAAATACATAAACCATTCAAGAAGCTAAGCAACTTCCAAGTAAGATAAACCCAAAACAATCCACACCAACCGTGACACATCAAAGAAAAACTTGAAGAAATAAAGACAAAGAAAAAAATATTTTTAAACATTCAAAGAGAAATGGCACATCATCTACAAAAAAAGCACCAATTGAAGTGACAGCAGATTCTTCATCTGAAACTATGGCATGTAGAAGGAAGTAGCAGAATGACTTTCAAACATAAAAACTGTCAACCTCACATTCTGTATTTAGCAAAAACTATCATTCATGACTAAAGGGGAAATAAACATACTTTCAGACAATTGAGTGATAAAAGAATTTGTTGCTAGCACATCTATTCTTTAATAATAGCTAAAAGAAGCTCTCCAACACAAGTAAAATGATAACAGTAAAATACTGGGATCTTTAGAAAGGCAATAACAGAATAGGTAAAAAAAAGAAAAAACTAGAAAAAGAATAGATTAAAATAAAAGTAAGTGAGATAGATACATATAGAACTAATCTATCTCAAGAATTTCTTTAATCATATATATATATATATATATATATATATATATATTATTGATTTTTACAGAGAGGAAGGAAGAGGGATAGAGAGCTAGAAATGTCGATGAGAAAGAAACATCGACCAGCTGCCTCTTGCACACCCCCTACCAGGGATGTGCCCGCAGCCAAGGTACATGTCCTTGACCGGAATTGAACCCGGGACCCTTCAGTCCGCAGGCCGACGCTCTATCCACTGAGCCAAACTGGTTTCGGCTTTAATCATATCTTTAAAATATATTTTTATAGATTTCAAAGATGAAAGGAAATGGAGAGAGAGAGATGGAAATATCAATGATGAGACAGAATCATTGATAGGCTGCCTCCTGCACACCCTACACTGGGGATTGAGCCCACAACCTGGGTATGTGTCCTGGCTGGGAATTCAACTGTGAGCTCCTGGTTCATAGGCTGATGCACAACCACTGAGTCATGCTGGATGGGCTAATTATATTTTGTAGTTGAAACAAAAGTAGCAGTACCCTTGGATTTGGTGCTCAACATATGTAGATGAAATAATTAGGAAAATTGTACTTTAAAATTTGGGAGAGTAAAAAGATATATATAGAGGGAAGTAAGGTTTCTATTGTGAACCCTGAGGGGAAAAAGACAACAACCACAAGGCTCCTGGTGGTTAACTGGGCTCAAATTTTTAAAAGCCCTGAACTACCTGCCGGCACTGTGCGCTGGCGTCTGAGCCAGCCCCATGGAGGAGTTTCTGGAATCGGTCCAGTCAATCCATCAATTGGACAGAGGCTTTCCCTATCCAATCAAGCTGTTCATCCCCATCATGTTCTTTTTCATTGTTGCTTAGTTTTCATTTCATAATCATAAACTTAACTCTGCAATCTAGCTAGACTTAGAAAGGAAAATATGGAATCCAATGAACTGCTTCGAGAGCACAAAGATTATAGAACATTCCAAACAGACTGGGGTGAAGGGGTGCCCTCCTGAGCTACAGAAGGAATGGTCTGGTGGTTAAGATAACACACAAGTCAAATTTATTAGAGTTGTCCACAGTCAGCAATGGTGATCTTCTTGCTGGCCCAAAGTGCTCCAGGGCTGTCACACATCCATGCCCTCTGTCACCTGACCTAAGGCCACATGCTTGCCATCCAACCACTCAGCCTTGGCAGTGCAGATGAGAAACTGGGTGGCATTTGTGTTAGCTCCAGCATTTGCCATGGACAAGATGCCAGGACCTGTACGCTTCAGGATGAAATTTTCATCCTCAAATTTTTCTCCATTGATGGATTTGCTGCCTGTGAAGTCACACCCTGGCACATAGCTCTGTGAAGCAGAAATCTTTGTAATTAAATCCTTTCTCCCAAGTGCTCAGAGAAGGAAATTGTTCTGTTACACTTAGAATTTTGTCTGCAAACAGTTTAAAGGAGATGTGGCCTCACCATCAACAGCAATGCCTAACTACATGGCGGAGTTCACCTTGGCTGGTCATGGGTGGCTCCAGGGTGGCAGCATTTGCAAAGACCCCAATCATCTTCTTTGACCAATCAGAGTGGCTCCATGCTGGTCTATTTTGGACCAATCAAACTGCAAGGATTTGGAGTCTTCATTTGCATGAGGACAGACCAATCAGGGACCAGGGTCAGAGACTCCTGTCCATATAAGCCAGCTCCCCTCTGGCTTGGGGAACACAGTCCCTTTCCACTGAAGGCTGTATCTGCCTGGCTGAGCTGGAGCACTGAAGTTGTCTCAGCAGAGCAGACAAGTGCAGTGCAAAGCAGACTGGCCTAGAGCAGAGTAAACCACTGAGCAGAGCAAAGCTATCTAGCCAGAAGGGGCCTGGCCCCGGCTGCCACATGGCTGTGCTGTTTTCACAGCTGTGCTGTATCGAAATAGAACTCTTCCACAGCAATACTGCCTTCACAGCTGTGCAATGTCACAATTGAGCTGTTTTGCACTGAATAAAATTTCTTTTGACCACACCCTAGGTTGGGGATTCCTGTTGGTGTTGAATTGGTGCCAATGACCATCAGCTGACTCTACCCATCACACAAACTGGGAAAACAACTATACACTAGGCTGGAAAAAGTGATGTCAATATATGGTAACACCTAGAGCAACCACTCAAAGTGATAGACTTTATTTATTTAAAAATTATTATATCTATTTATAAAGCTATAACAAATAAATCTAAATGAGACCTTAAAGGTGTCCAAGTGATACTGAAAGGCAAGAAAACAGAGATAAAGGGATAGACACCAAAGGAACAAACAGAAAATAATAGTAAAATAGCAGACTTAAGCCCTAAAATCTCAATAATTGTTTTAAATGTAAATGATATCAAAACATCAATAAAAAGACAGAGATTGGTAGAGTGGGTTTAAAAATATTTCAATTTTTACTGGATGACAAATAAAGACTGTCATTAAGAAATTCACTGCAGCAAACATAATGACATCATTAGCTTGAAAGTGAAAGAATGGAAAAAGATATACATTTCAAGCATTAATATTTAAAAGGAGAAGTGCTAATGTTAATATCACACAAAGGAGACTTTAGTGCAAAGAAAATTACTAGAGAAAAAGAAGGAGATTAGATAATGATAGAAGCATCAGTTCACTAAGAAGATATAGCAATTATAATCCTAAATGCTTATGTACTAAACAACAACTCATCTAACTCCATGAAGCAAAAACTGATAGATCTGAAAGGAGAAACAGACAAAGCCACCATTATGCTTGGGACTTCAAGATCTCACTAAGAGAACACAGAATGCTCCACTAGGCAATAGCAGAATAAATATTCTTTTCATGGGGCATTTACCAAGACAGGCTATATTCTGGGCCATAAAACAACCTTAACAAACTTAAAAGAATTGAAATCATACATAGAATGTGTCTGACCATAATTTATTTACCTTAGAAATCAATAAAGTAAAGACAAAAGAAACATCTTCAAACACTTGGTAAACAGTTAACACATTTCTAAATAATCCATGAGATAGAAAAGAAGTCTCCAAGAAAATACAATAATAAATAGAACGAGGGCCTAGCCAGCATGGCTCAGTGGTTGAGTATCAATTTATGAATCAGGAGGTCACGGTTTGATTCCCAGTCAGGGCACATGCCTGGGTTGTGGGCTCAATCCCCAGTGAGGGGTGTGCAGGAGGCAACTGGTCAATGATTCTCTCTCATCATTGATATTTCTCTTTCCCTCTCTCTCTTCCTTGCTGAAATCATTAAAAATATATTTTTAAAAAGAATGAAAAATAAATATATAAATAGAACTAGGCAAATATCAAAACATGACATATGAAGCCCTGGCTGGTGTGCTCAATGGATAGAGCATCATTGGTCCATACACCAAAGGCTGGCAGGTTTGATTCCTGGACCAGGGCACATACCTGAGTGGCAGGTTAAATTTCTGGCCGTGATTGGGGTATGTTGTTCAGGAGGCAACCAATTGATGTGTCTCATTCACATTGATGTTTCTTTCTTTCTCTCTACCCTTCCTCCCTTCTACTCTCTAAAAATTAATAGAAAAAAAAATCCTTGATTGAGTATTAACAAAAAACAAAAAACAACAACAACAAAAAAAACCCAAAAAAATCCACCAGAAACAAAAAACAAACAACAACAACAACAACAAACAAACCATGGCATATCAAAATTTGTGGGATACAGAGAAAGCCATTCTGAGAGGGAAATTTATAGCTTTAAATGATTATATAAGAAATGAGAAAAGTCTCAAAATAATAATTTACATCCAGACTTCAAGAAATTATGAAAAGAAGCAAAATATAACCAAAACAATCTGAAAGAAAGAAAATAATGAAAATAAGAGCAGGAATTTATAACACTGAAAGGAGGGAAATAATAGAGAAGATTAAGAAACCAGTAAAGTTGATAATCTTCTGTTAAGACTGAGATAAACAGGGAAAACCAAAATTACCAATAGCAAGAATGAAACAGGAGGTATCGTAAGAGATCCTACAGCCATTTACAATGTAATAAGGAGGAGGCAGCAGTCTCAGGGAGCATCAGTGGCTGGCTTTAAGGGGGGGACATTCCCCCACATTCCCAAACCGGGTTGGTGCTTCCCTCTCATGGTAGAAACTCCTGGCTTCCAGGAGACCCCACCAGCCTGCCTAAGAGGGATGCCACCCAGCAAAGGACAGGGAAATAATCCCAGAACACAGCCACCATCTTCCCTGAAGTGTGAACGTTTGCTGATTTATCTTAGGTCCTGGTGCTGCTAAAAAAATAAATAAAAAAATAATCAATCAATCAATCAATCAGCCCAGGACCTACAGGCAGCCAAGCCTAGTGGAGGCAGCCATAAACTGTGGATCACTTGAAGCTTTGAACAAGGCACCGAGAGCCAAACATGGACAGTTTCCCACACTGACTTGCACAACAGTACCTCCTACGAGGCTCAAAATCAGCATTTGGAACAACCTCAGACAACATAAGAACAGGATCCAAAGGGAAATTCTAGCAGACACTAAAATCTGCTGAGATGAATTTCACTTGTACCTGTACAGTAGCTCACAGTGGTGGGGTGAAGCCTCACAGTTAGCCAGCCTGGGAGGAGATCACACCCATTAATGGGACAATAATAATCAAGTCCCAATTTCAGCAGGAGAGACTAAGTAAACCACAAGAAGTCATTCCTAGAGCATCCAGTTCAGGAGTTCAAGGAGACTGCACCATTGGGTCCCAAAAGACATTTACTACAAAAGGCCATTCCATGCAGCTTGGGAGTCATAGAAACAAACACATAGAAACAAACTAAAATGGGGAGACAAAGAAACAACCCCCAAATGAGAGAAAAGGGAGAAGCTCCAGAAAAGACCTAAATGAGATAGAGGAAGCAATCTATTAGACAGAGTTCAGAGTAATGGTTATAAGGAACTTAATGAGAACTCTAAGGAATTGATGGGAACTATAAGAAGCTTAGTGGGAACTGTATCAGCATCAAAAAGAACATAGAAACTGTGAATTAAGAACCAGTAAAAAATGAAGAGTATTATATCTGGCATCAGGAATACACTGGAAGGAATTAAAAGCAGGCCTGATGATGCAGAGAATCAAATCAGTGATCTCATTTATAATTACATAAAAAATATCTAGAAATAAATTTAACCAAGAAGGTATAAGATCTATATTTGAAAAATTACAAGATACTGAATAAATAGATTGAAGAAGACACAAATAAACGGAAGCATATGCCATGCACAGTGATGGCAATAATTAGCATCGTTAACATGTCCATACTAGCCATAGCAATTTATAGATTCAATGCGATTTTTTTTATCAAAATACCAATGGTGTATTTCACAAAACTAGAACCACAATAAAAACCCTATAGCCATAGCAATCTTATGAAAGAAGAACAAAGTTGGGGGAAAGACTGGACAGATATTTGAAAAAAAGGAAAAGAAAAAAAAAAACTAGATCACTTTCTTACATCACATACAAAAATAAACTCAAAATGTATTTAATATTTTAATGTAAGATTTGAAACCATAAAATTCCTAGAAAAAAAAATATAAGCAGTGCAAACTCAGACATTTCTCTTAGTAATATTTTTTTTCTGACATATCTTCTTAGGCAAGGAAAAAAACAAACAAACAAATGGGACTACATCAAAATAAAAAGTTTCTGCACAGCAAAGGAAACTATAAAAAAATAAAAAGACAACACAATAGATGGAAGAACATATTTGCCAATGATACATCCAATATGGGGTTAATATCCAAAATTTATAAAGAATTCATCATATTCAACACCAAAAAATAAACAATTCAATGAACAAAATGGGCAGAGTACCAGAATAGATACTTCTCCAAAGAGGGCATACAGATGGCTAATTGACATATGAAAAGATGCGCAACGTCATTACTCATCAGAGAATGCAAATTAAAACCACAATGAGATATCACCTCACACCTGTCAGAAAGGCCATTATAAATAAATCAACAACAGGAAGTGTTGATCAGGATATGGAAAAAGGGAATCCTTATGCACTGTTAGTGGGAATGCAGATTGGTGTAACCACTATGAAAAACAGTATGGAGGTTTCATAAAACATTAAAAATTAAACTGCCTTTGATGACCAGCAATTCCACTTCTGGGTGTATATTCAAAGAAACCCCAAACAGTAATTTGAATGACTATATGCACTCCTATATTCATTACAGAATTATTTACAATCACCAAAAAAGTAGAAGCAACTCAAGCGTCCACCTTTTCATTAATATATATATATATATATCTCACCACTTTTTTCATATATATATATATATCACCACTTTTTCATTCACTAGAGGATATTATGCTAAGCAAAATAAGTCAGTCAGAGAAAGACAAATACTATATGATTTCATTATATGTGAAATCTAAAGAGCAAAATAAATGAGCAAACAAAACAGAAATAGATGCATCAATATAGAGATCAGATTAATAGTTGCCACAGGGAGGGGAGTTGCGGGGGCAGGTGGAAAAGTTGAGGGAATTAAGAAGTATGAATTGATAGTTACAAAACAGCCACAGGGACATATGTACAGCATAGGGAATATAGTCAATAATACTTTAATAACTATGTACGGTGTCAGGAGGGTACTTGAAATATCAGGGGACCACTTTGAAAAAGCATATGATTATGTAACCATTGTGCTGTAGAACTGAAACTGATACAAAATACTATTGAATGTAAACTGTAATCTATATATAAGACTAAGCAACCATCATAACCGAAACAACTGAGCATGGGGTGACCAGGCTGACGGGGGGGGGGGGGGGGGGTTAGTGAGGGATGACCAAACAATTAAACAGTGGGCTGCGTGGGGCGACAAGGCTAGTGGGGGGCGGGGGCAATTAGGGGTGACCAAATGACTGAACAACAGGCTGCATGGAGTGACCAGGTCGGCAGGAGGGGGCAGTGAGGGGTGACCAGGCTGGGGGGGAGGGGAGGGCAATCGGAACGACCAGGCCAGCAGGGGGGACAGTTAGGGGTGATCAGGCAGGCAAGTAGGTGAGCAGTTAGGAGCCAGTGGTCCTGATTGTGAGAGGGAGGTCTGACTATCCCCAAGGGGCTCCGGATTGGAGAGGGTGCAGGCTGGGCTGGGGGGAATGCATGAATTTTGTGCATCAGGCCTCTAGTTGAAAAATAAAAAAATAAAATAAATTGGACTCCACAGGGTTACATACACCTTTTGGCACTTATTTGTTAAACCAAACCCAGTTACCATAAGACCCAACCAAGGTTCCTAGTTCCTAGCACTTACACAGAAGAAATGAAAGCCTATAGTCGCAGACAGACCTGGCCACAGTAGCTTTAGGTATGATTTTCTTAAACTGGGAAACAGCTCAAATATCTCGCAACAGGCACACGCGCCCATGAACTCCAGTGCGCCCATGGCGTGGAATCCCTCTCCAGCAGTAAGTGGAGTGAGGCACAGACCCGCGCAATCACAGGCACGGATCTCACAGCCGTCCTGCTGACTCGAAACCAACATATGCTAGTACAGTGTGTGTGGTGGGAAGTTCTCTGGCGGGCAAAGTGGCCCAGCAGTGAGCAGAGGCTTGGCTGCCTGAGGCCATGTGGGGCCGGGCGGGGCGGGGACAGGGGCTGGCCGGCCGGAGGGAGCTTGACAGGGTGAGGGAAATGCCCTGCCAGGTGCCCTCACGATGCACCCAGCTCTACAGGAACAGTGGGTGAGTGCTACAGTATGGAAATCAATAAGGTTGACCTTATTTTTCTTTAATTATTTTTTTTCTATTTAAAATATATTTTTATTGATTTCAGAGAGGAAAGGAGAGGGAGAGATGAACATCAATGATGAGAGCAAATTATTGATCAGCTGCCTCTTAACGCCCCCTATGAGGATCCAGCCCACAACCGGGGCACATGCCCGGACCAGGAGAGAACTGTGACCACCTGGTCCAGAGGTCAGTGCTCAATCACTGAGCCACACCAGCTGGGCCAGACTCTGTTTAGATGAATTTGAGATTTTTTTTTTTTTTTTACTGGAATTCCTAATCTAAATCGTATTTTGGAACAAACACTAAATATTTAAAAGTTTTACTTTGAAGATCAGTTAGAATAGCAGGAGTTTGGTACATTTTGTACACATGTAATACCTTAATCAATAAATAAAAATTGGGGAGGGGGGAATAAAAATATAGGAATTATCTCCTGTTAAAGTGTGGGTATCAGATAAGATATTAAATTGAAAACATGAAAAAGCAACACAAAGCATGACTGTATTCAGTAGGAAATAAGGTTGACTTTAAAACATCTTTCATGTCTCCCCATCATCTGAGGCAGGAGCCCTATCTTTTCATACCCCTATCCCCACCCCCACCCCCACACCCCCAATGGCCCCGCTTGGCTGAATGGCTCACGTTTGCTTCGGGACTGGAGTCTTCCGTGTGAGAGAACTGTCCCTCTCGTCTCCTGTGGGCAACTACGTGCAGCCGCAGCCCGCAGTCTCCCGGGACTGCGCAGGCTCCCTTCACCCCGCCGCTCAGGCCTGCCTTCTCCTCCGGGCTTTCGGTTTGGGCCTTCCCTGGTTCCCAGACTGAGTTGTTCTCCTGTGGGTCCTTGGCTCTTGCCACAGTGTCCCAGAGCTGAGATGTTGCTTTGTCCCCTGCTCCCCTGGGATGTCCCCGGGGAGACCTCCTCGGGAGGACAGCTCAGCATCCCCTCCGCAGGCTGACCGGGGGCGCTGGGCCCTCTGCTCAGGGTGGGACAGAGCACTGCGTCCGTCTCCCAGCCGCCGTACCTGGCACGTCAGGAAATGCAAGCCTGACAGGTGGGGTGGGCCTGGCTCCGGGTTCAGGGCTGATTCGTTAAAGGTTTTATGAAAACATGCTAAATAGACCGTGCAATTGCAAGAGTAAGTTCTTCTCTGGTGGAAATTACTCAGCCATTTGGTTTTTATTTTTGCAAACGTGGCTCGGCCCTTTTGAACACTCACTTGATATGCCTCCGCTGCCAAAGCAACAGGAAGATATGCTTTGAATTCTCTGTAAAACCCCCGTGTAAACACCAGGCTTAGGGGTAATTGCAACAGAACACCAGCCCTGCCCGGGGACCCCTCACGTGGCCTTCCCGCCCCGACTACTGCAGGGAAGCACACCGCCCCTGGGGGCCTCCGGCAGCACCCGCTGCCCGGAGCTCGGGGTCTGAGGGTGCTGGGTGGCCCTCGTGCCAGGGGGAGAGGCGGCTTCTGGCAGGGTTTTCTCTGCCGGGACAGGGAGCTCCCGCTTCCTGGGGCTGCTGGCCTTTGGGGTCGTGCGGGTCCTGGTTAGCTCTGATCCCTAAGGCCTCGTTCTGGGAGCCTCCGCTCAGGGCTGAGCAGCTGCAGTCCCTCCTGCCTCCCCCATGGTGTCCACGCTCCAGCCCCCCTCTTGCTGATCCACCCCGTTGGACCTGCTCCTCCTGCCACATGGGCCAGCCTTTCCTACAATCTCCCCTCCCCACAGCCTGCTCAGCACACCTATCCCCTCTCCTGGGGGGCCACTGCCTGGGCCTTCCATCTGCCTTCCTGTTTGGGGCCCCTGGGCACCTCGCAGCAGCTCTCCGAAGCTCCCAGCAGGATGGCGTTCTCTGGCTGCACAGCTTCCGGGTGCTCAGAGTGGGGTGCAGTACCCCTCGCTCTCCCCAGACCGGACTGTGCTGGGCTCAGGGCTGGAGCCCGCGCCAGCCTGGAAAGCACTGGCTCGGGGCAGGACGTTGACGTGGACATCCTAGCCCTCTGTGCCCTCAGATACAGTGGACAGGACGTCCCGAAGACGGGTGCTGAACTCTTACACCCAGCCCAGTGAGGCCCAGGAAAAGGGGACGGGGCTCCTGTAGGACCCTCAGGGGCTATTTTTGCTGCTGGGAGGCCCCTGCCTGGAGGAACAGAGGGACCGTCACCAGGGACCTCTGCACAGAGCCTCATTCACCTCCAGGCCCGGGACAGCAGCTGGCACAGGCACCCCCGCAGCTTCCCAGAGCCCAGGCCGCCTGCCGCCTGCCACCCCGGCGCCGAACGCAGACCAGTGTGCCGAGAACCAGTGGAGGGGCTGCGGACGGTGCGGGGGAGCGAGGGTGAGCGTGCCCATCGCCCGCGGGCACAGGGCCCGCTGGGCACACGGAGTGGCAGAGCGGGGCACACGTGTGCTGGTGAGTGGCCTCCAGGAGCCTCGTGCTCACACCCCCATGTGTAACATGAAGAGTTGGAGGCCAAGACCCAGAAAAGGGGGCATGCAGCCTGAGTCACGTATTGCTTCACTTCACTCATTCACTCATTCACTCATTCACTCATTCGCTCATTCACTCATTCACTCATTCACTCATTCGCTCATTCACTCATTCACTCATTCGCTCATTCACTCATTCACTCATTTCCTTGTCACTCTCCCAGCATCTGCTGGTGCCGGCCCGATGCCGAGCGGTGCTGACCCAGTGGGAGTCCTTCGGCTCTCGGTGGAGAGACCAGCAGGGAGCCCGCAGGACCACGTGGGTACCAGGAGAGGAGGCCGTGGCCCCGCCTGGGAAGGCGCAGGAGGGGCTGGCCAGGGGGAGGCGGTAGGATGGGTGACAATGTACTCCCGGTGGGGCCAGCACAAAAGCTGGGTGTGACAGTGATAGGGTGGGTGGCCCAGGCAGGGGCCTCTGACCCAGTTCCATCCTCCCTGAGACTAGCCTCCACCGGTTCACACGCCTACGACGGGGCCTCCCTCCTCCCGACAGCTCCTTCCCTCCAGCTGAACCCGCCCTGAGGACGGCCTCGCACTGTACCCCGGGGTCCTGCCTGGCGGCCAGCAGGGCGGTGCTGCCCTGAGGACGGGCCTCGCACTGTGTCCTCAGGGTCCAGCCTGGCAGGCAGCAGGGCGGTGCTGCAGACCGTCCTTGTGGGGCAGAAAAGGAGCTGCCAGCACCAAACCTGGTGCAAACACAATCGGCCAGATGGGCTCTGGACAGCCACTCGGCCTCTTTAAGCTTCCGTCTCCTTATCTGTGAAGATGGGGCTGGTCTAGAACCCGGGGTCAAGTATAGCCATGTCTGGGAAACGCGTGGCTGACAGCTGTGGCTGGAGAACACCCTCTGCGCTCGCCAGCCGGGGCCTGCCCCGGGCCAGCCGTGGACACCGCTGGAAGGCTGAGGTGTGCGCCCTCACCCGCTCTGCACCCAGACTGGCCTGCCTGGAGGCCTGGGTGGTCGGAGGCCCTCGCACTCTAGTGTCCTGGGTGCATATGGTGAAGGGGAGCAGCCATGACCCCACCATGGGGGGCCGCCATCACCCCGTTCTCGTCATAAGCGTTGCTGAGAGAAAATGCAAGCCGGCCAGACTTCTGTGCCAAAGAGCCCAGCGCCCGGCCACACGGGGGAGAGTGGCTGTGGAGTCCCTGCCCGTCACCTTGGCCGATGACGGTCTCATTGTCCGTCACCCTCAACAGCTGTCCCCGGCCAGAGCTCAAGGGCGGCGGTGTGCTGGGAGCCCTGGGGGCTGGGGGCGGGGAATGAGGTGCTAAGCAAAGGAGGGTTAGGGCGGCCACCTCGGGAGCTCCCGTAGGATGAACCGAGGCCTCTGCCCACCGCTCCTGTCCGAGCGGGTGAGGACCAGGGCACCTCGTCCGTCCAGGCGAGCCCACGTTCCCGATAGAGGCAGAGGCTCCACACAGGGCCCCGGGCCAGACTGAGCGGCCAACGCAGCCGGCACACACGAGAGTCCGTCTTCAGGGACACACACCTGGCACGTGTCCTCTCCTGGCGCTTGGCGCTGAGTGACGCCTGGCTGGGGCCTCCCAGAGGATCCAGAAACTTCCTCATAGGCCACCGCCATGTGACACCCACCTTCTGCCGGAGCTCCTGGGGCTCCAGCCACACTGAGCGCCCCCTTACTGGCCACTGCGGCTGGGATTTACTGGGCCGCCTCCCCGCTCCCCGCCTCTCTGCCCTCTCCGCCCCCCCCCCCCGCCTCCCCCGCCTGGCCCATGGAGAGGCTGGGGAGGGGGGACTGAGCCTCCGCCTTGGCTCCTCAGCTCCCCCCTCTTCTGTAAACCACGGAGCTTCCTTGTTGCATGAAGATCTCCATTCTGTCAACAAATGCTCCCTGAGTCATGGTGGCCGAGCTGGAGGCAGCCCTGTTTCCTGGGAGACAAGACATTAGGAAGGCTGCCCGGCGGGTGCAAAGTGAGGGGCGGCGAGGAGGGTCATGGAGGAGACCAGGGAAGCGGGGCCCAGGCACCCGCAGCTCAGACACACCGTCCTCATGGCCGGCTGAGAGGACCCACGAGGAGTGCAGGCAGGCACATCGGCCGCAGGAGAAGCTGTGTGGCCTGGGGTGGGACTGAGCTGGAGTCAGGGCTGGGAGGAAGGCCTGGGGGGGCCTGAGCTGGTGTCTGGGTGCTGGGAGGTGGGCCTGGGGGGACTGAGCTGGTGTCTGGGTACTGGGAGGAGGGCCGGCGGGGACTGAGCTGGTGTCTGGGTGCTGGGAGGAGGGCCTGGGGTGGGGGTGGGGGTGGGGGCTGAGCTGTTGTCTGGGCGCTGGGAGGAGGGCCTGTGGGGGGGACTGAGCTGGTGTCTGGGTGCTGGGAGGAGGGCCTGGGGGGTGGGACTGAGCTGGTGTCTGGGCGCTGGGAGGAGGGTCTGGAGGGGAGAATGAGCTGGTGTCTGGGTGCTGGGAGGAGGGCCTTGGGGGGAGAATGAGCTGTTGTCTGGGCACTGGGAGGAGGGCCTGTGGGGGGGACTGAGCTGGTATCTGGGCACTGGGAGGAGGGCCTGGGGGGGACTGAGCTGGTGTCTGGGTGCTGGGAGGAGGGCCTGTGGGGGGGACTGAGCTGGTGTCTGGGTGCTGGGAGGAGGGCCTGTGGGGGGGACTGAACTGGTGTCTGGGTGCTGGGAGGAGGGCCTGGGGGGGGGACTGAGCTGGTGTCTGGGCCTGGGGAGCGCAGGGAAGGGTGAGGGAGAGGCCACCTGCCTCTTTCGTGATGGCCTTTGGCGTGGGGAGTAGGAAGTGGAGCCGAGGGGTGAAGGAGAGTCCCGTAAGCTCTCTCAAACCACCGTCCCTCCCCCCGCCCCAGGCCTTATTGGAGGTGAGCAAGGCCTGGCCAGTCAGTGCGAGGCCAGCCGGTGGCAGTGCTCCCCTTGCCCACTCTTCTCTCTGGTCCCCCACCTTCTGCGGCTGCTGCCAGGGAGCCGGCCGGTGCGGATCAAAAGGCCCGGCCAGCCCCATCAGGGAAACATCACATTGCTCTGGAATGAGGTGATTTCGAGCAGCCGATGCAAGGAAATGGGTATTTATGTAACGGTGGGCATGGTTTTTATTTTCTCTAATTTTCAGATTACTTTCGATTAGGCCTCTTCGGAGCAGAAAAGGCTTGAAGTGAAATAGATCCTGCCTAAATCATTATGGCCGCCCAGCCCCGGGCTGCCTCTGCAGACAATTACCCCGGACCCCGGGGTTAGGGGGCAAACTCCAGGCCGGGCTTCGCGGGTGCTCACGTGGAGCGCCCGGCCGGCCGGTGGCCTCTGTGCTGGGGGACACACAGCGGCCATTGATTCCGCCATCCCTCCGGCCAGAGGGGCTGGGGGAGGGGGCGGGAGAGTAATTCCCACCAACATCTGGACTCTATCTCTTCCCCCTGCCTCCCACTCGGGACAAGGGGGAGGGGGAGAGGGAGAAAGGAAAAAAATGCCCAGGCCAAATTCAAATGCTTTCATAAATTTTGCCCCAGAAATGTTTTGACGTGAGTATTTTTGTCAGTCTCCAGCGTTTGCCAAAAGAAACTCAACTCCACACGAAGCTCAAATGCATTCTCTAGCTGACTCCGGAGAGGGGAGGCGAGCGCAGCCGCACCTGTGAGGCCCAGGCGGCGCCTCGCTGAGCGGGGTGAGAGGGGCGGGGGGGGGGGGGGGGGGGGTGGAGGGGCGGAGGGGGCTGGTGTGGGCACCCGGGGCCTTGGGCATGCCAGCGGGGCCCTGGTGTCTGCCTAGTGGAGGCCTGTTTGGGCTCCTGCAGCTGGGGGTGCTCTCCCCCACCCCCACGCCCATCCCCCGGGCAGGTCCATCCCAGGGTCCCGCTGAGTGTGGGCCCGGGGCTGGGGATCGGGCCTGGACTGAAGGACGGAGCCCGCGGGGCGGAGATGGTCACCCCGGGGGAGTGAGCAGGGTTCCCCTGCAGCGGGAAAGAGGCACTTTGGTTTTCTTTTTCTCCACTGTCCCGCCTTCACTTTCCTGTAATCAATATAAGCTACTGAAAAGGCCATTTTAAAATATATATCTCTCTCTGTCCCTTAAAAAAAAATTCAAAATAGAATTACCGTATGACCTAACATTTCATTTCTGGGCAGACACCCCAAAGGCTCGGAGGCAGGGGCTGGAGCTATCGGCACACCCACGCTCCCGGCCGCGTGCGTCCACAGCAGCCGGCACAGGAGGCCACACAGGTGCGCACCGAGGTCATGCGGCGTCTGCGCGCCACGGGACACCACTCCTCCGGACGCCGGCGACACCTGGCGAGCCTCGTGCGGAGGGAAACAGGCCGGCGCCGAAAGGAGTCCCTGGAGCGGTCACACTGAGACGGAGGGCGAGGGGGCGGGGAGTGCGTGCTCAGTGGGTGCAGTGTCAGGTTTGTAAGATGAGAAGATGGACAAGATGGACGGGGGTGGGGGTGAGGTGGGGTAGGGGTGAGATTAGGAGTGGAGGGAAGGAGGGGTTCACAATGTGAATGTACTTAATGCCACTAAAAAACGGTTACAATGATCGATTTTATATTTTGCATATTTTATCACAATTTAAAAAAATCTGAGATACGGGCCCTCTCCTTGTCAAACCAGGTGTCTTCTCCGGGGCACAGGCCTTACTCCCAGGCCTCCCTGGGCCGTGACCCAGGCAGACCCGGCGCCATGTGCTCCGCCTTTCCCGCCCCGGGCCTTGGTTTTCATCCACAGGAGGGGACACTGGCTCTCTGCAGGAGGGGCAGATGTGCCCCCAAAGGTGTCAGGGCGCGGTGGCCGTGGGGACAGCCTTGGGTCCATGCCCTCTCTGGCCGGTCTGGCTCCGGAGCCAGGTCCTCCCTATGGGCACCACGCGGGGGAGCTTCCGAGGGGAGGAAGGCGTCTGAGCCAGGTGGGATTCTGAGCTGGAGGCAGGAGATACAGCCCCCCCGTAGGGACCCTGTTAGGGGCAAGCTTCAAACTCTCCCACGCCTCAGTTTTCCCGTCTGTAGACGGGGCAGTGACACATAAGTGCCAACCTGAGAGGTGCCACGAGGACGGAGTAAGAGCCGCCTGCGCAGGCAGCTCCGGCTCCGGCTGCCGTTCACCAGGCTGGTACTCTCAGCGGCGCCAGATAGCAACTGGGCAGCAGCGACGGCTGAGATCATTTGTACCTGAAACCGGGGTCCTGTGTCTTTATTTGTTTGCTTCTTCCAAAACAGTCAGCTGAACCCCATAATGGGCTAATTTCCAAAATATATAGAAAACTCATACAACTTAACAGAAGAAAGACAAACAATCCAATAAAAATGGTCAAAGGACCTAAATAGAAGCCCAAGAGACATATGAAAACATGCTAAAGTCACTAATCATCTGAGAGATGCAAATTAGAATGACAATGAGATACCACCTCACACCTGTCAGAATGGCTATCATCAACAAGTCAACAAATGACAAGTGCTGGCGAGGTTGCAGAGAAAAAGGGACCCTCGTGCACTGCTGATGGGAATGCAGGCTGGTGCAGCCACTGTGGAGAACAGTATGGAGTTTCCTCAAAAAACTAAAAATGGAACTTCCATTTGACCCAGTAATCCCACTTCTAGGAATATATCCCAAGAAACTAGAAACACCAATCAGAAAGGACATATGCACCCTATGTTCACAGCCAGGCAATTCACCACAGTAAGATTTGGAAACAGCCCAAGTGCCCATCCGCAGACGAGTGGATAAAAAACAGCTGTGGTACGTCTACACCATGGAACACTATGCAGCTGTAAAAAAGAAAGAACTTTCACCATTTGCAACAGCATGGAGGGACCTGGAGAGCATTATGAAAAGCGAAATAAGCCGATCAGAAAAAGACACGTATCACATGTTCTCACTCATCTGTGGAAGCTAATGAACAACATAAACTGATGAATAAAATAGAACCAGAGACATGGAAGCATGGAACAGATTGACACATTTCAGAGGGAAGGCAGGGATGGGGGGATGGTGGGAGGGATTGATGAACAGGGGAACTTGCATGCATAACCCAGGGCCACAGGCCATAGAGCGGTGAAGGCCTGGGAGGGGCAGGTCCCGGGTGGAGGGGGTCAATGGGGAAAAGACGCACAAGAAATCTGTAATTCTTTCAATAATAACGATAACTTAAAAATAAAATAGAATAGAATAAAATAACCTACTGAGTTGTCCTGTAGGCCCAGACCTGAGATGCGGCCAGACGTTCCTGGTGGTTGCAGGCTGGGTGGGGGAGCAGTGACAATGAGACATGGCGGACAGACAGGTCAGAGGGCAGAAATGAGGTGGCAGAGAGCACACAGGGCGGCCCTGGGCGCAGAGGCACCGCCTCCAGGACAGGTGAGCAGTGTGGATGGCGGCGTGGCCAGTCCCTGCCCGCGAGCCGAGCTGGCTTGTTTCTGTCCCGTCTGGTCCCTGTCACGTCTCATCATCTGGCTCACAGTCCTAGGACAGGACCCTGGCACCTGGGCCGCGTCCTACCTGCAGAAAGGTCTTGGGTGGCCTGCACACTGATTACGAGGGCTTAGCCTCAGTTCCCAGCCAATCAGGACATGGCTTGGCTGGCCGTATGGGCATCCTTCCTCCCGAGGCCATGGCCAGCTCACACCTCGGACTGCAGGGCCCCCTGGCCTGTGGGCAGCTCTCACCACTGGGATGCCCAGAGGCGCCGTGTCCCTTCAGTCCTGAGCATTCCACTGCCGGGGGAGGCCTCCCGATCGCTTTGCTTGGCACGCAGGCATCGGGACTGGGCAGCCTTCCAGCTGGTGCTGAGTCAGGCCGGCTCTGAGTCCTCCCCATGCGTCACCGAGGACATCCATCACGGCGAGTGACGCCAGCGATGAGGGGCCTGCCGATGACGTGGGCGCAGAGCACGAGGCGTGATCTTTGCTGTTCTCGCCACCGTGACCCGGCCTGCTTTTACTGTAGCAGAGCGATCCCGACTATGAGAGACCTTGCTCATGGGAATCTGGACCGCGGGTTTCCTAGAAAAAAATTAGGGGCTCTGGCCACGTGAGGCTCAAGCTTCCACATGGCAGCAAGCGGATGGGCTGAGCGGCGGCCTTATTTGGGGGCAGGGCCTCTCCACTTTGCCTGCTTGTCCTTGTGCGGTCACTCCCCCATGCGACCACTCTGACGCTGGTATTTGCTGCCCAGGGACCCCTCAGGGCCTCTGTCTCAGAGTCTCGGAGTCTCACCACTGCTTGAACTCCCACCTCAAGGAGAGTTTCTGAGACTCAGCCACCTGGTGCAGGAGGCACTGCAGCCCACTAGGGCCCTTTGTATCCAACGCGGGGCAGGAAGCTCAGGAGGGGAGGGTGTTCGTAATGCATTTGCTGACTCACAAACCCCGACACTCGTGGGACGGCATTGTCAGCGGGTGGGAGCTGCCCCCACAGGGAAGTCTGCCCACTCTCTGGGTCATCCACTCCATTTCTGTCTGCCGGGGGCGGGGGAGGGGGCAAATTTTATTCTAAGGGCTCAGAAGGAGGTGGGGGGGGGGGCTGGAGAAGGAAGCCAGTGAAGCACAGAGCAGGGCGGTATCCTGGTCAAAGCCACACAGCTCGTGAGGAGTGGATGTGGCTGGCCCAAAGCCAGGGCGCCCATTAGCTCACAGAGCTTTCTCATGCAGCTTCTCAGAGAGAAATCAAGCTCTCTTGCTTCTCTACTACTTTCCTCAAAGGTCGTCAGGCTTCCGAGGGTCTTCAATGAATAGTGAGCCTTCCTCCTCTCCAGAAGCGATGTCACCTTGTACACTGCCCCTCAGTGTCACATGTCCCACTTGTTCAGGGTGCTCCCTCCGCTTTGGGGAGCCTGCTTCATTCCACCTCCATCCTCACATTCCTGAAAAAAAAAAAAAAAAAGACCAGACCAAGAGAAGACACCTTTTCTCAGGACATCCACCTCAAACTCACAGAAGTGATCAGGCAGCCACCAAAATTCTCCCGATGGTCACGAGGCTCTCCTTCACCGCGAGGCAAGCACTCCTCTGGAGCAGGCCCCAAGCCTGGAGGCAGGCATGCTGGCCCTCCTGTTCCTGGTGAGGAAAACCAGGCTCGCAGATGTGGGGTGACTGCACCAGGACATACAGGGGTCCGGGGTCAAACACTGGAACTAAACCTTCTGCTTCCAAAGACAGCGTCTCCTCCGCCTCTGCCGGAGGAAGCATCTTTTCAACTCTAGAAATTGGGAGGAAATGTTCACGCAGACCTGGGTTCCATGAGACCCAGAGCTGATCCAGCACCTCTCTGAGCCAGGGGGTTCTCGTGTGTAACATAGGCGAGCACACCACATGCAGTATGTGGGGGATTAGCTGGGTCTGGAAGTGGCTCAATGGTTAGTTATGACTGCTGCCTCCCACCCAGGCCACTTCTAGAGCTGCTGGGCGTAGAAGGCAGCAGCCAGCTGTGAGATCTAGGACTTCCCTCTGGACCTAGATGAGCCTTCGCCCTTCAGCTGAAGAATTAAGATGGCAAAGCTTGGGGGAATGTTTTCTTTGGGGATTAAAATATCCGTCTGTTTATGTTGGAAGTGAGCATGCCCCAGCGTAAGGGAGATATCTGTGTGGAGGCTGGATTGGGAGAGGTGAAAGTCAGGCCGTAAGCAGCCAGGTTGGCCAGGATGCTGAGCTTCCTCCTTCCCTCCCTCCCTCCCTCCCTCCCTCCCTCCCTCCCTCCCTCCCTCCCTCCTTCCCTCCCTCCCTCCCTCCTTCCCTCCCTCCTTTTCTTCCTTTTTCTGTTTTTGTTTGTTTGTTTGTTTGTTTTGCTTTGTTTTTGTGGCAAAATACTGTATACATACCATAAAATTTACCATTTAATCATTGTAAGTGTACAGTTAAGTGATGGCATTAAGTATATTCACAACCCTGTACAACTGTTACCACTGTCTACCTCAAGAACGGATTTTCATCATCTCCCAAAAGAAACATTCCAGCCTTTAAGCAACAACTCCCCGTTCCCCCTCCACCAGACTGTGGGAACCTGTGCTCTACTCTCTGAGTTTTCCTGTGCTAGGAACTTCATCTGGGTAGAATCATACAATAGGTGCCCTCTTGTGTCTGGCTTATTTTACGTATCATGTCTTTAAGTTCATCCATGTGGTAGCATGTGTAAGAATGTCACTTTTTTATGGATGAATAATATTCTATTGTATGTATATATCATGTTTTGCTTATCCATTTATATGTTGATGTATATTTGGGTTATTTCTACCGTTAGGTTATAAATAATGCTGCTATGAACACAGTGAACAAGCATCTGTTTGAATCTCTGCTTTTAGTTCTTTGAGGTATATGCTTAGGAGTGGGACTACTGAGGCACATGGTAATTCTATGTTTCATGCTTCCAGGAACAATTATAATTTTTTTTATAGCAACAGGACCATTTTACTTTCCCATCAGTGATGTGTGATAGTTTCAATTTCTCCACATCCTCCATAACACTTTTTAAAAATACATATATTTTTATTGATTTCAGAGAGGAAGGGAGAGGGAGATAGAGATATGAACATCAATAATGAGAGAGAATCACTGACCAGCTGCCTCTTGTACACCTCCTTCCAGGGACCAGGTCCAAAACCTGGGCGTGTGCCCTTAACTGGAATCAAACCCAGGACCCCTTAGTCCTTAGGCCGACACTCTATCCACTGAGCCAAACCAGCTAGAGCAACACTTGTTATTTTTTCCCTAAAAAAACAAAAACAACCATCCTAGTAGGTGCAAGGTGGTATCTGGTTGTGGTTTTGACTTGAATTTTCCTATCTAATGACTATTAATATGGAGCATCTTTCCATGTGCTTGTTGGCCATTTGAATATCTTCTTTGAAAAAAAAATGTCTCCTCAATTCTTTGTCCTTTTGGTTTTGAATTATTTGATTTTCACTGTGGAGTGCTGGTTGTTTACTTATTTTGTTATTAATTAATTCCTAACTGAATATATTATTTGCAAATATTTTCTCCCATTCTGTGGATTTTTTTTTTTTTTTCACAGAGAGTAAGGGAGAGAGATAGAGAGCTAGAAACGTCGATGAGAGAGAAACATTGACCAGCTGCCTCTTGCACACCCCCCACCGGGGATGTGTCCGCAACCAACGTACATGCCCTTGACTGGAATCGAACCCGGGATCTTTCAGTCCGCAGACCGACACTCTACCACTGAGCCAAACCAGTTTCGGCCCATTCTGTGGATTTTATGTTCATTCTCCTGAGTGTATCCTCTGATGCATAAAAATTCTTAATTTTTTTCATCATTAGGAGAGAATTTTATTTTAGAAGTGTCAGCTTAAACTGCAAGAATGTCCATTAAACATCACAATTACACATGCCAAAGAAGAAGCCTAGTTGTCAAAATGCCCACTTCACCCACCCAAACTTCTCAAACCCACCCTTTGTGGGCCTTCCATACCCCCCTTTTAAAAAGTGTGTGTTTTCTTCTTTTTTTAAGCAAGAGAAAGTAGACAGATACAGGTTGATACATGCCAACTGTCCACATTCACAGAGGCACAGTGTAACCTCTGAGTCCAGTACCACAGAGGAAGGAAGAAAGCACTAGAATTCTGTGCCCTCCTACCCAGGGCCAGCACCCTCCAGCTCCCAGCGGGCCTAAGGGAGCAGAAGGGTTTTCTTTTTTCCTTTTTCCTGCAGAGCACATGGTATTGACTCCATAAAGCTTTGGTTGAGACGGGGGGGGGGGGGGGGGGGGGGGCAGAGGGGGAGGGGGGAAGAGAGGGGAGAGGGGGGAGAACCATGAATTTGGAACAGAAAGGGGCAGGTATTCTTTCCCCACTGTATTCTGTCAAGGTACATCCCCCCACCCCCACTCCCTCGCCTGCTCCCAAAGGTGAGAACTATGGTGTAAAGGAGAGAAAAGTGACCTCAAATACAGGGCCCCTGAGCACAAGAGGAAAACTCAGGTACCCTCAGGGCTTCTGGAGGCAGGAGGACAGGAAGTCTCCCAGGCTGAGTTCAGCAGCATTCTTTCCCGCTCCCATTTCACAGCTGAGGACATCGAGGCTCATTGCACCCCAAGCATTTGGCCTTGGTTGTGTCAGCAGGATTTCCTCCCTCACTTCCTGGCTGGAGCAGGTTTGAGACCAAGAGACTCAAACCTGCGCCAGCTCCCAGGGACTGGAGAAAATTTGAAAAGGATCCTAGTTACTTTTATTCATTTTTAAAAATGTATTTTCTTTAGTCATCTCCTCCTTCCTCTTCCTCTCCTTCCTCCCCCTCATCATCATCTTCATCATCTTCACCTTCATCCTCACCCCCTTCATTAATATCTTCCAACCCTTCCTCTTCATCATCATCATCGCCTTCTCCTTCCCCTTCCTCATCAACGATGTCAGGACGGAAGTAGTATTGTAATGGATTTGGCCAAATATCCTCTTTGATGACTTCTCCTAACTCATCTGCACCCGCCTAAGAATGGTCAGGAACCAGGGAAAGGAGCCTCTGGTTCCTCTGCTGCCCCTCCCTGCTGGCTTCATTCTGTGTTTGACTTGAACATTTCGTCAAATCCTTTCCAGATTTCCATTCAATTTCAGTGGACTTTGAAGATGCATTACCACTCCCATCCAGATACAATTCTCTAGAGAGAACTTTTGAAGTAAGAATTTTCATCAAAATAAAAATCTCTTCTATGACCAGATTTAATATCTTCAAATTCTGTCACTTCAACTCTTGTCAAATGATGCAGTGCCTCTTCCCCCTTTTCCCCAAGCAATGCAGACACTTGTGGATGGTTGACAAATATTGTTGCCCCAGAATTTTGGATTTTGGGGATCAATTCTGACATCTTCTGAAAAAATGATTGGCGGAGTTTGTTATATTTCTGTTCTGCTTTCAAAATTTCCTCAATGGCTTGTTCAGTAAGTCTGTCTATTTCATTTTGTACTTTCTCAATCTGTCCAACTGCTTTTTGCTGTTCTTTTTCTTCTTTTGGCAGGTCCTGAGGGGCTGACTTCTCCTGCTTGGGGGCAGGAGGCAGTTTTGGTTTCTCCTTTTGGAGAGGGAGGGAAGGCCGTGCTGTGAGGAAAGCCCGAGGACCAGACCAAAGGGAAGCTGCGAGAAGAAGCTCTGAGAACTGGCTGGATTGTGACGAGTACAATTTGTTAACTGTGCGTTGGTGTCACACTCCCTGCCCTCCCCCAATCATTGCCAAAGCCAATGTCATGAAGATTATACTCTGTGTTTTCTTCATTAGGAGAGAATTTTGTTTTACAGGTGTTTCAGAGACTTCTGAGTGTCTTAAGCTCTTAGGCTTAATTTTTTATATTTTGAGTTAATTTTTCTCTATTGTTTTTCTATAGCTATTGTTCTCATTTGGGTTTAATTTGTGTTTATTTTCTAGTTCCCAGATAAATACTTAGGTTATTAATTTGATATATTTTTTAAAATTATATTTTATTGATTTTTGTACAGAGAGGAAGGGAGAGAGATAGAGAGTTAGAAACATCGATGAGAGAGTCATCGATCAGCTGCCTCTTACACACCCCCTACTGGGGATATGCCTGCAACCAAGGTACATGCCCTCGACAGGAATCGAACCCGGGGCCCTTCAGTCCCCAAGCCGACGCTCTATCCATTGAGCCAAACCGGTCCCGGCAAATTTGATATTTTTTAAATGTATGTATTTACTGCTATAAAATTTCCTTTAGGACTGCTTTCTCTGTGTCCCATAAGTTTTGGCATGCTGCATTTTTGTTTTTATTTATCTCAAGATGTTTTCTCAATTTCCTAGTTACTTTTATTCATTTTTAAAAATGTATTTTCTTTATTGATTAAGGTATTACATATGTGTCCTTATACCCCTATTCCCCCTGCCCCCGCTCATGCCTTCACCCCCCTAGTAGTGTCTGTGTCCATTGGTTATGCTTATATGCAGGCACACAAGTCCTTTGGTTGATCTCTCCTTCCCCCCACCCTCCCCTGCCTTCCCTCTGAGGTTTGATGGTCATCATACAAAGTTTCTTTTATGACAGTCAGGATATAATGTGTTTGGCACAAAGTAGGTGCTTAATAATAATTAAGAAATGAAACTAGAAATCAATAACAAAAGAAAAACTAGAAAATTCACAAATATGTGAAAAATAAGCCACACTACCAATCAACAAATGCATTAAGTGTCTAGTGCTTCGGCTGGGAAGACTCCAAGGGTTTTATGTGAATCAAATGGCTAAGAGCTATCACAGCTGGGACATGAGAGTCACTTACATTTCACTCTGTCAGCAGTGCGTGGATGGCTGGGGCGCAGGCCCAGTGGGGACTGTCCATCGGAGTGCTCATTCATGGCCACCTGCATGGCTTGGGCTTCCCCCCAGCAATGAGACTTCTCACATGTCAGGCCAGGGCGCCAAGGATGGGTGTTCCAACAATGCAGATGAAATGGCACTGCTTTCTGTGGCTCAGCCTCAGGAGTCACACAGTGTCACTTCCCTTTCTCCTTGGTCAAAGCAGCCACAGACAATCCAGACTCAGAGGGGGCACAGATCCACCTCTTGATGTAGGCGTGTCAGAGAGTTTGCAGCCATATTTAAAATGGAAGTTGCATTCTTGGCAGTGGTACCAGCTTCCTGATGGGGCTACCCAGCTGCAAGCCAGGAAAGTGTGCAGTGGCCCTACTCAGGGTCAGGGTTCTGCCTGCCCTATGCTGGCAACATCCTCCTGAGAGAGCTAGTGACTCTGAGTGTGTGTGTGTGTGTGTGAAGTTCATCTCAGAAATCATAAGGAGAGAAGGAGATGGCACTCTTAGTTATTAAGCACTTACTTTGTGCCAAACACATTATAGCAATCCTGATGGCAGGGCTGGGTGCATCATGGGTCATATAACATGAGCAGGACAGAGTCTGGGATACATTAGTGATCGTTATGAGTGGCATTGCCATTCTTTATTCATGTTTCCCGAGGAAGGCTCTGTGAATTGCTTTTCCCTGTAAATGTCATTTAAAGACAGAAAACAAAGGCTGTGGCCCCAGAAGTTTGGGGAGTGTCATGTCCCCACCACACCACTGCTTTTGACCACATTAAGACCACTGCATCAGTGCTCATGGGCCAGTGGCCAGCTGCGGTGATGACCAGCACTGGCTTCCTCTGGCTCCTCTCTGGGTCCTCAGTTTCCTTGCCGTTGGTCCTGAAGTGGTCCGGCCAACGCTGGCTGCCTCTGGAGCCTGGGGGGCTGCTGGGAGGGGTGTCGATCCTGCCTCTGCCCTGTGAACCTGGGAATTGGTGATTTCCATGTGCCTTCCCGTCATAAACCAGAGATTGCCCCTCTTCCCTCTTCCCCTGCCGCCCCCAGTACCTCTGCCAGCCTCTGGACAGCGCTGGGTGGTCATTTTGGAGTTTCTCTCTGTGTGCCTCCCGACAAGGCTTACTGGGGAGTCTAAGGATAGAATCCAGCCAGGCTGTAGTGGCAGCAGCCCTGAAACTGGATACAATCATAACCAGGAACCTCCTGACTGCACCCAACAGACCGGAACCGGACAGAGGCCAGAACCCCGTATGATTGTCTCTCTCCCTGCCCAGGCCTGCCTCTCAGCCACAGCCGCACATGCTGTTTTCAACGGAAAACCAGGGGGCACCCAGGAGATGGTTTAGGCTCTAACAAGGACAGGACCAGGAGTGCCCGTGCCTGTCAATGCCTGTGGCCCTGGGGCACGGGATGGGGACCACGGAGGAGGCTGCCAGCAAAGGCAGAAACCCTGCTCTGGGCGGGGACTCGTCAGGGGCTTGCTCTGAATTGTGATTTCTGGTGTCACTGTTTATGGTCTCCCCTGCTGGCTCTCCTCATGGTGCACGGTTATCTAGCTGTCTGTCTGTGGAGTCTAAGAAGGAAGACGCCTACTAAGAAGGGCTCCTACACTAACTGGGCTAAAATAAAAAATAACAACAACAAAAAAAAAAACACCCAGAAAACCAGAATGCAGCAGCCATTTCCTCACAGGGGCCTTCCCTGCAAATCGCACTTCAGAGAAAAGCCTGCACTGAACTAACCACCTGAGCCAGCCCTTCTGGAGAAGGTCCCGGGAGCCTATTTCAACCCATAGAACTGAGGCTTTCCCCACCCAATCAAGCTGCACAACTATATCCCCCATCATCTTTCCCGTCACCCTGTCAGAGTGGCTCTTTGTTGACCTATTAGGACAGTGGCTTTTGGACCAATCAAACTGTGAAGACTTGGAGTCCTCATTTGGATGAGGATGAACCAATCAGGGACCAGGGGCGGGGACTGCTGCTCTATAAGTCAGCTCCCCTCTGACTCTGGGAGCCTTCCGCTTGCCCATTCCGCTGGAGCTGGAACACTGGAGCAAAGCAGGCCAGTGGGGAGCAGACAAGCAGCATACATTTTTATTTTGGGATAATTGTAGGTTCGCAGCAATTGTGAGAGATAACACAGAGAGAGCCTGTGTGTGCTGTACCCGGTTTCCCTGAATGGTCACAGCTTGCAAAACTGGAGCACGGTTTCGCAGCCGGGATAACAATGTGAATAGGGTCCACAGAACATCCATCACCTCAGGATGTCAACAGCCTCACCCATCTCCTTCCCTTCTTCACTCCTCCCCTCCCCCACCCCGAGCCTTGCAGCAACTGGTCTCCTTTTCAATACGTCCCTCATTTCAAATATGTCATTTAAATGGAACCTTTTGTGATCAGTTTTTCTCCTCACTCGGCATAATTCCCTAGAGATTCCTCAAGGTTTTGTGGACATTAGTACTTCATTTCTTTTCACTAATGAGTAATATCCAATGGTAGGAATTCATAGACTCACAGTTTATCCATACACTCATCTAACTGGCCATTTCCAGTTTTTAGCTCTTACAAATAAAGCTGATATGAACATTCATGTGCCAGTTTTTTGTTGTTGTTGTTTTTTGTTTGTGGATGTTACCTCCATTTCTCTGAGATAAAAGCATAAGAATGCAATTGCTGGATCTTCTGGTAATTCCATTTTTAGCTTAAAAAGACCTGACACAGAATTTTGCAGAGTGTCTGTACCATTTCACATCCCACCAGGAATGTATAAGGGATCCAGTTTCTCCACAACCTCAGGGCATTTGGTGCTGATACAGCCAATGGTTATTTATTTTGCTTTATTCTAGTAGCAAAGGATGTCAAACAGCTTTGCATGTGCTTATTAGCCAACTAGTATCTTCAGTGAAATGTCTTTCACATATTTTGCCCATTTTATAATTGATTTGTTGGGAAATTTTTTAATTGAGTTTTGAGAGCTCTTTATGTATTCTAGATAGTAGTCCTTTTTTTGGATATGTAGTTTGTAAATGTTTTCTTTCATCTTTTTTCTTTTCATTCTCTTAAATGAGTCTTACACAGAGCAAAAATACTTTGATTTATCAATATAGCTTTCATAGGTTGTTTCTGGTGTCAATCTAAGTATTCTTTGCCCAGTACTAGATCTTAATGAGTTCCTCCTATCTTTTAAAAGTGTTTTTGTTTCTTTCACATTTTGTATTTAAGTCAATGATCCACTGGAATTAATTTTTGTGTAAGTTGTGAGGTTTAGATCGAGATTCATCATCTTGTCTATGGATGTTCAATTGCCCACCACCATTTGTTCAACGGCTGTCTGTTCTTCTCCCTTGCAATGCTTCTGCACCTTTGTCAAAACTAATGGCTGTACTTGCTAGGTGTTGAGTCATCTGGCCTGTCCCATTGAGCTCAGTGTCTCTTTCCCACCAGCACCACACTTCTTTTTTGCTGTGGCTATAGAGGAAGCCTTAATATCAGAAGACTCTCTCCTCCTTTTTCATCTATTTTGTTTTATTTAATAAATCCTTATTGTTCAAATTATTACAATTGTTCCTCTTTCCCCCATATAGCTCCCCTCCACCCAGTTCCAACCCCACCCTCTGCCCTTACCTTCCCACCACTGTCGCATCCATAGGTATACAATTTTTGTCTATTTTCCCCTGAGAATTTTCAATCCACTCCCTTTATATGCCCTTGATTCTATCACATTCACCAGTTTATTCTGTTCATCAGATTTTTAATTCACTTGATTTTTAGATTCACTTGTTAATAGATATGTATTTGTTGTTCATAATTTTTATCTTTACCTTTTCTTCTTTTTCCTCTTCTTAAATAATACCTTTCAGCATTTCATATAATACTGGTTTAGTGGTGATAAACTTCTTTAGCTTTTTCTTATCTGTGAAGCTCTTTATCTGACCTTCGATTCTGAATTATAACTTTGCTGGGTAGAGTAATCTTGGTTGTAGGTTTTTGCTATTCATCACTTTGAATATTTCTTGCCACTCCTGTCTGGCCTGCATAGTTTCTGTTGAGAAATCAGCTGACAGTAGCATGGGTGCTCCCTTGTAGGTAATTAACTGTTTTTCTCTTGCTGCTTTTAATATTCTCTCTTTGTCTTTTGCTCTTGGCATTTTAATTATGATGTGTCTTAGTGTGATCCTCTTTGGATTCATTTAGTTTGGGGTTCTGTGTGCTTCTTGGACTTTAAGTCTCTTTCATCAGGTGGGAGAAGTTTCCTGTCATTATTTCTTCATATACATTTTCAAAATCTTGCTCTCTCTCTTTTTCTGGCACCCCCATTATTCTGATGTTGGTATACTTGAAGTTGTCCCAGAGGCTTCTTACACTACCTTCTTACACAATCAACTTTTTGAATTCTTTTTTCTTTTTTTCTTTTCTAGTTGAGTGTTTTTTTCTTCTTTGTATTTCAAATATTTGACTTGATTCTTGCATTTCTCTAATCTGCTGTTGGGTCTCTGGATAATATTTTTTATTTCAGTCAGTGTATGTTTAATTTCTAGTTAGTCCTTTTTCATATCCTCCAGAGTCTCACTAAATTTATCGGCCTTTTCTAGGAAATTCTTGAAAAACCTTATAACCGTGGTTTTAAACTCTATATCCAGTCATTTGCTTTCCTCCATTTCTTTTGTTTGTGATCTGTTTCCTTGTCTCCGCATTTTGCTGCTTCCCTGAGTTGGTAGGGTAGCTTTGTGTGCTAGGTGTCCTATAGAGCCCAGTGGCTCAGCCTCCCCAATTACCTGAGGTGGACACTTACGTTTTCTGTTTCTGTTGTTGTTTCAAATTCTAACCAGATTAGTGGGTATGCAGTAATATTTCATTGCGTTTTTTAAAAATATATATATATTTAATTGATTTGTTTACAGAGAGAAAGAGAGAGGGATAGAGAGTTAGAAACATGAATGAGAGAGAAACATCAATTAGCTGCCTCCTGCACACCCCCTACTGAGGATGTGCCTGCAATGAAGGAACATACCCTTGACCAGAATTAAACCCAGGACCCTTCAGGGTCCACTGAGCCAAACCGGTTAGGGCTTCATTGTGGTTTTGATTTGCATTTATCCCTTGTGAGTAATGATATTAATCATCTTCTCATGTGCTTGTTGGCCATTTGAATATCTTCCTTAGAGACACATCTATTTGTTTTTTGTCCATTTTTAAATAGGGTTGTTTACTTTTGTTGTTGTTGTTGTTGAGTTATAAGAGATATTAGACCCTTAGTAGATATATGATTTGCAAATATTTTCTCCCATTTGATTGGTTTTCTCTTCAATTTCTTGACAGTGTCTTTTGGTGCAAAAAGAGTTTATAATTTTGATCCAATTTACCTATATTTCCAGTTACTTATGTGGAACATGCATTTTGTACTCATTTGAAGCAGATATTATAAATATTCTCATTTGGACTGGAGATAGCTGAAGACCAGGGAGGCCAAGTGATTTGTTCAAGGCCATTCTTCTGGTAAGTGGTGGAGCCACAGTTTCAACCATGAGATACCAGTTGTGGAGCTCTGCTGTGTTATAGGGCATATGTAGAAGATTTCAGGTCATTAATGCAGAGTTTGAGTTGGGGTTTGAAGCCCTGAGTGCAACCTCTAATTTCTCCACTTTCTTCAGCTTATATAGGAGCTACCACTCAATGACATTATACTTGTCATTTTGACTAAAATGTTCTAAAGTAGCAAATATGTGGCTACTGAGACACTCGCCTTCTGTAGGTATTTGGTTACAGATGTCCCATAATCATCATCCAAGTTGTTGCCACATCTTGACATGGACTTCCCTTACTTTCTTTAACACTAAAAGCAGGGTCAGTGCCTTTGAATCTAGCAACTTCAGCGAGAGAGCCAATGCAGAGAACTCACCCGTAAGAGTCTGTTTCTCTGTGCAGGAACTGTTTTCAGTGCAGGCATCTGTATCAGCCAGGGCTCAAACAGAGAAGAGGGCCCAGTAATACACATATGGGGTGGTTATGAGGTTCTAAATCTTGATTGAAAGTTGGGGAGGCAAAGGGGAAATGACACAGTCAAAGCAAACAGCAAAGAGACAAGTCCCCCAACGGGGCAGCATGAAACACAAACATGGTGCCGCAGAGTCAGACCTGGACCAGCAACCTCTTTAGTGCAGGGCCTGCCGGGCCCTGTCCAGGAGCCTTCAAATCTCCTGCCTGCACCATA
The DNA here is from genome assembly GCA_036971965.1 of Nyctalus aviator. Lineage (NCBI taxonomy): Eukaryota > Metazoa > Chordata > Mammalia > Chiroptera > Vespertilionidae > Nyctalus > Nyctalus aviator. The sequence continues at coordinate 4,315,506 of CM072931.1, forward strand.
ATGTCCAAGGTGGCACACTGCAGCCCAGGGAAGTCAAGGGGTTAGGGCGCAGGTGAGAGCTGTAAACCTCTGCTTGTGGAGTGGGGTTAGCTCATAGGTGAGCGCTGACAAGTCCCAAAGCAGGGCCATTGGATGCTTATGTCCTCCCAAGAGCAGTGAAAGCAGAAAAATGTTTTCCACAATTCCTGTGAGGGATCGGGCCACTTGGCAGCTTGCGCATGGAGGCCAGGCTTTGTTCCTCCTTGCACCTGTCTCTTTAGGGAAGCTAGGTGCAGGAGCTTCCCTCTCTCCTGTGGGAGGTTACAGGAAATCTTGCCAGACACCCTTGGATGGACGCTCAGTCTCACTGTGGGGCTGCTGTGAGCAGGACGGAAGTTGTCATTCCTGCCCCGATCCAGGCTGGACCCATTTTCTTCCCTCACCTTCCCCTGCTGTGTCTAGCTCCATTCTGGAAGGGGAAGCAGGCCAGCATCTTAGGAGGACTCTGGGCTCCCCAGAGCTTTCAGAGTCTTGAGTGGGTTATAGAGCTGCTAGGGCTTTGCCCTTGGCCCTGTCTTCCAAGGACTCTGAGCCAAAAATGGGGAGGGGAGAAGGGAGAAGGGAGTGGGTGAGGGCAAGTTTTCTAAGAACAAGAGCATACCTCATGTTCATGAGGATTCTTTTTAAGAGGTACTAGTAAGGGGTTCACTAGATACCGTGTTTCCCCGAAAATAAGACATCCTCTGAAAATAAGACCTAGCGCAACTTTGGGAGAAAAAATTAATATAAGACACTGTCTTATTTTCGGGGAAATAGGGTAGTATTTGGTAAAAATGAAATAATCTATACTAATAAAAGGGTAATATGGTAATTAGACCAGGAAACCTTCCAGGAGACCTTCTGGACATCTTTCCAGACAAAGCCATGGTAGCAGAGCCGAAGCAGAGGTGGTTAGGGGTGATCAGGTCAGGACGGAAGGCCAGCTGAAGGTGATCAGGCTGGCAGAGGGACAGTTGGGGGCGAGCAGGCCAGTAGGTAGGTAAGCAGTTAGGACCCAGCAGACCCAGATTGCATGAGGGATGTCCGACTGCTGGTTTAGGCTCAATCCCACAGGGACATCCCCCAAGGGGTCCTGGATTGCAGAGGGTGCAGGCCAAGCTGAGGGACACCCTCCCTCCCCCACGCATGAATTTCATGCACCGAGCCACTAGTATATAGATAAAATGCTATCTGTGCGTATAGACATTCTAAAGGGACATGTAGGAAATGGCCCAGAGTGGGAAGGCAGGATGTTCTTGGATAACCTTCTGTGCCTGTTGAATTTTGAACCATAGGAAAGATGTCTCGGTGTCTTAAACATTAGTGAGCAGTAAGCTGCCCTGTATTTCCAGAATGAGATTTCTGTAAACCAAATACAGAATCTCATCCTGTGAGTGGCGAATAACAAAGCAAATTGAAGTCTCAGACTTGTATGGTGTTTGCTATTAAGTGAAGGACTGATTGGGAAGGAATGGGATCCTGAAAGTTGGAAGGAGCATGCATGGAAATATCCCAGTGAAACTGGGAATGTGGAACCTCAATTCTGCTGTGCCAGCTTTGCCAGGAGAAGAGCCCTCATCCCTCCTGAGATGTTAGCCCACCTTTACCCGAAGAACCTGAGATGACACCACCCCTCTTTGCTTCCAGATTGTTGTCTAGACTCCAGTCTCAAAGGCCCCAAGAGGTGAGGTACAAAGTGTGACCCATAACGTCCAATGTACCTCCCATAATTACATATTTTTTTCTAATTTATACAAACAGAAATCCAAGGAACATGTGTAGGGATGAATCTAAAGGGTGTGATTATTGGTGGAAGGAACATCAAGTTGAATCAGGAGGATATGGGCCCACCAAACAGAGATTCTGGATTTAATGTTGCAAGTTGGGTGTTGGCTGGGGAAAGGGGGCTCTGACGGCACATTTGGCTGCTTAGGTGGCCCACAGTAACTGAGGTACCGGTGCCAGAACTGCCTTGGTTTACTGTAAAAGAAGGAATCCAGAGGCTTAGGGGCATTAGCGAGTTAGGGTGGATTTGTCATGTAAGATCTCTCCACCCTGGAAGGATGCTCCTTTTATCAGGACTGAGAGAATTAACTCTGTGCAAGGAGCTGCAGCATCCTTAGAGAGTTCTGTGATCGCGCTTCTCCGCAGTTGGGAAATTACAGTGGAAATTGCTGTGACAGAGCTAGTGAGCCTAAGTACAATGGGATAATGAATCCTGGGGTGACAAAGGCCAAGTGACAGCTCCTAACTGCCAAAGGCAAGGTGGGTGTGGCTACCATAAAAGACCTCGGAGCCGAGGCAGCCATCGGAATAGTCTGACTTGCAGGGACCTGCCTGTTGACTAATTGATCATGGTGTTCCAAGAAGTAAAGCAGATGGGCAGTTTACTAAATACTTGTTCTGTATGAGCCAGAAGGTTTCAAGTGAAGTGAATTAAAGTCTGACCTCGATCAAAACAGCAGAGCGTTACACCCCTCCATTCCCAGAGCTGACCCAGTTCGCAGACCCAGACCCCTTGAATAAAGACAGGTCGTATCTATTACTGGAAAAGGGACCCGGCCCTGAGCGGATCTGCCGAGGGCTGGCCGGGAGTGTGTGGGTTCTTGACTTGGTGCAGGGCGAGTCCAGGTGATATTGAGAGGACATTTACGAAAGCTGAGGACAGTGGACCAGGAAGGGCCTCAGAGAGAAGAAAAGCAGCAGCAGGGGGGCTAGGCGGGAAACGAGCCCAGGCTGGCTGCTTTGGCCCACTAGGAAGTCAGAGGAAAGGGGTTTGGGGGTTAGGGTCTGGGAGCCAGCCCCGGAGGAGCTGCCCCTGCCCCATCATTCCCTGGTGGCAAGTCTCGTGGGGTCCCTTAGGGTTTAGGAGGTCACACCTGTGGGGGAAGGAGGGAAAGGAAAGGCACAGGCATGTTCCAGGGGGCGGGAGGGGGGGAGTGCACGCGGAGTCCTTTGTTTTGAGGCTGTTGTTTTTTAAATTAATCCTCCCCCAAGGATATTTTGGAGAGGGTGGAAGAAAGAGAGGGAGTGGGAGAGAGAGAAAGATTGATGATGTGAGAGAGACACACCAACTGGTTGCCTCCAGCATGCACCCCATGGACCCCGACCAGGTGGGGGCGGGCAGGAATCAAACTACAACAGAGGTATGTGCCCTTGTCCGGGAATCAAGAACCCATGACCCTTCAGCCCATAACTTACGCTCTAACCAATGTGCACCACCTGCCAGGGATTGAAAGGTTTTAAAGGCTGGGAGTTTAGGGGAAGTCTTAGGGGAGGATCTCAGTAGAATATTCATCAGTTTTTTGTATGTGTTTTTATTGATTAATTGATTGATTGATTGATTAAGGTATTACATATGCGTCCTTATACCTCCATTACCCCCTACCTCCCATTCATGTCCCCACCCCCCTGCTGTCTGTGTCCATTAATTAGGCTTATATGCATGCATACAAGTCCTTTGGTTGATCTCTGCCCCTTACCCCCACCCTCCCCTGCCTTCTCTGAGGTTTGGCAGTCTAATTGATGCTTCTCTGTCTCTGGATCTATTTTTGATTTTGTTCATCAGATTATGTTGTTCATTATACTCCACAAATGAGTGAGATCATGTGATGTTTATCTTTCTCCAACTGGCTTATTTCACTTAGCATAATGCTCTCCATCTCCATCCATGTTGTTGCAAATGGTAAAAACTACATCTTTTTTTTTTTAAATATATTTTTATTGATTTTGTACAGAGAGGAAGGGAGAGGGATAGAGAGTTAGAAACATCGATGAGAGAGAGTCATCGATCAGCTGCCTCTTGCACACCCCCCACTGGGGATGTGCCCGCAACCAAGGTACATGCCCTTGACCGGAATCGAACCCGGGTCCTTCAGTCCCCAAGCCGACGCTCTATCCATTGAGCCAAACGGGTCGCGGCTTTTTTTTTTTTTTTTTTTTTTTTTTTTTTTTTACCACAGCATAGTATGCCATTGTGTAGATGTGCCACAGTTTTTTAATCCATTCATCTGCTGATGGGCACTTAGGCTGTTTCCAAATCTTAGCTATGGTGAAATATTCATCAGTTTTATGTGTCAAAATGAGATTTATTTCCTTTACTTCTTCTGTTCCTTGGGTGTGGCTGGCAAATGGCACTAATTGGATTCTGGCTCTCTGTCTCCCTGAAGAGGGTGATTTAAGTTTTTACCCTCTGGTGGGGGGAGAAGTGCAAACCATTTACTGTTATTAGTAAGTGTCCTTGATTAAGATAGGAATTTGCTATTTACTGGAGACTGTAAACTGCTTGGCCATTGACTATCTGTCTCAGTTTCCCTATTTCCCTGGTCCTGGCTCACTAGCCTGCCTCAGGTCCTGTGGACAGAAAGGAGGCTCTATAGAAAGTAACCTTCCAGGCAACCTGCCCGTAACTCCCCACTGGGCAGGTCATGGTGGATAGTCATGCCCCGGGTATATAACTTTTTAGTAAACGTTTATCTTTGCCTTAAGCAAGCCCTCATCATTGTTTCTTTTCATTTTTTATAATTTTATTTTTAATTATACTTATTGGAATGACATTGGTTAATAAGGCCATATAGGTTTCGAGTGTACTTTTGCTATTATTCCATTGGCTAGAATTACTAGCAGGTGGTCACATGACAATGCCTAGCCATAGGGAGGTTGGGAAATGTCTGTCTCTGACCCCAACTACATGATTCCCAATGAAAGGGATATGGGTCATGGGACACAGCCACCTGTTGCTCCTACGGCCTGGGTGGGCTCTGCTTCCCTGCTGTTATTCCTAAGCCATCAGTGAGCCTGTTCTCAGTGTTCTGGCCTGGCCTCCACTGTGAGTTACTGGTGGGAGCCTGTCAGTGGGAGCAGGCCCTTGTGGTGAGCGGGTGCTGGCAGTGGTGGTCAGTGAGCGATTCCCAGGGAAAGGCCACAACTGGCCACTCCTGTGGTAGGCGAGTGTTTCTCCAACATTGCCCTGAGACAGGCACCTTTCCTCAGGGCTCTACTCAGTTATGAAGCCCCACCCACCCCTGGCAATGGTGTGAGGTGGTGTCCGTGCAGTGGGAGAAAAGCCAGAACTTGGACAGACAGACCTAGTTTGAACCCCAGCTCTGCACTGCGACGCTGAGTGGTCTGGATGAGTTCTATCATTTGGAGCCTCAGGAGAGGGTCACTGATGATGGAGGGGTCATAGAAGTAGCAGATATACAGCACATCTAACAGTCACTCATGTATTCATTGAGCACCCACTGCATGCTGGACAAGCCCTATCACCAGGGATAGGGGTGAGCAGAAGCAATCAAGATAGAACCACCCTCAACTTGTACCTTACAATCCAGTAGGAGAGAAAGATTGGAAATGATCCAAGTGGGACTGTGTTACCAAGGCGATCCGGATTCTCCAGGAACCTGCCCTGGGCACCTGGGGTCGGGCATGCGTCCTAGGAAAGCCATAGTTGCTGAGGCCTGAAGAATAAATGGAGCAGCTTAAGCAATGTGCTAGGCAGCCCTGGCATCCCCACCTCTGATTACTCATGGCCTCATGGTTCCTCCTAGTGGACCAGGAATGTGTGTGACAAACATGCATTTGTCTCCTAGGGCTACAGTAACAAGGAACCACAAACCAGGGGGCTTACAGCAACAGTTCCGGAGGCCGGGAGGCTGGAATCAAGCTGCTGGCAGGGCCTACAAGAGAATCTGTGCCACGGCTCGCTCCTCGGTGCATAGGCACATCACTCTACTCTCTGCCTGAGTTGTCACATGGCTCTCCGCCCTGCGTCTCCTCTGTGTCTCCATGTCTGCTCATGGCCTTATCATGGCCTTATAAGGACATGTCATTGGATTGGGGGCCCACCATTGTCAAAATGACTTTATCTTAACTAATTACATTTGCAAAGACCCAATTTCTAAATAAATTCACATTCTGAGGTTCTGGGTACACATGAATTTTGAGGACATCATTCCACGCAGTGTACAACAGAATGTGGCTGAGGTGATAACAGACTGCTTCCAAAATCAGGTCAGAAAGGCTGGGCCTTCTGTGCTGGCTCTCTTCTGAGCTGTTTGCTCTGGGAGACTGGGTCACCACATTCTGAAGACACTCACGCAGCCCTGGGGCAGGTCACGGGGCGGGGAGCTGAGCCTCTGCCCACAGCCACAATTGAGCTTAGAAATGGATCCTGCGGGCCCTCAGCTCAGCCTTCATATGAGACTGAGTCGGCTTGATGGCATCCTCACAGGGACCCTAAATCAGAGCCACCCAGCTAAGGCACCCTCACTTTCCTTACTCTCAGTGCAGCAATACGTGTTTGCAGTTCTAAGTGGTTATGTTTGGGGGTAACTTGTTACACAGCCATAGCTAGCTATATAGATGAGGAGAGGGAGGGGAGTGCTCCAGGCCCATGGAAAAGCTTGAGCAAAGGTCTTGTGAAGGTGTGGGTGGGGCTGAGAAAGGCAGGGGCGGGAGGTGGGGGGGGAAGAGGAGGAAGGAGAAGGAGGAGTATGAAGGGAAGGAAGAGGAGAGGTCCTGAGCTGGGCCTGAGCCCTGGGTCGTGGCCTCCAGACCAGGCCTGGCTCCCAGTAAATGCTTTGTAAACAAAGCTGCTGGAGTAACATTTCCCCAGTAACTACCTCTCCCGCTTCCTGCACACCACAGGGGAGGGACGGCTGCTCTGACCACAGAATGGGGTGTCCTATTGGCTCTCCCCCAGCTGCCTTTTGTTTATGTCATGTTTTGTTTTCGCTGGGTTCCTCATTTACAGTCACCAGATGTTCGCTGCTTTTAAACGCACTGGCCCGTGTTCATGGAGTGCTGGGGAGAGACGCTGCCCAGTGTTGCCGAAAGTTACAAATGAGTCCATTAAGGAGGTGAATTTGCTAAAAGGCTGTCTTCTTTCCACCTGGTCCAAAGCAGCGCTCACATGATCGATGATCGCAGAGCCTTCCGACCGGCCGTCTTAAACCTCGGCGCATTCTTAATGCCTCAAAAGTTTCCAATTAAAGTCAAATGGCTCTTGGCAAAGTCCAAGGCGTTTTTACTAACTAAAATAAATACCTGGGCAGGCTCCGCAGCTTATGACTTCTTCACGCCCCTGAGGAGAAACAGCAAGAGAGAGGCCGGGGTTAGAGGCAGGTTAGGGCCGAGGGGCGGGCAGCCCACGGAACTCTCCCGATGCCCACACGGCCGGGAGGCACTAGCCGGCGTCGCCACGGGCCTGGGATAGGTGAGCTCTGTAGCCTGTCCCCGGAGAGAACCGAGGCTGACAGGAAGGTGGTGGCAGCAAAGGCCACACGGGAGTAAGGCGGCCCGGCTCCCACCTCCGCCCAGGCTCCCTCCCAGCCTCAAGAACTCGCTGAGCCCGGCCGCCCGGCCTCCTCAGGCCACGGTGCTGAGCAGGCAGACGTCTCTAGAAGTCTCCAGAGCCTGTGGGCATATCAGCCACGGGTGTGAACATCCCCTTCGCTGCCTCCGAGGGCAGGGAACCTGCCCGCCAGACCACCTCCTCTCCTTTGCTTTCTTCTCAGCTTCTCCTTCATGCCACCCGGCTACCTAGTGCCCATCGCCGCTGGGCACACAGGCTGGTTTCTGCATCAGCTGGAGTCCCGGGGACCGCTCCGAGGCTGGGTAACCTCCAGCTTCCTGCTCTGAGAAGAGGCAGCCCCAGAGGCCGCAGGCTCCCATCGCCGGGATGTTAGTGACCCGGGTCACAGGGCCTCCTGGCGGAGCGCGTGCAGCTGCCCGCTCTTGTCAGGGCCTCTACGCACCGTCCTGGGCCTCCTGACCTGGGCGGGGTGCAGACCCAGAGAAGCCTTTGTTGCCACGTTGCCCCCTCCTCTTAGCTTTCACAGGTGTGGCCCTAAGTTCTCCCCTCTTCTCCCCATGCCCCTGTGGCCTTCCAGCTGCCCTGCTCTTCCCTTTTCTCCAGCCTCCAGATCCTCCGCAGCCTCTGCTGCCAGGTTCAGGAGTGACTTCCTTTCCTGTGTCCACCTCCTGGGCCCCTGCCCCTGATTCACAGATAGGTTTCTTGCTTTAGGGTTATGTGTGGAGCAGGCTGTGTGCTTCGGAGGGACCTGTGTCCTGTGGAGTCACTGGGCTTCGACCAGCAGATGAAGAAACTGAGGCCAGCCAGGTGGAGCCACGCTGAGGGGTCAGGCCCCACTCTTAGTGCCTGTGCTCATGCCTGGAGACCCAGGAACCTCACCCCCCAGCTCTGAGTGACCCTTAGGGTCACAGAGGAGCATCTGAAGCACAGAGAGCAAAGAGATCCCCAAACAATGACGGTTTCAGCTCCTTGTTGCCAAACAAGAACTATGGGGATTCTGCTGAGCTGATTCCACACTATTCTGTCCCAGTGCTCCCCCAAATCTGAGAGGAACACAGTCATGCCTCTTCCAAGGGACAAAGAGAGATCCCCAATCCAGCCTGCCAGCCGGAGTACCCAGCCCTGCACGAGGCAGCCAGCTGCTCAGGTTCCAGCCTGTCGCCCCTGGTCCTCAGCTTCCTCATCTGCAAGATGAGCCTTTCGGGAGGGCTGGGCTCCGGGCAGCACCAGCACCACTGACAATGGGCAGCCAGGCCAGGAGGCGGCCCCCCGGGGGAGCCCACTCTCAGTCTCAGAGAAGGAAGCTGTGGAACAGAGAAAGGGCATGGCTGTGGATTTTACGGAAAGAACAAACATCAAAAATATAATCTTGTTTTAGAACATCTGCTGCTTCAGGGATGTGGGGGGTGGGTCCCAGTTTTCTTGCCTTGAAACAAATACTTCTCCTGTTTTTCAACCTACCCTTTTTGCGTTTTAATTTATCTTGAATTATAAATTTCTTTATTGTCTTTTTTCCTGTGTCTTTTTGTTGGTAGCATTTATAAACATTCTGACAATCCTGAAAAATATGAAAAATAGAAATGGAGTCTGACAGAGTGGGTGAGGGTGTGGACAGCATGGATCCCAAAACCAGGCATGTGGAGCTACTCAGTGCTTGGAAAACCAATTTAGCATCAGCTGGCCAGGCTGACAGATGCCCACCCTGAGATCCTGCAAATTCATTCTTGAGAAAGTGCCCATTCACAGGTGCCAGAAGACAGGCACAGGAGTGTCCCCAGAAATTTTCTCATAGCAAAGCAAAGTTGTCCCCTGGCAAGAGATTGGTCCAATGATGCATATCTATACTAATAAAAAAGAAAGATGCAAATTGGCTGTACCTTCACGACACCCACCAGCTAATCAGGAGTGAGTATGCAAATTAACCCAACAAAGATGGCAGGTTAATTTGTATATGCAGGCGTTGAGGGCCAGAGGCAGGGTAGGATACTTGCATCGTGGCCATGGCAATGACGCAGCTCTTCCGCACCTCCCCACCAGCTCCAGGCCTCTGGGAAGCATGGGAAGGCAGAAAGGTGTCTCTGGCCAGAGCGAAGGCAGTGCCAGCAGCTGGGGGAAGGAGCGCCCATTCTTACACGAATCTTCACGCATCAGGCCTCTAGTCTACACTAATATAAGAGAAACATGCAATTTGACTGTACCTCCGTTACACCCACAAAGCCATGCCCACCAGCCAATCAGGAGCAAGTATGCAAATTAACATAACCAAGATGGCTGTGGCCACGAAGCAAGCAGGAGGCTTGGGTTTCCCCCAGCAGGGGAGAAAGCCAAGCTTCCTGGCCAGCTCTGGCCTCTGCTCAAGGCTACAAAGTTTCAATTATAGAAGATAAATAAATCCCAAATACCAGAGCCTCCGATTGGGTCGCCAGGGGGTGTGGCCAGCCTGCAAACCACCACAGGCCCCTTGCCTAGGCTGCCGCATGCCCCAAGAGAACCCTCACCCTGATCCAAGACACCCTTCAGGGCAAACCAGCTGGTTCCCCACTGGTACACCAGGCCTCTATCCCATCTAATAAAAGAGTAATATGCAAATGAACCATCACTCCAAGACACAAGATGGCTGCCTCCATGTGGTCAAAGATGATTGCCCTCATGTGGACACAAGATGGCCACCACAAGATGGCCAGCAGGGGAGGGCAGTTAGGAGTGAGCAGGCTGGCAGAGGAGGGAAGTTGGGGGCAACCCGGCCTGCAGGGAAGGGCAGTTGGGGGGTGGGGAGAGACCCAAGCCTACAGGGAAGAGCAGTTGGTGGGGGAGGACTAGGCCTGCAGGAGAGGACAGTTAAGGGCAATCAGGCTGGCAGGGGAGCAGTTAGACATCAATCAGGCTGGCAAAGGAATGATTAGGGGATGATCAGGCTGGCAGGCAGAAGTCGTCAGGGGCAATCAGGAAGGCAGGCAGGGGAGCAATTGAGAGCCAGCAGTCCTGGATTACGAGAGGGCTCCCAGATTGGAGAGGGTGCAGGCTGGGCTGAGGGACACACACCCCCATGCACAAATTTTGTACACCAGGCCTCTAGTTTATATATATATAAAAAGCCTGAGCAACTGGCCAACTGATAGCTATGATGTGCACTGACCACAGGGGGCAGACACTCAATACAGGATCTGCCAAGCAACAACTTTGCAGAGTGCCCTCTTGCACTGCAGGACTTCTCGGGATATGTCGGACTGTCAGTTTTGTCCTGATCCCCGCAAGCCAGGCTGAGGGTCCCCACCAGTGCATGAATCCATGCACTGGGCCTCTAGTACGCATGTAAGATCTTTGGTTAATCTCTTTCCACCCTTTCCCTTACCCCCTTCCTTCTGAAATTCATCAGTCTATTCCATGTTTCCATGCCTGTGGTTTCTGCTCATGCCTTGAGTGTCTGCCCTCTGGTGGTCAGTGTGTGTCATAGCTACCTGCCTCTCAGCCAGTTGGCCAGTCACTTAGGCTTTTATATATATAGAGTAGAGGCCTGGTGCACGGATTTGTGCACCGGTGGTGTCCACCAGCCTGGCCTGTGCCCTCTTGCAATCCGGGACACCTTGGGGGATGTTGGAGAGCTGGTTTCAGCCTGACCCCCACAGGCCAGGCCAAGGGACCCCACTCGTGCACAAATCCATGCACCGGGCCTCTAATTTGTACAATAAAAAAACAAAGCATAGAAGAATTAACTCCAGCTAAATACTTAGCCATGCAAAGAGGTGAATCACAAAAGAATATAGATTATGTGGTTGTATTTATATAAAGCTGCACAATTATGTCTGAACAAACAAAGGGAGGGTCTCACAGAATTTAGGGTAGGGGCTGGTCATGTCTGGGCAAAAGGACAGGAGGTGGGACTGGGAGGCCCTACAGGAAATACAGTCCTCATTTCTGGATCTGCCTATGCCTCACACACGAGTTATAAATAATCACTTCTATGAACCCAGTTTATTAAAAAGGAGTTTTGGAAGATCTATCTGGAAAGTCTTCCATACTTCAGGGATTCTACTCCCTCCTGCTTCCATTCAGAGTCACATGCACACTGAGCACCCTCGTCCCCAACCCACTTCCCAGTCTCTCTCCTTCACACAGGCCTTTCACCTACTGAGCCTTCCCCAGGCCACCATGGCAAGACTAAGATAACATCCTCCAGATCTATTCTCAGAGGAAACGAAGGACTCGTGATAAAATGTCTGGTTTCTTATTTCTAGTGTGTCACCCCTGCCACATCACTTCGTTATGGATGTGCCAACCCTCCCTGCACCTTTCCCTTTGGCATGCACCTGGAGCCCTCCCCATACACCACAGGGCATCTGTTAAGAAAACTACCAGGGGCTCAAGGTTAACGAGGAGGCCAAGCTGCTCTAGCCTTCAGATCTCTCCCTAAGGTCCTTGAGTGTCTTACCAGGGGCCCAGACTCCATCCAGGGTACAGACAATTTCTCTCCCCCCGGCCCAGGCCCAATCTTTCCTGAGGGGTAGCTCTGCAGTTGGGACAGTCTATCTAGGGAGCTTCCCACCGCACTGGGGGAAGCTCTGATTCCCCAGAAACATGGACGGTCTGTCCTCAGTAATGGGTCACAATCTACTGATGGCCATTCCTCATCACTGTACCTCCTCCCCAATTTATGTTTAAGTCCTTACCCGCAGGAGCTCAGAATGTGACTTTATTTAGTGATAGAGTCATTAGCGATGCAGTTAGTAAAGATGAGGTCATACTGGAGTAGAGTGGCCCTAATCCAACATGATGGGTGTGTCTATAAGAAGAGGAGACACAGCCGCAAAGACAGAGGGAGAAGGCAAGTGACGATGGATGCAGAGACTGGAGTGCTGCAGCTGCTAGCCAAGAAACACCAGGATTCACGGTGTCATGGAAGCTGGGGGAGGCAGGATGAGTCCCTCATTTGCCTCCAAAGGGGACACAGCCTACTGACACAGTGATCTTGGGCCTCTGGCTTCCAGAGCTGTGAGATAAAACGTGCCTGTTGTCTTGGTGCCTGGGTCTTGCAGGTGTAGGAAATAAACACATGGGGTATCATCACAGAGTAAAAGTAAATCCACCTGAAGCCAGAAGAAATTGCAGCTAAGCTTCTGATCACCACCTCTTGTAGAAGTTTCTGTGCACACTGTTGGGCACTGATGTATGGCTTCTTAGACTGCTTGGAGACATGCTTGGACACTTGAGAACAAAATGTGGACATTAAAACATGGGTCTGCAGCATCGTCTTAAATCTCTTTAGCATCTCAGGCATGGCTAAGGACATACTTAATAAACTCCTGTTGGTGGATGCTAAGATTACTTTCTCTACTTATCTCTGTCCTCTTTCTTTCTCTTTCCCCACCCTTGTCTTTCTATGCATCTTTGTCTCTCTGTGACTCTGCCTCTGTCTCTTTATCTCTCTCTCTCCCTCCCCTTTTTCTCTCTATGTGTCTCTGTCTCTCTGTCTCTGTCCCTGTCTTTCTCTGTCTCCCCCACCCCTCCCCACTCTCGTTTTCAACCCCCCTGACTCTGTAAAGAAATGAGAAAACACAGACCTTTCTGATCACAAATGTTTTTAAATGCCTGCGTATTAATGACTGGTGAGTACGTGTGTTGGCGAGCAGAGGGCAATCTTTCTTGTCTTAAATGAGAAAAAGTCATAGGAAAAATGGGCTTTGTGTTGTCAAACATTAGCCTGAGCAGACACCCTCTGAGAGCTGGACCCAGGGGCTTCCTGAGACCAACTGCATTTTTCCTGAAGGAGTGTGTTTAACATCAGCACCTTGAAGAGCTTGGCTGTGAAGAGCCCTAACGGCCAAATATTTACAAAGCCAACCCCAAAGCCCATGGAAATGACCTCATGAACATTGTTTTTAATCCATAAGATGTGGTGATGAATAGGAGCCACCGCTGTGTCTAACACTCATTTCTGGACATTGTAAGCCGGCTTGGGTTCCTGAGGGGCAGTGGCCCAGGTAGGGGAAAGGCAAGTCACTGTCAGTGCTGATTTTAGCATCTTCGCTATCTGGTCTTGCATAAGTCACTGTACCTCTTTGATCCTCAGAAGACATTTTATGAAATGTAGCTGGGATTGCCACCAACTCCCAAGTACATGGTAAAGATGAGATGTCATAATGAATGCAGATCTCTCTGCATGCAATCTCTCAGATGCAGTGGGGCTACGGGCTAAGAGTCTTGCAGTGCTGGCTGCTGCTGTTCTCTGCAGAGTTGCAGTACCCACTAAGGGTTAAATGAGATGGCAGAGGAGCTTTGAGGCAAACAGCCACACCATCAGAAGGTATCATGGATGATCTCTTTCACTCCCAAATTTAGGAAAACCTGGCTCATGAGTGGCTGATAGGGGACTGTCCTCTGGTTCAATGCTCATATTTGCCCCTACCCTCTTAAACCTCAACAGCTCATACCCACTGCCAGCATCTGAGTGTTCACCTGAGGCTGTGTGCCCTGAGAGCCTTACTCTGTCTGTGTGAGGCAGGCCAGAAGTGTCTGAGGACTACTAACCCTCAGGATCAGCCCTCAATCAATGAATGATGGGAGCTAGGGGATCAATACACTATCTCCTCTCTCTCTTAGGTTGGCCACCTCTGAGGAAGGAACATGTTCTACACTGGCTACCAGAATTTTCCAGTGGGAGTAAGAGTCAGGTGCCTATACTGGTAACTTTCTTGAAAACATGCCCTCTGTTTGTTTTGCTTCCCTTCCATGTCTCATGTCCCTCTCCCCTTTTGGTGCTGCCTGGGATCACCTCTCAAATAAGTTACTTGCACTGTTCCTAGTTCATGGCTCTATTTCTGAGACAGCCAAAGGGGCAAGCTTTCTTTACCTCTGAATCAACCAAACTGATTTTTCATGTCCTGCACCAGCTGTCTTCCCCTTCTCAACAATTGAATGTCATCCTTCCAGTTGATCAAATTCTTGACAACATCTTTGATGCTTTCCCTACTGAATCCCCACCTAATAAGCTCTAACTTCAAAACATATCTTCACATATCATAATCTTATCTTTAAAAAGTTATTGTAAAGGAAAAGTCATAAGAGTAAAAGAAATATTCCATGCAGAACATAGTAAGAGAAACAGCAGATTTCTTGCCAGGAACTATGCAAACCAAAAAGTAATGGAGAAGCATCTTAAAGAACTGAAAGAAAAAATTCTTAACCTAGAATTCTATACCCAGTGAAATATTGATGAAAATAAAGGTAAATACAACATCAAATGAGGGCAAAGATGGGAAGCAACAAGAACTCTCATTCATTGCTGATGGGAATGCAAAATGTTACAGCCACCTTTTATGTCAATTTAGCAGTTTATTACAAAATTAAACATATTCTTATCATATGGTCTAGCAATTACTTCCCTAGGTACTTACTCAAATCTAAGACTTATGTTTACACCAAATCCTGCACACTGATGTGTATAACAGTTTTATTTATAACTGTTCCAAACTGGAAGCAACCAAGATGCCATTCAATAAGTAAATGGATAAACAAACTGTGGTATAGTCACTAAATGGACATGAATCAGTTATAAAGAGGAAAAAATTATCAGTCAAGCCCCCCAAAAGACAGGGAGGAAACTTAAATGCAAGCTCTAAGAGAAAGAAGCCAATATGAAAAAATAACTTGCTGTATGACTCCAACTCTATGATACTCTGGAAAAGGTGAAACTATGGATCAGTGAAAAGATCCTTGGTCACAGAAAAAATGGCTGCCCTGAGAAATGGAAGGTGAGGCAGATACATGACTCACAGCTTACTGTGAGCTGGAATCAGCAGCTGGTAGAAACACTTGGGGGAAGTGATTAGTTAGTAGAGACTGGGAATGCACTAGCTTGAGAGATTAAAAACTCCTAGAGGTGGGAGAAACCAAGATGGAGGCATAGGGTAGACACCCAAATGCAGTCTACCATAACAAGTTTGAATTTAGAACTGAAAAACAGGGGAAACATCACCCTGAAGCTCCAGACGGCTGGCTGAGAGGAGGCTCTACCATCTGGGAAGGAGAAAGAAGGCGCACTGAACCTCAGGAACTGTGAAGGTGCGGAGAACTGTGTGCGAGAAAAGGCCACAGAGTTTGCTGCCGGCTTGCTTGTGGAGCTCGGAGAGGGTGGGCCCCGAGTTCGCTACTGGCTTACTCCCTGCGCCAGGAGAGGGCAGACAACTAATGTGCGGTTGGCTTTCTTGTTTGGGAGGAAAACAGAACCACACTATTGTGATGATAGACAGCCCCAGTCAGGGAGAGGCTAGACTGTCAGGCAGTGGACAGAGATTTCTCGGAGGTGTGTGAAGCCAGCGGCCATTACTGCGGGACTCAGAAACCAGACCCTCGTAGGGAGGGGCTGAATAAAGCTTGTCTGCACCACCCGAGACTCTGCCCCATCCAAGCAGAGCACAGAACCCCTTCCAATGGCTAGCTTCCTTGTTCAGGAGGGGCAGACAAGAATCTAAAGCTTGTGGGAGATCCAAGATGGCTGCTCGGGTAGACACCTAACCGCAGCAGCACACAACAATTTCAATGGAATACAACTAAAATGTAGAGTGGACATTGCCCAGAGCTACAGGTAGTCGACTGACTGAAAATGCTACAACAAGAAGGAAAGAGAAAACCAGAAGGAAAATCAGAGGAGCTGAAAAAAAAGCCTAAGGTACGGAGACTTGCTGTGTGCCCGCATGCGCGCGCGGAGAGGTCACAGCCAGAGAGGAGGAGAAGGCTGGGGGCCTGCCTGGCGTTCCCTAGCAGAAAGGAAATAAAACCCCTGGCCTGGGATGAACCCCCAAACCAGCAGCGCTGAGCCCCAGTTATGGGCCAGACCCTGGGGACCCAAGCTCGGGCAGGGGGAAACGGGGCTGTGAGGCGGAATCCCGGGGGAGCGGCGAAAAGCAGGGCCCCCGGAATCGCGCGCACACTGCGCGCAGAGGACTGAATGTTGACTCTGATGCTGGATTGCCCTAGCGGGAAGAAACAAAGCCTCCAGCAGCTCTGAGCCCCAGTCCGGACTTTCACCATTCTAGGCCAATCCCTGGGGACCCAGGCTTAAGCAGACGGAGATGGAACTGTGAGGTGGAGTCCTGGGGGAGCAGCGAAAAGCAAGGCCCCCCGGAGTCGTGCGCACAGTGGGCGCAGAGGACAGTCTGTTGACTCTGATGCTGGATTGCCCTAGCGGGAAGGAGAAAGAAGGCTCTAGACTGGGGGAATGCGATGAGGAGCAGGAGCCCCTGCTGGACACCGGCCAGCCGGGCACCAGCAAGGAGCTGGGCGACGGGGCCCCCAGGGGGAGGGGTGCCCCTGAGCCTTTGACAGCTGAGCGCGAGCAATGGAGCCGAGGCTGGGGGCTGCTTCCTGGGCGGCGCCGACCCTGGCAACAGGCCGAAGCAGCGCAGGAACCCGCGGAGAACGAAGGGGTGCCACAGGCCAACCTGCTGAGCTTCCAGGACAAGGAGGAAGAAACCAAAGAAGTTCTCAATGTGAAGAAGTCAAGTGAGAGCAAAAGATAGTAAAATTACTTAAGAAAGAATACAAAGAAGATCTTCAAAAAATCAAAGACTAAGTCAGAACTCAACTCACCAGCCAACATTGCAACATAAATGCGTTGTTGTTGTTTTTTTTGTTTGTTTGTTTGTTTTTAAAAAAAAGAAGGAAAGAATGTTGGAACAGCGGCAGCCAGGTCTAGAGTGGCCAGGCACAAGGTGGTGGCAGCCGGGCCTGGAGCAGCAACAGCCAGGCCCGAGAGCAGCAGCAGCCAGAACCAGAGCAGCAACAGCCAGCACTGGAGCAGCCAAACCTGAGGCAGTGGCAGCCAGGCCTGAGGCGGAGGCGGCCAAGCCCAGGGTGGCCAGTCCAGGAACACCAAGACCCGGAGTGGCTGGGCCCGGAGAGGCTGGGCCCAGAGCAGCCGGGTCGGGAGCAGCCAGGCCCAGAACAGCAGTAGCCAAGATCGGAGAATCCAGGCCGGGAGCGGCCAGGCCCGGAGCAGCCGGGTCGGGTGCGGCCAGGCCCAGAGCAGCAGCTGCCAGGCTGAGAGCGGCCAGGCCCGGAGCAGCAGGGTCGGGTGCGGCCAGGCCCGGAGCAGCGGCTGCCAGGCTGGGAGCGGCCAGGCCCGGAGCAGCAGGGTCGGGTGCGGCCAGGCCCGGAGCAGCAGCAGCCAAGTCCAGAGCAACTAGGTCGGGAGCGGCAGTGGCCAGACGCGGAGCAGCTGGTTGTGGTACGAACGAGAGCAACAGAGGCCAGGCCCGGTGCAGCCAGGCCCGAAACAGCTCGCTCCTCGCCTGCCCCTGCCCCAAGGCTGCCTCTCAGACATGGCTGGAGACTTTGGCGGGAACTTGAGGGTCTGCTGAATCAAGTGATGAAGGCTTAGATCTGAATGTGTTGAGTTAGTATAGCGCTGGGGTGTTGATCTGTAAGCGCCTTGGGTGGGGCCTGGATGAGGTTGGTTGACCTATTTGGAAATGTCTTTTGTCTGAAGTGTATCATTGGGCATGTCCAATGGTTAGACTTCCATTACTACATTGATTTAGAGTGGTGAAAGCAGACATCCCTGTATTGCTCCTGTTCCAGAAAATAGAAGCAAGGAGAGCACTTCCTAATTCATTTTCTGAGGCCTGCATGACCCTAAATAAAAAACCAGATAACAAAATTAACAGACAGGAAAATTATAAATCAATCATTTCTCACAAATATTGATGTAAAAATCTTCAGTAAAATATTTACAAATCAAAGTCAACATGGTATAAAAATAATTATACACCATGACTAAGTGTGATTTATTCCAGGAATGAAAGATTGGTTCAACATTTGAAAATTAATTAATGTAATCCAGGTTAAAGAATGAATATATAATTGTATCAATAGATTCAGAAATGCAATTTAATAAAATTAAATCTCACTCATGACAAAAAAAATACTATCAGCAAACTGGGAATAGATGGGAACTTTCTCAACTTGCTAAAGAACATCTGCATAACAATGTAGTTAGCATTATACTTCAGAGTGCAGAACTAGATTCTTTCCTATAAGATCAGTGGCAGGGAAGAATGGCCTCTCTCACTATTCCATCATACTGGAGTCATTCCATGCTGACCCCTGGTGGTCAGTGCACATTATAGTGAGTGATCAGTCTCCCTGTTGAACTCCCATGGGGACAATTTGCATATTTGGCTTTTATATATATAGATTACATATGTAAGTTTAAGGTATACAAGGTGATGCTTTGATACATGTATATATCGCAAAGTGATCACCACAATAAGATTAATTAACACCTCTATTCCCTCCCATAATTACCTTGGTAATAATATAATAAAAAGAGAGAACCCAAATAAATAAAATAAAAAATGAAAGAAGAGAGGTAACAACTGACATCATAGAAATACAAAGGATTGTAAGAAAATAGCATGAACAATGATATGCCAACAAAACAGATAACCAGGGTGAATTGAACAAATTCCTAAAAACAAACAATCTTCCAAAATTCAGGAAGAATCAGAAAACCTAAATAGACTGATTACAACTAAGGAAATTGAAGCAGTAATAATAATAATTTTTAAAAACCTCCCAGCAAACAAATGTCCCAAACTGGATGGCCACAGGAGAATTTTACCAATCAAAGAAGAACTGATAACTCGCCTTGTCAAACTATTAAAAAAACAAAATAAAACGAAACATGAGAATGGAAGACTTCTAAGCTCTTTTAACAAGGCCAGCATTTTTCTAATTCCAAAACCAGATAAAGATACTACAAAGAAAGAATATTATAGACCAGTATCTCTGAACATGGATGCTAAAATCCTCAACAAAATACTAGTAAATTGGATCCAGCAATCCATTTACTAGTAAAAAAAAAAAAAAATACACCATGATCAAATGGGATTTATTTTGGGGATGCTAGGTATAGCTGAAGTCCAATGTTTTCTTATTGATTTTTCATCTAAATGATCTATTAACTGCTGAAAGTGGGGTATTGAAGTCCTTTACTATTTTATTTTTGTCTGTTTCTTTTTTCAGATGTTAGTATTTGCTTAATATGTTTAAGTGTTCTGATGTTGAGTGAATATATATTTACAATTGTTA
Source organism: Nyctalus aviator (assembly GCA_036971965.1). Classification (NCBI taxonomy): domain Eukaryota; kingdom Metazoa; phylum Chordata; class Mammalia; order Chiroptera; family Vespertilionidae; genus Nyctalus; species Nyctalus aviator. The sequence goes on from CM072931.1 coordinate 4,334,926, forward strand.
TATCTTTTTGATGAATTGACTCCTTTATCCTATCTAATAAAAGAGTAATATGCAGATTGACCATCACTCCAACACACAAGATGGCTGTCCCCATGAGGTCAAAGATCCTGCCCCCATGTGGACACATGATGGCCATCACAAGATGGCCAGCAGGGGAGGGCAGTTGGGATGCACCAGGCCTGCAAGGGAGGGCAGCTGGGGGCGATCAAGCCTACAGGGGAGGGCAGTTAGGGGTGACCAGGCCGGCAGAGAAGGGAAGTTGGGGGCAAACTGGCTGGCAGGAGAGCAGTTAACATCAATCAGGCTGGCATGGGAGTGGTAGGGGGTGATCAGGCTGGCAGGCAGAAGCAGTTAGGGGCAATCATGAAGACAGGCAGGCAATTGGGAGCCAGCAGTCCTGGATTATGAGAGGGACTAAAAGGGCAATCAGACATCCCTCAAGGGTCCCAGATTGGAGAGGGTGCAGGCTGGGCTGAGGGACCGAGTCTCTAGTATATTATAATCTCTGTGGTAACTATGAAAACAATAATAAACAAAGGTATTATATAGCTAAGAAGATAATAGAGTAGAAAAAAATGAAAAAGTGAAATCTAGAATAAAGCAAGAGAGCAGAGAAAAAGAAATTTAGAATAGGTGAGACCAATTTAAAAAATAATAAATGGTAGATTTAGACTCAAATAAACCACCAATTATATCATTTGTAGACTAAATATCCTAATAAAAAGATAAAGATTACCAGACTGGATAAAATATCAATATTTAGAGGTCTGTTGCACAAAATTCATGCAAAGGTAGGGTCCCTAAGCCTGGCTGGCGATTATGGCTGATCTATTGGGCAACTGGTGGGCAATCAGGGGCACTGCTGGCACCCGCCTTGGCTAGTCTGGTGCCACCCACTCACTAACCCCAACCCCTCTGCTGCTGCCAGTCACCTCCCTCTGCAGCGTGATCAGCAGGGTGATTGGCGGGGAGGGGGGGGGCATCTTATTGGCTCCAGCCTTGGCTGGTCTGGGGTCTGTGGGTTAGGGGAAGCTAGCTCCTGCATTGGGCGCCTGCCCCTGGTGGTCAGTGCACATCATAGCAATTGGCTGCTTCACAGGTCGTTCAGACATTTGGTCGATTTGCATATTAGGCTTTTATTATATAGGATACATTGCTTACACGACGTACTCCTTGATTATAAAGTGAAAAGTAAAAGTATGTAAAAGTATGTTTTTCATACTATCCAAAAATAAGCCAATACCAGGCAAAAAATACATTAATAAATAAAATTATAAAAGAAGAAAGACATCTCATAAATGATTTAATTTTATTGTTTTAAATTTGCCAGCACCTTATAATAGAGCCTCAAAAATATATAAAGTAAAAATTAGAAGGAAAAAGGGATAAGTTTATAATCACAGAAGATTTGACTTCTTGGTAAATGATGGACCAAGTATAAACATATCTGTAAGTATATAAAAGTTTAGAACAATACTGGGTAAAACACAGTACCTGCAGGGATATGTTCCTGCAGGATGACTGAAACCACAAATAGTACCGAGTCCTTTTATACTGTGCTCTTATCTGTACATACACACCTGTGATAAAGTTCAAATTAACAAATTAGGCATGTTAAAGGATTAATAACAATAAATAATAAATAACAGAATGATTGTAGCAATGTACTGTAATAAAAATTATTAAATAAAAATATTTTGTTGTACTGTACTCACCCTTCTCTTCTTGTAATGATGTACAGATAATACAATGCTGATATGATGAGATGAAGTGAGGTACTCAGATTGGTGCATAACTTAAAACCTATAAATTATTTATTTCTAGAAATTTTCATTTAATATTCTCAGGCCACAGCTGACTGTGAGTAACTGAAATTGCAGAGTGTGAAACTGTGAATAAAGGGAACAACTGTAGTGTTACTTGCAAAAGCAATGAGACATAATTGATCTTTATTTTGGTGAATCATTTGCCAATACTTTTTATGGTAACCTTATGATAAGAAGAAAAATTATGTAGTATGACAATTTCAAGGTGTTTGTGGGAGCTCTCTAATACCAAAGGTTATGTTCTTGGTTCAGTCCCTATTCTATTCAAGTCATATATGACTAGTATGAGTGATAATAGAATCATATTCAAAATTCTTTTAATGGTTTGAAACTGAGATAAAAATTTAGTTAGCATAAAGGCAAAGTCTTGCGCATTGCATTTTTGGTGCCAAAATAGTTTAACATTTAAAAAACTGAGAAAAAAATACATATATATAAAACTGCTCAATTGAGTAACTTGTCCCTTAAGTTACACCCATGAAACCAGGTCACAGACTATTTCCAGCACCCTGAGAAGCTCCCTCATGCCTCTTCCCATTAATAGTTTGCCTTATATTACTATTGGCATTACATATTCTTGAATATCATATAAATGGTATCATACAAGCATTCACATATATATGTATATATATAGAGTGTCCCCCAAAATGTATACAAATGCACACACTTGAAGAGCGATAGCCCCCTTATTTTTAAAAAATAAAATGTATTTTAATAAACATCTATACTAATAAAAGGGTAATATGCTAATTAGACCAGGCGTCTTCCAGACTATCTTCCGGACGTCCTTCTGGATAAAGCCATGGTGGCAGGGCTGAAGCAGAGGTGGTTAGGGGATAAGGCAGGCGGGGGAGAGCAGTTAGTGGGATCAGGCCAGCAGGGGAGAGCAGTTAGGTTGATTAGGGCAGCAGGGGAGAGCAGTTAGGTTGATTAGGGCAGCAGGGGAGAGCAGTTAGGGATCAAGCTGGCAGGGAGAGAATTTAGGGGGATCAGGTAGGCAGGGGAGAGAAGTTACAGGGATTAGGCCAGCAGGGGAGAGTGTGCAGGCCAGCTGAGAGACCCCCCGCCTCCATGCACAAATTCCATCCACCGGGCCTCTAGTAACTTTATAATTATTCAAAGTGTGTACACATTTTGTGGGGACACCTTGTATATGTGTGTGTGTACACATCTACCTTTGTATCTATCACTTATTTGCCCATTAACTATCATCTACCTATCTACCTATCATGTATGCATGTATGTATGTTTGTATGATTTATCTATCACTTACCTATCTACTAGAAGCTCAGTGCACAAATTCTTGCACCAATGGGGTCCGTCAGCCTGGCCTATGGGGTTGGGTCGAAACCAGCTCTCTGACATCCCCTGAGGGGTCCCTGATTGTGAGAGGGTTCAGGCCAACGCATGGACCCCACGGGTGCACAATCAGGACCTGGGAGGGATGTAGGAGATTGGCCAGCTGAGGAGGGACTGCAGGAGGGCTCCAGGGCTTGGCCAGCCTGTCTCACTCAGTCCTGATTGGCCTACAGGTGGGAGAGTCTGCCCCCTGGTGGTCAGTGTACATTATAGTGAGTAGTTGAGTGGCCTTAGCATACCATTAGCATATTATGCTTTGATTGGTTGAATGGCTGACCGGACTACCAGACACTTAATCTATTAGGCTTTTATTATATAGGATTCATCTTTATATTAACCTATTTCTATTAATTTTGTATCTCTACCTATAATCGATCTGTCTATCTGAATGAAACTATGTCATGCTCCTCCCCTTACCTCTGAGGCTACACCTACTCTGAGATTCAGAAGAGGAGATCTCACTCCGGACTTTGGGTCAAAACAGACCTACTGCCATCCCTTCTCATAGTGACCAGCTGGGCAAGCTTGGCCGGCCTTTCCATTGGGCACAAGTTTCCCCTGACAATGGCATGAGGCAGAGTGACCACAGACACCATGGGAGGCGCTCACACTGAACAATCAGCAGCAGTGGGTTGTTCCCACACCCTCTCTCCGAGGGCTCCTCCCCCACGCCTACCCCCGCATGTCCCCTTGGCTGTGGGGAGCGGCTGGTGGTTGTGTCTGAGTAATTTGGGCCCCTGTTTAAGGAGAGGAAGCAATAATAGCTGCCGTAATTGTCCAAATTACTGCTGCCCCTTCAAGCTTGACATCTGCCTGATGACTGCGGATGGAAACCTGACCCCAGCAGCGTGCGGTCTGGCGGAGGGGTAGCTAGTCTCCCAGGGTAGGCCCCGCCTGGTGGGAGGAGCGCCTGGCTGCCAGAAGGGAGAACCCACCTCATTAAGTGGACAGAGACGTACAACCACACAGTCAGTCCACAAGTGCTCTTGCCACAAGTGCAGGCCCCAAGGGGAACCCTCTCAGAAGGACCTGGAGGGGCAGCTACTGCAAATGTGAGCCCAAGGGGGCACCCTCTCTTCCTTCCTGAAAGTGGATGCCTCTCCAGGAGGAGGGAAGCCAAGGTCAGAGGGCACTGTGGGACCCTGTGTGGGTGGTGGAGGGAGAAGACCAGGGGGCACGATGGGACCTGTGGGGTATCTCCCAGGCACAGGTGGACTAGAGGGGAGCAGAGCCAGTCAGGCAGAAAGGAGAGAGGAGGCCCTGAGGGCAGATGGGTGAGAGTTTGCTGGCTGGAGAGGAGAGAGCAGGGAGGGAGGGGTCTGGTCCCGAAAGGTAAGGAGGTCAGCCCTCAGGGGCCTCTGCTTGTGTCTTTGTGTGGCAGGGTATTGGTGCCATTTGTGGAGCATTTTAGAAAACCTGGCAGGCCACTCTTCTTCAAAAAGCCAGGAGCAGGAAGGCTGGGGCCCGACCTGGGGTGGCAGCCGTGGGTGGACAGGTGTCCAAACCCCGCGTCTACTGCCCCTGCACTGGCCCCCGCGTGCGCCTTCCAGGTTTTCCACGGTGACAGTGGGCCAGCGAGTCCTTTGTTCGGTCAGCATTCTGGAGAAGCTGACTCTGGCACAAGGGTCCCGGCAAGTCTTCATTTGGGGCCGATTCCAGGAAGCATCAGTTGAGTGAAGAAGAGCCGCAGGGAAGGCACGGTGACCGCGAGGCATGTGAGGTCCCCGCCAATCACTGTGAGCAGCTGCACCTCAGTCCTTAGAGCTCAGATGCCACCTCTCCCCTGCTCTTCCTGACTAAGGGAAACTCACAGGTTCAAGGGCAGAGACTGCTTTGGGAGTCCTGGGGGGCGGGGCATGGAGAAGAGACTGGGGGTCTGATATTTGGTATACTTTGAAATTTGATGCAGTATGGCATCATCTATTAAAAATTAAAAATAAACAAGACAGACCCTCTTCACCTCTCACTTAGATCTCTCCTAACAGTTGGAGATCCCTGCTGACCGGGCATCAGGAGAGAGACACCTGCGGATCTGGCAACCAAGTGATAGACACCTGGGCATGTGGAGAGCATGGGGCAGGCACACAGCCATGATGTCTGACCCTCCCTCAGAAGGCTCTGAGGGTCAGCAGGCCCAGGTGCCCCTGAGATCCGTGTGCCCTGTGAGATCCGTGTGTCCTGTGAGATCCATGTGCCCTGTGAGATCCATGTGTCCTATGAGATCCATGTGCCCTGTGAGATCCATGTGTCCTATGAGATCCGTGTGCCCTGTGAGATCCGTGTGCCCTGTGAGATCCGTGTGCCCTGTGAGATCCCATATGTCCTGTGAGATCCATGTGTCCTGTGAGATCCGTGTGCCCTGTGAGATCCGTGTGTCCTGTGAGATCCATATGCCCTGTGAGATCCATATGTCCTGTGAGATCCATGTGTCCTGTAAGATCCGTGTGCCCTGTGAGATCCATGTGCCCTGTGAGATCCATGTGCCTTGTGAGATCCATGTGTCCTATGAGATCCGTGTGCCCTGTGAGATCCGTGTGCCCTGTGAGATCAATGTGCCTTGTGAGATCCGTGTGCCCTGTGAGATCCGTGTGCCCTGTGAGATCCGTGTGCCCTGTGAGATCCATGTGTCCTGTGAGATCAATGTGCCTTGTGAGATCCGTGTGCCCTGTGAGATCCATGTGCCCTGTGAGATCCATGTGCCCTGTGAGATCCGTGTGCCCTGTGAGATCCGTGTGCCCTGTGAGATCCATGTGCCCTGTGAGATCAATGTGCCTTGTGAGATCCGTGTGCCCTGTGAGATCCATGTGCCTTGTGAGATCCGTGTGCCCTGTGAGATCCATGTGCCCTGTGAGATCCGTGTGCCCTGTGAGATCCATGTGCCCTGTGAGATCCGTGTGCCCTGTGAGATCCATGTGCCCTGTGAGATCAATGTGCCCTGTGAGATCCGTGTGCCCTGTGAGATCAATGTGCCTTGTGAGATCCGTGTGCCCTGTGAGATCCATGTGCCCTGTGAGATCAATGTGCCTTGTGAGATCCGTGTGCCCTGTGAGATCCATGTGCCCTGTGAGATCCGTGTGCCCTGTGAGATCCATGTGTCCTGTGAGATCCGTGTGTCCTGTGAGATCCATGTGCCCTGTGAGATCCGTGTGCCCTGTGAGATCCGTGTGTCCTGTGAGATCCGTGTGTCCTGTGAGATCCGTGTGTCCTGTGAGATCCATGTGCCCTGTGAGATTCGTGTGCCCTGTGAGATCCGTGTGCCCTGTGAGATCCGTGTGCCCTGTGAGATCCGTGTGTCCTGTGAGATCCGTATGCCCTGTGAGATCCATGTGTCCTGTGAGATCCATGTGCCCTGTGAGATCAATGTGCCCTGTGAGATCCGTGTGTCCTGTGAGATCCGTGTGTCCTGTGAGATCCATGTGCCCTGTGAGATCCGTGTGTCCTGTGAGATCCGTGTGCCCTGTGAGATCCATGTGTCCTGTGAGATCCATGTGCCCTGTGAGATCCATGTGCCCTGTGAGATCAATGTGCCTTGTGAGATCCATGTGCCCTGTGAGATCAATGTGCCCTGTGAGATCCGTGTGCTCTGTGAGATCCGTGTGTCCTGTGAGATCCATGTGTCCTGTGAGATCCGTGTGCCCTGACTCCTACTGGCCCACTGTCAGCCCCACCTCACTCCCCACCTGATCCCCAGAGGTTCAGCTTGCACCAGGCTAGCAAGTCCCAAGGTCTGGGTGGGTCCTCCTAAATCCCTCAGCAGCGGGGCTCGGGCTGACCCCGTGCTCCCTCTCAGGCCCGGAACCAGCCACTTCCTCAGGCCACTTGCTAAAAGCCCAGGTCCTTCCGGCTGCATGGCAGCTGGGCCTCCCAAAAAGCATAAAAGTGTCTGGATGACACTTGTTCACCTTTATTATACACAGAGGCCCTCAACTCCTGCCTTTCAAGAGGGGCCCTCCGCCAGGCCTCGGGGGGGTGGCCACTCAGAGCAGTTTATCTGCGGAGGAATGTGTGTAAGACAGGGCAGGGGGATGGAGCCTCCCCTGCCATCCATCACCGCCTGCCGGAGCCCTCGCTGTGCTGGGCCGTGCGGGGGCCTGGGGCACCAGCCTGGGAGGTAATGGCAGAGGCCTGCTGGGGGCCCTGCTTGGCTAACTGGGGTTCATGCGGCCTGACACGAGGGGCCCCCACCTGCCTGGGTCAGCCTTAGGCCAGGCCTGCTTCCTGGGACAGACATGGGGCCTGAGGCTCTGCCCACTCAGCCTGGCCACGGCACGTCCGGGGAGAGGGAGTCAGAGCAGGGCAGGCTGGAGGCCTTGGGGAGACATTCGGAGGTGTGGCTGTGATGTGCGTGATGTGCAGGCCTCCGAGTGCTGAGCTGAGCCCTGGTCCACAGGCCAGAACACCTGTCAGGGCCCTACACATACTCACGGATGCGGGTCCCTTCAGTGACCTCTGTTTTATACAAAAACGTAAGGAGTTCTTTTCTGGTTCTGATATACTCTGCATTTTTGAGGAGCACAATGCCAGAGTGGCACAGGGACAGCCACAGCACGTGTGGCAGAGCTTTCACGGGCGCTGCTCACCTTTGCCCGAAACAGACCTGAGTGAACCTGGTTCTGAAGGCCGCCTGGCTCTGCGTGGCATCCGCCCGGGCTCAGGGCTCGGAGGCATATTCGTAACCAGGCTGCCGCTCAGATTTCACGTCGACGGTGATGGGTTGACCGTCCACAGCCGAGTGCCATTGCTCATCAGGTTCGCACCTGCTACACCACGCGTGCGCCTACCTGCCTCCTGCGTGTGTCCTGTGGCCAAGCCCCTGCGTGTGCTTATGCTGAAACTCACAGTTAAAGCCATCAGGTCGATCTCTTTCTGTCTTCCGTTGCAATTGGGGCATAACAGGGAGGTTTGAGATGATGTGCATGGGAGGCCGTAGTTCACTCATTTCACCCCAGGAGGGTCACTGAGGTCACAAAATGCACCAGGAGCTGGGGTGCAGGTCCTGGCCTGGCAGGGGGCCAGCTGAGGGCCCACCGCCCTCTCCCTGGCGGTAGCCCCTGGACGATTCCTGGCAGCTGGAGGAGGATGGCCAGGGGGGTGCCCACTCACCCAGCCTTAGCATTCTGGGGTCGCTGGCCTAACTGTGGTCCCAGCCCCACTCGCCGATTGGCACCCCAGAGGATGGCTTCGCTCGGTCCTGTTACCTGTGTCACCGGGTGCGTGCAGTGTGGAGCCCGCTGGCGCCCCAGCAGGTGCGGAGGAGGCGGGGCCAAAGCCACGGCGACAACGCAGCCTTTGGGCGCTGCCACGTGCTGAATGCTCACCCATGTTCTGAACAACCTTTGGGGACATGTATTCTTAGCGAGGAATGTCTGCAAGACAGGGGCAGGGGGGTGGAACAGAACATGTGACCAAAACAAGCCCAAACCCTGTGTCCTGAGCGAATGCTCCCTTGAGGAAGGCTAAGAGGAACCTCAACAGAAAACAGCCGTTTTGGGAGGAAGGGAGGGAAGGAGAGAGGGAGGGAAGGAGAGAGAGAGCAAAGCTATGAAGAGGTAATACAGGTCTGAACTGGGGTGGAGCTCTGGCTCAGGTGCCCAGGAGGCTCCTGGGGCGGCGATGTGCCTGCCGTGTGTGACATGGGCGGGAGCGGATTCCAGAGGCCTGAGGGTGCAGCTGCTCTCCATCTGGGTGCTGGGCTGTGGGCTCTGCAGCACCTCATGACCTCACATGCGCACGGGCCACAGCCAAAGGCGGATGTGCCGTGGGGGTGGGGAAGGCTCGGAGGGTACCCAGGACAAGCCCCCTCCTCTCCCCGGGAACAATCTCTCCCGGAGGCTCCTTCCACGGGAGTTCTCTCTCTACACCTTTGGCCCTCTCGCTGTAGCCCGGCTCCTTCAGCCCCAGTGAGGGAGGCCGATGGGTGGGGCTCGTTGTGGGTCAGCTAGGCAGGCCCACAGCAGGGCTGCAGGGCTTCTCAGATTGTCATGCTTCTCTCTCTCCACCCCCTCTCTGCCGCTTCCCTCCTTTGCACCCCCTTCCTGGACCCTTACCAGCCTTCCCCTGTGCCTCGAGCTCCCACCCGCTCCGGCTGGTCTTTCCCCGGGGCCTGCGCACGTGCTGTTCCCCGAAGCACTCTTCCCGCACACCTGCCCACTGAGCGGCCCTGCCTCAGGCCTTCCTGCAAAGCCCCTTTCCCAGCGGCTCCCGTCCCGCCTGATCGCCAGGTCCCCAGGGTTTCCCGCATACAGACCACAGGCTGCCCCGACGTGCTGCCTGGCACGTGGTAGGTGCTCAAGAATTCATTTATTCCTTTATCCATTCTCTCAGGAAACACTGATTAGCGTTGACAGGAGAGGTGGAGGTCATTAAAATCCCTCAAGAGCCCTCTGTCTGGTACGGAAGACAGGCTTGTAAACAGACCATCAGAGCCCTGTGGTAAGTGCTGGGCGGGGGTGGGGCGGCCGAGCGGCTGCTTGGGAATCCCAGGGAGCTGCTCCCCACAGAGGCAGGGCACCCCCAGGTGCCAGGCCGGAGGCAGGAAGGTACATGGCTCCAGGGCCCCGCTGGTCCTGGTGCCTGGGGAGAGCGTGGTGGGTGCATCGTCACCTCTCTCCCTGTGTGCCCAGATGCCGGAGGGGCTGCGTGGCGCGTGTGGAGCAGACCGGTCTTGGCACGTCCCTGCAGACGGCCCAGCCCCTGCCTCCTGCTCAGGTGTGCCAGGTGCACCCTGCCCTTCCCGCCTTTCAGCTCCCTGAGCCCCGTGTTTACACAGCGGCAGCCAGCAATACAAATCACCGGCCTCCCTAATGGACCGCCTGCCCCCGGAGTCCCCTGACAGCTGTGAGATGCTCTGGGGAAAGCTTTGGTTTGGGTGCGATCTCCGGCTCAGGCCCAGCTGCAGGGGCAGTAGGTGTTTCCAACAAAATGCCAGCAGAGGCAGGAGAAGCAGGTCACAGGCACCAGGCTCTCCTCCCGAGGCCCCGGGACGTTCTCAGGAAGGAGAGCAGAGGGGCTGCCAGGCCCCGCCCCCCCTCACCCCCACACACAGAAATGCTCCAGCACCACCTCTGTGCTGGGAGATGCTGAAGCCACGCACTGGGCCCGGGGCATGTCCCGGGGCAGCAGAGCACATCAGCTCAGGCATGGGCGTGCCGGGGGGACTGGGGGACAGCACCCCCTTTCAGTCCGTGGGAACCTCCGCTGCTCTGGGAGCGAGCCCCTGTCCTCCAGGCTCTGAGCTGTGGGAGGACACAGGTCTGGTCAGAGTTTAACATCACTGTCCAGCCCCCATCGTCTCCATCCCCCCAGGTATGATTCCAGGTGTAGTTTTCATGATGGTGGTAATTCTCCTTTGAAGTAAATTAATTTCAGGAAAAGGAGGCACATCCATGGATGGAAAAATGGGTGTGGCTCAGCAGCGGCGGCCTGAGCCCAGCCTGAAGGTGGCAGGTGTGAGATCGGCCAGCAGGCCTGGCCCACGCTGGTTTGGGGCCCTGTTTTGCTCAGCAACTCAGCGAAGGCCTGGCCCCTCACCTTTGTGCTGGCTGTGGGCACTGGCCCCGTACTCTCCCCCTGACCCTCCCTTGCCTCACTTGGAGTCCAGAGAACCACCTTGGGGTGAGGGGTTCTGGGGGAGACGGAGGCTGACAGGAAAGGAGCAGTCCCCTCCCATCCGTCAGTCAGCACCAGCCCGCAGGCACCAGTACCTCCTCCTGCACCTGCACAGCCAGGGCTCTGCATCGGAGACCCTCTCTTCCAAATGCACGAGGGGGTGCCTGCTCCCCAGTTCCACCTCGTCTGTGAGCTGAGACGCATCTTTCTCCCCGGCCCTGCTGCCCTCTGCTCTCTGTAAAGCCATGCAGCGAGCACACGTACACACGCCCACCAGCGGGCCCCACGCACTGCCCACCTGATGGGCGGTCCCGGCCTCAGGTTCAGGCTCTGCACCATCCCCCTGACCTGTGGGCATCCTCTGACTTTTGGGGGTGCTTGTTCGATGTAAACATGTGAGCACGGCACGGAAATGTCATGAGACCACAGTCATACCCCACCAAGTCACCCACCCACGGGCGCTTGGGCCTGCGTTGCCTCGTTCTATGCCTCAGCCTCCGTTTGTAAGCCAGGGAAAGGCCTGCTCTCCCTCCAGCCCTGGGACAGTCACTTGATGAAGCAGTTGCTAGAAGCACCCACACGCACAAAGCCTTTCGCTTTTTAAATAATTTCTGCAGAAGAAACATTCCCAAGAGGGGGGTTACTTTGCTGAAGGAAATGAGTGTTTGGGGGGCTGATTCCGCTGCTTTTAAAGCCTCAGTTGCAAATAGTTAAACATGCTAAGCCCACTTATCACCCCGGGTCCGGTGGACAAGTTCCCCTTTATTTATTAACCGCAGGTGTGTTGGTCTCTCTGCTGCAGAATTCCAAGCAGTCAATTCTTCCTGAAGACTGTAGGGTTTTGAAGGAGATTTAGAGCCAAATGGCAGAGGAGTCTAAACTCCCCCAGAAAATCTATTGGCCCATCACCCCCTGATGGAAACTTGGGGCCAGAATGAGAAAGACAGGAATGGATTTGAGACATCAGTTGAAGTCAACTCAAATAATTACTATTTTTATGTAACAGCTGTATTGAGATATAATTCATGCCATAAAATGTACCCCTTTTTAAAGTGCCTAATACAGTAGTTTTTAATATTAAGATGTGTGCAACCCTCACCACTGATTCTGGAACATCATTATCACCCTGAAAAGAAACCCCACACCCCTTAACAGTTACTCCCAATTTATCCCCCACCCCCTCCCCAGTCCCTGGCAATCACTGATCTCCTTCCTGTCTCTATGGCTTTTCCTATTCTGTACATTTCATGGAAGTGCAGTCATATAATATGTGGTCTTTTGTGACTGGCTTTTTTTCTCTCCACATAATGTTTATCCATGAATTAGTGCTTCATTCCCTTTTGTGACTGAATGACATTCCATTTTGTGGATAGATCAGATGTGTTTATTAATGATCGGCATGTGGGTGGTTTCCACTTTGGAGCTGTTATGGATAATGCAGCTGTGAACATGTAATGTACAAGTTTTTGTGTGACACATGTTTCCAATTCCCTTGGGCATATGTGTGGGTGTGAACTGCTGGGATATGTGGCAACTCTATGTTTAACACTGTGAGGAACCACCGCAGCTTCGCTGCTTTCCATCCCACCAGCATTGTATGAGAGTTCCAGTGTCTCCACATCCTCGCCAACACATGACATTATCTGTCCTTTTGACTTTAGTCATCCTTGTCAGTGTGAAGTGGCCTCTCACTGTGACTTTGATTTGCATGTCCCTCATGAAGAATGACGTTTTGCCTTTCCATTTTAGTTGTGAGTCCTTTGTGTATTCTGGATGTATGGCCCCTATCAGATACATGATTTGAATGTCCTTTGAAGCACAAAGGTCTTTGATTTCAAAAAAGTCTAGTTCAGCTACTTTTTGTTGTTGTTGTCTGTGTCATATCCAAGGCCACTAAGATTTGCTCCTACATTTTCTTTTTTAAAATATATTTTATTGATTTTTTTTACAGAGAGGAAAGGAGAGGGATAGAGAGTAAGAAACATCAATGAGAGAGAATCATTGATCAGCTGCCTCTTGCACACCCACTACTGGGGATGTGCCTGCAACACCAGGTACATGCCTTTGACCGGAATCAAACCCGGGACCTTTCAGTCCACAGGCTGACGCTCTATCCACTGAGCCAGTTTCGGCTGCTCCTACATTTTCCTTTAAGGGCTTTACAGTTTTGTCTCTTACACGTGGGTCTTTGATCCTCTTTGTGGTTCTGTACACTGGCTTTTGGAATAGTTCCCTTTTCCTGCCTTCTCCCTCAAAGTGGGACTTCATGAAGATCGTAGGTAAGGCCAGGCATTCTTTTCTTCATCAGCCACACGGCACCTGGGTTTCTGAGATGTCTCACTTAGAGGAACACAGCATCATTCCCACTATCTCCTCCCCTCCACAGCCTTCCTGAGTGTGTTAGTGACCCCACTTCACAGGGAGAAACTGAAGCTCATGAGAGAGAAGTTGTCTACCCAGAGGAACAGAGTGAGGTGGGCCCATGTTCTCTCCACAGACCTTCCTGTTCCTGCCAGCAAAAGCAAGGTCTGCTATGGAGTGGGGTGGCTTCTTAACCCACCAGTCTTCTTCCTCAGAAACCTCGATCTGCTTGGGTTCATTTGAGGAGCAGAAAGTGACTGAGGGATGGATTTTCCATATTTTCTGTTTCTTAAACCAAACAGCCTCATCTGTTGAAGAAAGGAAAGAAAAAGGAAAAGAGAGAGAGAAGGAAAGAAGGAATAAAGGCCGGAACTGGTTTGGTTCAGTGGATAGAGTGTCGGCCTGCAGACTGAAAGGTCCCGGGTTGGATTCCGGTCAAGGGCATGTACCTTGGTTGCGGGCACATCCCCAGTGTGGGGTGTGCAGGAGGCAGCTGATCGATGATTCTCTCTCATTGATGTTTCTAACTCTCTATCCCTCTCTCTTCCTCTCTGTAAAAAATCAATAAAATAATATTTTTTAAAAAAGAAAAGAAAAGAAAGAAGGAAGAAAGGAAGGGAGAAAGGAAGAGAGGGATGGAAGAGGGCAATTACTTTAGTTCCTTAAAGCAGGCATTGAGCTTCCCTGGCCGGAGCAGACCATGACAACAGAGAACATGTGTTAAACAACACATCGGTTTGTCTCCGGGGAGAGCCCTCAGTCCGTGTGCGCGCAGGACCTGGTTACCACGTCTTTAGGGATAAGCAGGAAGCCCAGTGGTTACTCAGAGGAGACCGGTTGGACCTGCAGCCAGTGAGTCTCAAAGCTGTGTGTTCTTGTCAGGCTGCATGTCCCATATGTCACATGCCGGCAGCTGAATGGGAAACTCTAAGTGCTGCCTGAGTGAATGCAGCAAAACCACCTAGTAGCCTGGGTGAGGGATGGTCCCGGGGGTTTGACCCATAAACATGGACTTACAGAGCAGGGTGATAGCCATCCGTCATGCTCTCTTCTGTGGCCTCTGTTGATGCTGCTTTGGCCCCCAGGGTGGGTGCAGGTTGTACGGATGGCTCCTTGATGGATAGGTTGCTCCCTGTAGAGGTGCCACATCCAGCAGGCCTGGAGACACCAGCGTCTTCAGCCGGAGGAATCTGGGTGAGAGAGGGCTGTCCTGCTGGACCAGGCTGAGCCCTGTGAGCAGGTTGTGAAGCCAGAGCTTCCAGGTCCGTGAAGTGGGTCTCCGGCTCAGTCCCACTTACACAGTAGACCCTCCGAGTTCCCGGAATGCCACCAACAATCTGCTCACTTGCCTACTGCTGAGGACAGGCAGGAGAGTTCTTCTGGGTTCTCTTTGCCCCCAGGGGGAACACCGGCCCCAGCTGGTGGGAAATAACTGGCTAGGGGACTACAGGAAGAGCTGGGATAACCAGCACGCATGCCAGCCAGGCCACTCAGGAGTCTGGGTCTAGAACAGCCATGTCCTCTGATTCCTCCAGGAACCTCCTGAATGACTCAAACACAGCTATTCCTCTTAAACCTGTGGGCCTGACCACGGACAGCCAGCGAGTCCCCCCTCCCTGCAGTCTGTGACATTATCTTCAGGGATGAGGGCTGAGAGATTGACCACAAACTCACCGGGAGCTCTGCTGAGGCCCAGCAGTGGGCACATGCTCACAGAAGCTGCACACCAGCCCGCTGGGGCCACGGTCTGACTTCGCGAGCCAGTCACTAGGGAACACTGACGGGAGAATGGACAGTTCCAGCGGTTTGTCGCTCTGCTCACATTTTCACTGCCACATCCTGCCTTGGGGTCTCTGACGAACTGGGCAGGAGGATCTGGGGGCCTGACCCCGGCTGCAGGCAGAGGTGGGGTTCAGACACCCACAGGTACCAGTTTTGTTACCCTCCCCGCTCCGGCTTCCTCCAAACACACCCTCTCCCGGGGCCTGGCTGTCCTACATCATGCCCATCCAGAAATCTAGGCTCTGGGGAGCAGAAGGGGCTTAGCATGCAGAATTCACTTTACAGCTACTCTAGAGGTTGGGCGCCTGCCCCTGCTTGCACATCTGAGTGTCATCACCTGTTAGACAGCCCTCCCTACCCTTGTCTCTTTAGTTCTGGTCTCTGCACCTTTCCTTTTCCATCCCTGTCCCTGCCCCGTCCCCCCACTGCCCTGCTCTGCGCTCCAGACCATAGGTCTCCAGGCAGTACCCCTGCCCCAGGACCAGCCTGCAGAGCTGGGTTCATCTCTCTCCTCCTGTTCAGTGAGTTCATCTCTCTCCTCCTGTTCTGTGGATCTGGAAGCCACAGCTCTCCAGGGGCTGGCTGCCTTCTGTGGGCACACTCCCATCTCTCCAGGTCTAGGCTCCCAGCAGTTCTCCTCTCACACACATTCAGCCCCCTCACTGTGGCCACTTTGGGGCAGAAAGTCCTGCTGATGCAACAATCTATTAAAAGTGCGGCCAACATGGCACTTGCTGTCTTTATCTAATGCACCAAAAGATTGCTGATTCAATTCCAGGCCAGGGCACATGCCAAGCTTGCAGGCTCAGTCCCCAGTAGGGGATGTGTAGGAGGCAGCCAACTGATGTTTCTCTATCACACTCTTTCTCTAAAAATCAACAAAAATATTTTAAAATAAAAATTAAAAAATTAAAAAAAGAAAAGTGAATAGCTTAAGGGACCTATGGGACATCAAGTAAAAAATATTTTCATTACAGGTCTCAGAATAAGGATAGACAGAAAGGAGCAGAACATTTATCAGAAAAAAATAATGGCTGAAAACTTTCCTAACCTGAGGAAGGAAACAGACATGTGGGTTCTGGAAGCCCAGAGTGTCCCAAATAAGATAAACTCAAAAGAGCCACATCAACACATTATAATTAAAATGTTAAAAGTAAAAAATAGAGACTATTAGCTGAAACTGGTTTGGCTCAGTGGTAGAGCGCCGGTCTGCGGACTGGAAGGTCCCAGATTCGATTCCGGTCAAGAGCATGCACGTTGGTTGCAGGTGCATCCCCAGTGGGGGGTGTGCAGGAGGCAGCTGATAGATGATTCTCTCTCATCGATGTTTCTAACTCTCTATCCCTCTCTCTTCCTCTCTGTAAAAAATCAATAAAATGTATTTTTTTTAAAAGTAGAGACTATTGAAAGCATCAAGAGCAAAATATGAGGTCCCTTGGCCCCGGGTGGGGGACACAGCCGGAGGTCTCCTGTCAAGCCCCATCAGGCAGGGGGTGCAGACTCAGGTCCCCTGACAAGGCCAGCAGTGGCACACAGCCTCAGGTCCCTGCTGATTGCTCTTTAAGGCTCATTATGGGAACTCAGTCTTTGCTGTGGGTACAGCCATCTTGTGTTATGGAAACCCCGCCTTCATTGTAGGCACAGCCATCTTTGTGATGGTGTGATGGTCAATTCGCATATCCCCTCTTTATTTAGATAGATAGTATTTGAAGTCTTAGCTGCAGCAATAAGGCAAGAAAAAGGAACAAAATCTAAATTGGAAACAAAAAAGTAAAACTGTCATTATTTGCAGCTGATATGATACTACATGCAGAAAACCTAAAGCCTACACACACACACAAACACCTGTTTTAACTAATAAATGAATTCAGTAAAGTTGCAGGATATAAAATTAATATACAGCAAACTGTGGTACTTTGACACATGAACATCAAACTACCCTGAAGAAAAATTAAGAACATAACCACATTTACAATTGCATCAAATAGAATAAAATACATAGGAATAAAAGTAACCAAGAAGGTGAAAAATCTAAAAACTAGAAGACATTGTTAAAAGAAATTGAAGATGCAAATATTATACTCATACATCAAAATACTGAAAATGTCCATACTACTCCAAAGCAATCTACAGATTTAATGCAATTCCTATTAAACTTTCAATTACACTTTTCATGGAACCAGAAAAAATAATTCTAAAGTTTGAACCATAAAAGACCCCAAATAGCCAAAACAATCTTTAGAAATAAGAACAAAATTAGTGGTATCACACTTCCTAACTTCAAACTATACTACAAAGCTATAATTATCAAAACAGTATGGTGCTGGCCTTAAAACAGGCATACAGAACAAAAAATAATAGAGAGCCTCTAAATAAACCTGCACATATATAAAAAATGAATTTATGACAAATGAACCAACAGCATCCCATGAGAGGACAGTCTCCTCAATAAATGGTTTTGGGGAAACAGAATAGGCACAAGGAAAAGAATAAAACCAGACCACTCACTATCTTATACCATACACAAAAACTAAGTCAAAATGGATTCAAGAGACTTGAAAGTAAGAATTCAAGCCATAAAGTTCCTGAAAATATAGGTAGCAAGTTACTTGACATCAGTCTTAATGTTTTTCTTAATAATGTTTTTTTTAAAATATATTTTATTGATTTTACAGAGAGGAAGGGAGAGGGATAGAAAATTAGAAACATCTGCCGAAACCGGTTTGGCTCAGTGGTAGAGCGTTGGTCTGCGGACTGAGGGGTCCCAGGTTTGATTCCAGTCAAGGGCATGTACCTGGGTTGCAGGCACATCCCCGGTGGGGGGTGTGCAAGAGGCAGCTGATCGATGACTCTCTCTCATCAATGTTTCTAGCTCTCTATCTCTCTCCCTTCCTCTCTGTGAAAAATCAATAAAATATATTTTTTTAAAAAAAGGAAAAAAAAGAATATTAGAAACATCGATGAGAGAGGAACATCAATCAGCTGCCTCCTGCATGTCCCCTATTGGGGATGTGCCCACAAGCAAGGTACGTGCCCTTGACCAGAATCAAATATAAGACTCTTCAGTCCACAGGCTGATGCTCTATCCACTGAGCCAAACCAGTTAGAGCTGTTTTGTTTGTTTGTTTTTAGATATTAATTCAAAGGCAAAGGAAACAAAAGCAAAAATAAACAAATGGTACTACATCAAACTAAAAAGCTTCTGCAAAGTGAAAAAACCATCAACAAAATGAAAAGACAACCTACTGAATAGAAGAAATTTGAAATTATATATCCAATAAAGGATTAATATCTAAAATATATAACAAAATCACACAACTCAACAACATAAAAACAATAAAAAAAAATTAGCAGAGGATCTGAATAGACATTTTCCAAGGACATACTGATGGCCAACAGATATGAAAAGATGCTCAATGTCACTAATCAGGGAAATGCAAATTAAAACCACAATAGATATCACCTCACCAAATGGCTATTATCAAAAAGAAATAGCAAGTGTTGTGAGGATGTGGAAGAAAGAGGAACCCTTATGCACTATGGGTAGGAATGTAAAATGGCGCAGCCACTATGGAAAACAGTATGGAGATTCCTCAAATAATTAAGGATAGGACTAAGATATGAACCAGCTATCTCACTTCTGGATATTTATTTGAAGACTACAAAAGCACTAATTCAAAAATATTTATGCACTTCCATGTTCATTGAAGCATTATTTATAATAACCAAGATATGGAAGAAACCAAGATGAGTGGATAAAGAAGATGTGATATTAAAGGAATGAAATATTGCCATCTGTGATAACACAAATTGGATTTAAGGGTATTATGCTAAATGAAATAAGTCAGATGGAGAAAGACCAATACCAAATGATTTCTTCTATATGTGAAATATTAAACAAAACAAATAAACAAAACAAAAACCCATTGAGCAGATGAACCGATTTGTGGTTACCAATGTGAAAGGAAGTTGTGAGAGTGTGAAATAGATGAAGGGGATCAAATGGATTGTGATGGATGGTAACTAAACTTACTGTGGTGAACTCTATGTAGTATATACAAATATCCGATATAATAAAAGGCTAATATGCAAATTGTCCCCTTGGGAATTAGATCGCTCGCTACGATGTGTGCTGACCACCAGGGGGTGGAGCAGGGGTGACCAGTAGTGGTGTCAGGACAATGAGGGAGTGAGGGAAGGAGGAGGTGGGGAGGCTGGCCAGGCCTAGGGACCCTACCTGTACATGAATTTTGTGCACCAGGGCCTTTAGTAGAATTATAATATTGTACACCTGAAATATATGTAAACTTTTGTACCAAATTTTACCACAAAAATCTGACATATAGGTACATGCACCACATTGTGTTCCCTCACATCACCCCATAATGGTTTCTGCAGGATGCTCTGGAATGATCTGGTTTCTTAATCTGTCTAGTTGTCTATCTGTCCCTTTTCCCCCATTTCCAAGTCTCACAGAAGCAGGGAATGGTGTGTCTGCTTCCCAGTGTGCCCAGAGCAGAGGCAGTCTCTGGGAACTTTGTAACACGGGGATGCACCTCTGTAGACCCTGTGAGGATTTGCTTGAGGTTATTGGTTTGGACAGAAGGTCCACAGAACAAGCCAACTGTCTGGGCGGGGTGGTCTCAGTCCCGGTACCTGCCTCCCAGACACCCTCTCCCCAGATGGCCAGCTCCCTGGGGACAGAGCCACTAGCCCACATTGGCGCTGGACTCAATTCCTCATTCATCAGAGCGCCCTGCCCTCTGGAGAACCAGAGCCCAGGCCCAGAGAGGCCCTGTCACTTCCCTGGAACAAGGTCATGGAGTGGATTCTGCCCAAGAGCTTTGGCCCATTTGGGTCAACTGCCCCGTGGGCCTGGTGTCTTGTCTGTGCAGTGGGGCAGCTGCACGCTGGGTGCCATCTGATGCCTTTCACTTCTCAGATGGACCCCTGAGCAATGTTTGAATCCTGGTCTGACGGCCCCGCCTGGCAGGGCAGCTGTGGGCGAGCCCCGCCATCTGACTTGCCTTGTCTCAATCCCAAGAGCTAGATGTCCCCTGCGACTGCCCTCTAGCACCCACTGGGCCTGGCTCCCGCCTGTCTGGGCTCTAGACCTTGCTCTGCTACCATGCTCAGTGTGACCTTCTGCACACCCCCATCACACACACACACACACACACACACACCGCCTCATCTGTAGCTGGGTCTAAGTCTCCTCCCCTTTGCAGGGTTGTGGGGGAAGGGGCCCCCACATTCCCCAGGCCTAGGAATAAGCCCGGTGGAGGTCCCATCTCTGTCCCCAAACCTCACTGGCTGCGTGACCAGCAGACACGAGAAAGGGGAGGGCAGCTCATTTTTCAAACAAAACGGTATCAGATGTGGGATTTGGTTTAAAAAAATATATTTCTGGCAATGGCTTGAGCTTTGCTCAGGAGAGCGCAGTGGGGGAGGAGCAGAGGGGACCGGTTCCAGTGGCTTAAAAAACCCCAGATAAGTGTGTGGTGATTAAGTGCGACCATTAGCTCTAATGGGCAATAATTGGCAATGAGAAATAATTTTCTGGGGCACAACTGCCCCTGGTGCCCCCACGTCCCGGCCCCAGTGCAGGGATGGCCAAGGGGCTGATTAATTCCTAGACTGGAGGAAATGTCAGAGGCACAAAAAGTTTCCAGATTCAAGGGTAATTGGGAGAAGTTATTTCACTTTCCACATCAGGCTGATGAGGGGCCACCCACCTGCCGCTGAGGGAGGGGCCCAGCTCCAAGCTGCTTCCTGCCCAGGGACAAGGGGACTGGGGACTCCTGTGAGGCGGGGAGGAGGAGAAGTTCCCACCTGTGTGGGAGCTCACACCTCCCCCCGGCCAGTCCCCCTCAGTGCAGGGCCTGCACCCCTCACCCGCCCCGTGGGCTCAGGCTAACAGCCTGTGTGAAGGACAGTGCGGGGCTGACAGCAGAGGGAAGACAGAGGCAGCGGGCAAGGCCCCAGCTCCGAGGCCCCAGGCTTGTGTGCCCCGCCCCTCCCTCCAGATCAGCTCCCCCGTTAACAGGCCCAGTCCTGCCTGACCTGTAACCCACACACAGACCAGTCCAGAGGCAGGCAGCCCAGTGGTCCCACAGCCTTCCTCCCCCCCGAGCTTACCCAAAGCCCCATGGCCTTCACCAGATTTGTGGACTCAAGAAAATCCCCTCCGGTGGGTGTATCTCCCCACATGGCACTGGGTGTGCCCAGCGTGAGCCCCTGGGTGCGGTCCCCTCGCAGCCCTGCACCATCAGCCTGATCCAGAAAGGATCTGACCACGTGGTCAACACAAAAGCCCATTTCCACCTCATCCTCCTGCGCACTGTTCCCAAGGCCTGGCCGCCTTTCCTAGCTGTCCTCACCCCCCTCTTCCCCAACCCAACGCACAAGGTCCTCGTTCTACCTCGCCCTTCGTCTCTGTCTCTGTCTCTGTCTCTGTCTCTCTCTGTCTCTGTCTCTGTCTCTCTCTGTCTCTGTCTCTCTCTGTCTCTGACTCTGTCTCTCTCTGTCTCTGTCTCTGTCTCCCTCTCTCTATTCCTTCCTCTTCTTTGCCCATCTCTTGCTTTCTCGGCCATGTGCCCTTTATAGTGACTCTGACCCGGAAATGGAGAGGAGATGTTTCCTGGCTACTGAAGCTGGTGTTCTAACAGGACCCAACTCATGAACCTGATCATCTCAGAAAGGAATAAGCACACGATTCCCAGGGTGGGGAGACAGCTGGGTGGATGGACGGTCAGAGAGGCCTCACTGCATGACTGACTGACTGACTGAATGAGCAGAAGAGATCTAGGATCCCACCGGGAGGGGAGAGGCAGGGGCTTAAAAGAGACCCCAGGCCACCAGGCTTCATTCAGAGGCAGATTCTCCCGCCTGAGGGCTGCAGCATTCTACCAGATGTGGGGCCGAGCTCCCGATCAGGGAGGCACTCAGCAGGCTCGGGAATTGCAGAGGGCAGTCCTGGCCTGTGCGGAGCGAGGCTGAATGATCTGAGTGGCGGAAGAGGGGGCACTGTTGGCTAAGACCGAGTCGAGGCTGACCTCAGAACACCCCACAGCAGTGTCCCCTGAGCGTTCCTTCTTGCCATTTGCAGGCCGGGGGCTCAGCTCTAACATTGCACATGGGGGTGGGAGGCCCAGGCACCTCCACACGGACTGGCTGTGTGCCTGCAGGTCTCTCCAGGCCACGGTGCTTTCCTCTGAAAATGAGGCTCAGGGTGTCCCCAATCTCATGGGACAGATGTGGGGGCCCCTGTGAGACTGGCCGGCGGAAGCCCCAGCGCCGGTGGCTGCTGGCCTGGTTAAGAAGGTGAGACGTGTGCGTGGAGGGCCCAGGCCTCCCAGGCGGGCTGCCGCACAGCGCCTTCTTCCTGCAGTGTCTCCGGCCCCGTGGCCACAATGACGGGTGTGCACACCCCGGCTGGTGTGTCCAAGCAGCCAGATGTACCTGATTGATCTGCCCCCCGCACCTCTGGAGGCAGGGGCTCTCGTGTCCCCGTTCTGCAGATGAGCCTGGGAGACAGACATGGAATGGATCTCCGCGCCTTGTCTGAGCCCAGGCGCTCAGGCTTCTCATGTGTAAGATCCTGTATCGTATCATGCTTGCTGTGGTGGCCCCTCTCGCTCTGTCGCTGCGCCCTGTCCACAGAGGGGCAGCCTGAGGCTCTGGCCCGTCCCGGGGCGGGGGGGGGGGCGCTGTGGCGCTCGGTGGCTCACAGGTGTGCCTGCCCGCTGACCTGGCCGCACACACCTGCACGGTGGGCGCCTGTGCGGCGGAGTGGGCCCGGCGGCCGGGGCTTTCAGCAGCTCGTCGGTGGAACATTTGCATGTAATTTGGGAGCGGGTCACATGTGGGAGTCATCAGGCAGAGGAAAGGCTCAATCAGGGCCTAATCACTGTCTGTTTGGAGGGGTCTGGGCCCAAGTGAAAAATGAAAACGGGCCTATTTTGCTTGAGTGACAACCATCAGCAGCCACCTTTGACCTCCCCCTCCCTCAGCTGGGACTGGGCCTGCAGGAGCTTTAAAAACCAATCACGGGGGCTCTTTCCCCCCACCCCCCCTCCCTTTGCTCGCTGGATCTGGGCTGGCTTCATTCGTTCATTCATCCCTCCCAATTTCACTCTTCACAGCCCAGCGCCAGGCAGCGTGGCCCACCGGGGAGGGCCCTCTGGTCTGGGCCCAGGATTTGAGTCCTGACTGAGGCACTTACCAGCCAGGTGACCTTGGGCAGGTGGCGACCAGAGCATCAGTGTTCTCACCTGTGAAATGGGCACGCGTGGCGCCATGAGGTCAGTGCTCAGTAAGTGCCAAGGACAATGCAGGCCAAGCCCTCCCCCGGGCAGGGGGCTCCTGTGTGTGAGTGGCAGAGCGGTCTCCAGAGGGGTCTGTGGCTCGGGTGTCTACGGGGAGGACAGGAGGACAGCGGGGCAGGCTGGGAGAGCTGAGGGAGGGCCTGTCCAGGGCAGTGACACTCAGTGAAGCCCCCGTCCTTGGTGCATCCCACCCTGAAGGCTCCCTCCGTCAGAACTCCCCCGGAAATGGTTTCCTGGGTCCAAGGGCCTGTGAAGGGGCTGCCAGGGGGCAGGCTCCGCCAACTGGAGAATGACCGATGGCCCGAATGAATGGATCAATGAGTGGGTGAAGGAACATGCACCGGACGCTGCTCATGTTCCGGGACAGCCTGTTTCTTCCCAGGTGCCAGGCCCCGGCCCCTGCTGGCGGGCTGGGAGAGGTGGGGGGGGCGGGTACAGACTGCCCACCGGACCAGCTTCCAGCTTTGGTGTGAGTGTGAGCGCTGAGAGCCACAGCCTGCAGGGGCAGGGGCAGGGGGGGACTGCCAGGGTCCCACTGTGCAAGGTGGGAGTTCCAGGCCGGGCTCAGGTCAGGCCCTTTCAGGCCTGAGAAATTGCTCTGGGCGGGTGTGGGGCAGCGGGGCGGCTGCATTAGCGCCTGCCTGCTCCCTGATGGTGTTTATCGGGATGTGGAAGGGCCTCCAGGAAACCGTCTGGCAGGCCCGGCTTCGGCAAATGGATTGCCAATTAATCAGCATCTATTTATGAGAACGTTTAAACCATTATTAATGTAGTGTAAATACGGAACCGCTGGCGGCCCAGGGCGGGCGGGCGGGGCCTCAGCTAGAACAAGGCATCGCATTCCTGGGGCCGGTCCCTCCCCGGCCTCCCCCTCCCGGGCAGGACCCCGCCCTCAGCGCCAGGAGCCTCTGCTGCAGGTGACAGCTTCCTGCTGCTGCCCCAACGCAGGCCAGCCCTGCCAGGCCTGCCAGGCCGTTTCCCAGAGTTCTCAGCAAGTTCTCACTTAAGGTGCTGAACCACACATGGCCAGTCACTTGGCAGAGGTCTGGCAGCAGCCACTGACCCCTTGGCTGGGTGTCTCCACCCGTGGGGAGCCCTGGCATGGGGTCCCCAAGTTGTCCAGTTGTCTCTGGAGGTAGGAGTCAGAGGTGGGGGTGTGGGAGAGAGGGGTCAGCATTCTCTTCCCCCCACCTCCCCCCATTCACTGCAGGCCAAGCTGTCAGGTTCGGGGGATAGCTGGCCCTCCTTGCCACCCAGGTACCCTCTGTCCCCTCCCCCCATTCACAGGTAACTTCTCTGCAGGAGCAGCCGGCACTGGCACCTCCTCTCACACTCACATAGCCTGGGCCTCTGACACACTTCCAGACAGGCGCAGTCTCTACGCAGGGGGTGGGGCAGGGGCCGCAGGCCAGCCTCACGGAGGGTCACAGGAGCACCCGGAGATCCCGCCTCAGGGGGTCAGACCTCATCACCCACTCAGCAGCACCCATGGTCCTGCTTCCTCCCTGTCTTCGCCATTTGGACCCATTTTACAAATGAGAGACTGTGGTCACAGAGACACCGTGGGCCAGGACCATAGCCCCATGCTTTCCACAGGACACACACACGCACACACAAGCCCCAGTGACTGTCTTCAGGGAGAACCCAAACGTGTCTGGCCCTCACCGATGCGGCGATGTTTCTGTGATTGTGAGTCTTTGCAAAGGCTCTGGCCTTCCCGAACTTCTCCGCGTTAGAAGCTGCGGAGCGCTTGAGCTGGGTCCGTGCACATCTGGGAAGGGTGGCAGGAAAAGCCGCAGCTAAGGGGGACCTGTGAAAAGCGTGTGCGTGCGTGTGCGCGCGCGCGTGTGTGTGTCCTGTGAAAAGTGTGTGTGTGTCCTGTGAAAAGTGTGTGTGTCCTGTGAAAAGTGTGTGTGTGTCCTGTGAAAAGCGTGTGTGTGTCCTATGAAAAGCGTGTGTGTGTCCTGTGAAAAGCATGTGTGTGTGTGCACGTGTGCGCGCGCGCGTGTGTCCTGTGAAAAGTGTGTGTGTGTCCTGTGAAAAGTGTGTGTGTGTCCTGTGAAAAGTGTGTGTGTCCTGTGAAAAGCATGTGTGTGTGTGTGTGCACGTGGGCACGCGTGCGTGTGTGTGCTGTGAAAAGTGTGTGTGTGTGTGTGTCCTGTGAAAAGTGTGTGTGTGTCCTGTGAAAAGCATGTGTGTCCTGTGAAAAGCGTGTGTGTGTGTCCTGTGAAAGCGTGTGTGTGTCCTGTGAAAAGTGTGTGTGTGTCCTGTGAAAAGCATGTGGTGTGTGTCCTGTGAAAAGCGTGTGTGTGTGTCCTGTGAAAAGTGCGTGTGTGTGCGTGTGTCCCGTGAAATGTGTGTGTGCGTGTGTGTGCATGTGCGAGTGCATGTGCGTGTGTGTGTGGGGGTGTGGGGGGGTGGGGGTATGGGGGGTGTGAGTGTGTGGGGGGGTGTGGGGGTGTGGGGGGGTGTGGGTGTGGGTGTGTGTGTGTGGGGTGTGGGGGTATGGGGGGGTGTGGGTGTGTGGGGGGGTGGGGGTATGGGGGGGGTGGGGGTATGGGGGGTGTGAGTGTGTGGGGGGTGTGGGGGTGTGGGGGGGTGTGGGTGTGGGTGTGTGTGTGGGGGGTGTGGGGGTGTGGGGGGGTGTGGGTGTGTGGGGGGGTGGGGGTATGGGGGGGGTGGGGGTATGGGGGGTGTGAGTGTGTGGGGGGTGTGGGGGGGTGGGGGGCTGTGGGTGTGTGGGGGGTGTGGGAGTGTGGGGATGTGGGTGTGGCGGGGAGGTCGGTGGAGGGGTTCTGGCTTCGGTGCCAGTGGTTATCAATGTCTCAGGACCCGGGATGCTCTGCTCTTGGTGAGGGAGGTGTGAGCTCGGCGGGGCACCTGCAGAATGAGAGCCCCTCACAGCTCGGCCCCGAGAAGGCGGTGGTGGCCTGGGGCCCAGAGACGCACACGGGACCTGGAGGCCTGGCCGTGGTGCCCTGAGAACGAGGAGCCGTCTGCCTGACCACGCTGCCAGGCGTGCAGTCCGTGTGCCTGACCACACTGCCAGGCGTGCAGTCCGTGTGCCTGACCACGCTGCCAGGCGTGCAGTCCGTGTGCCTGACCACGCTGCCAGGCGTGCAGTCCTGTGTGCCTGACCACACTGCCAGGCTGCTGTCCCTGTGCCTGACCACGCTGCCAGGCTGCTGTCCGTGTGCCTGACCACGCTGCCAGGCGTGCAGTCCGTGTGCCTGACCACGCTGCCAGGCGTGCAGTCCGTGTGCCTGACCACACTGCCAGGCGTGCAGTCCTGTATGCCTGACCACGCTGCCAGGCGTGCAGTCCTGTGTGCCTGACCACGCTGCCAGGCTGCTGTCCGTGTGCCTGACCACGCTGCCAGGCGTGCAGTCCGTGTGCCTGACCACGCTGCCAGGCTGCTGTCCGTGTGCCTGACCACGCTGCCAGGCTGCTGTCCGTGTGCCTGACCACGCTGCCAGGCGTGCAGTCCTGTGTGCCTGACCACGCTGCCAGGCTGCTGTCCTGTGTGCCTGACCACGCTGCCAGGCTGCTGTCCGTGTGCCTGACCACGCTGCCAGGCTGCTGTCCCGTGTGCCTGACCACGCTGCCAGGCTGCTGTCCCGTGTGCCTGACCACGCTGCCAGGCTGCTGTCCCGTGTGCCTGACCACGCTGCCAGGCGTGCTGTCCCGTGTGCCTGACCACGCTGCCAGGCGTGCTGTCCTGTGTGCCTGACCACGCTGCCAGGCGTGCAGTCCTGTGTGCCTGACCACGCTGCCAGGCGTGCAGTCCTGTGTGCCTGACCACGCTGCCAGGCTGCTGTCCGTGTGCCTGACCACGCTGCCAGGCGTGCTGTCCCGTGTGCCTGACCACGCTGCCAGGCGTGCTGTCCTGTGTGCCTGACCACGCTGCCAGGCGTGCAGTCCTGTGTGTCTGACCACGCTGCCAGGCGTGCAGTCCGTGTGCCTGACCACGCTGCCAGGCTGCTGTCCCGTGTGCCTGACCACGCTGCCAGGCTGCTGTCCCGTGTGCCTGACCACGCTGCCAGGCTGCTGTCCGTGTGCCTGACCACGCTGCCAGGCTGCTGTCCCTGTGCCTGACCACGCTGCCAGGCTGCTGTCCGTGTGCCTGACCACGCTGCCAGGCGTGCAGTCCGTGTGCCTGACCACGCTGCCAGGCGTGCAGTCCGTGTGCCTGACCACGCTGCCAGGCGTGCAGTCCTGTGTGCCTGACCACGCTGCCAGGCGTGCAGTCC
The DNA here is from genome assembly GCA_036971965.1 of Nyctalus aviator. Classification (NCBI taxonomy): domain Eukaryota; kingdom Metazoa; phylum Chordata; class Mammalia; order Chiroptera; family Vespertilionidae; genus Nyctalus; species Nyctalus aviator. The sequence continues at coordinate 4,362,439 of CM072931.1, forward strand.
CGTGTGCCTGACCACGCTGCCAGGCTGCTGTCCGTGTGCCTGACCACGCTGCCAGGCGTGCAGTCCCGTGTGCCTGACCACGCTGCCAGGCTGCTGTCCGTGTGCCTGACCACGCTGCCAGGCGTGCAGTCCGTGTGCCTGACCATGCTGCCAGGCGTGCAGTCCTGTGTGCCTGACCACGCTGCCAGGCTGCTGTCCTGTGTGCCTGACCACGCTGCCAGGCGTGCTGTCCCGTGTGCCTGACCACGCTGCCAGGCGTGCTGTCCCGTGTGCCTGACCACGCTGCCAGGCTGCTGTCCCGTGTGCCTGACCACGCTGCCAGGCTGCTGTCCCGTGTGCCTGACCACGCTGCCAGGCGTGCTGTCCCGTGTGCCTGACCACGCTGCCAGGCGTGCTGTCCTGTGTGCCTGACCACGCTGCCAGGCATGCAGTCCTGTGTGCCTGACCACGCTGCCAGGCGTGCAGTCCTGTGTGCCTGACCACGCTGCCAGGCTGCTGTCCGTGTGCCTGACCACGCTGCCAGGCGTGCTGTCCCGTGTGCCTGACCACGCTGCCAGGCGTGCTGTCCTGTGTGCCTGACCACGCTGCCAGGCGTGCAGTCCTGTGTGTCTGACCACGCTGCCAGGCGTGCAGTCCGTGTGCCTGACCACGCTGCCAGGCTGCTGTCCCGTGTGCCTGACCACGCTGCCAGGCTGCTGTCCCGTGTGCCTGACCACGCTGCCAGGCTGCTGTCCGTGTGCCTGACCACGCTGCCAGGCGTGCAGTCCCGTGTGCCTGACCACGCTGCCAGGCTGCTGTCCCGTGTGCCTGACCACGCTGCCAGGCGTGCTGTCCCGTGTGCCTGACCACGCTGCCAGGCGTGCTGTCCTGTGTGCCTGACCACGCTGCCAGGCGTGCAGTCCTGTGTGCCTGACCACGCTGCCAGGCTGCTGTCCGTGTGCCTGACCACGCTGCCAGGCTGCTGTCCCGTGTGCCTGACCACACTGCCAGGCTGCTGTCCCTGTGCCTGACCACGCTGCCAGGCTGCTGTCCGTGTGCCTGACCACGCTGCCAGGCTGCTGTCCGTGTGCCTGACCACGCTGCCAGGCGTGCAGTCCGTGTGCCTGACCACGCTGCCAGGCGTGCAGTCCTGTGTGCCTGACCACGCTGCCAGGCGTGCAGTCCTGTGTGCCTGACCACGCTGCCAGGCTGCTGTCCGTGTGCCTGACCACGCTGCCAGGCGTGCAGTCCCGTGTGCCTGACCACGCTGCCAGGCTGCTGTCCGTGTGCCTGACCACGCTGCCAGGCGTGCAGTCCGTGTGCCTGACCACGCTGCCAGGCGTGCAGTCCTGTGTGCCTGACCACGCTGCCAGGCTGCTGTCCTGTGTGCCTGACCACGCTGCCAGGCGTGCTGTCCCGTGTGCCTGACCACGCTGCCAGGCGTGCTGTCCCGTGTGCCTGACCACGCTGCCAGGCTGCTGTCCCGTGTGCCTGACCACGCTGCCAGGCTGCTGTCCCGTGTGCCTGACCACGCTGCCAGGCGTGCTGTCCCGTGTGCCTGACCACGCTGCCAGGCGTGCTGTCCTGTGTGCCTGACCACGCTGCCAGGCGTGCAGTCCTGTGTGCCTGACCACGCTGCCAGGCGTGCAGTCCTGTGTGCCTGACCACGCTGCCAGGCTGCTGTCCGTGTGCCTGACCACGCTGCCAGGCGTGCTGTCCCGTGTGCCTGACCACGCTGCCAGGCGTGCTGTCCTGTGTGCCTGACCACGCTGCCAGGCGTGCAGTCCTGTGTGTCTGACCACGCTGCCAGGCGTGCAGTCCGTGTGCTAGACCACGCTGCCAGGCTGCTGTCCCGTGTGCCTGACCACGCTGCCAGGCTGCTGTCCCGTGTGCCTGACCACGCTGCCAGGCTGCTGTCCGTGTGCCTGACCACGCTGCCAGGCTGCTGTCCGTGTGCCTGACCACGCTGCCAGGCTGCTGTCCCGTGTGCCTGACCACGCTGCCAGGCGTGCAGTCCCGTGTGCCTGACCACGCTGCCAGGCTGCTGTCCCGTGTGCCTGACCACGCTGCCAGGCGTGCTGTCCCGTGTGCCTGACCACGCTGCCAGGCGTGCTGTCCCGTGTGCCTGACCACGCTGCCAGGCGTGCAGTCCTGTGTGCCTGACCACGCTGCCAGGCTGCTGTCCGTGTGCCTGACCACGCTGCCAGGCTGCTGTCCGTGTGCCTGACCACGCTGCCAGGCTGCTGTCCGTGTGCCTGACCACGCTGCCAGGCTGCTGTCCCGTGTGCCTGACCACGCTGCCAGGCTGCTGTCCCGTGTGCCTGACCACGCTGCCAGGCTGCTGTCCGTGTGCCTGACCACGCTGCCAGGCTGCTGTCCGTGTGCCTGACCACGCTGCCAGGCGTGCAGTCCTGTGTGCCTGACCACGCTGCCAGGCTGCTGTCCCGTGTGCCTGACCACGCTGCCAGGCGTGCTGTCCTGTGTGCCTGACCACGCTGCCAGGCGTGCAGTCCTGTGTGCCTGACCACGCTGCCAGGCTGCTGTCCGTGTGCCTGACCACGCTGCCAGGCGTGCAGTCCTGTGTGCCTGACCACGCTGCCAGGTGTGCTGTCCCGTGTGCCTGACCACGCTGCCAGGCGTGCTGTCCTGTGTGCCTGACCACGCTGCCAGGCGTGCAGTCCTGTGTGCCTGACCACGCTGCCAGGCTGCTGTCCGTGTGCCTGACCACGCTGCCAGGCTGCTGTCCCGTGTGCCTGACCACGCTGCCAGGCTGCTGTCCGTGTGCCTGACCACGCTGCCAGGCTGCTGTCCGTGTGCCTGACCACGCTGCCAGGCTGCTGTCCCGTGTGCCTGACCACGCTGCCAGGCGTGCAGTCCTGTGTGCCTGACCACGCTGCCAGGCTGCTGTCCTGTGTGCCTGACCTCGCTGCCAGGCTGCTGTCCCGTGTGCCTGACCACGCTGCCAGGCGTGCAGTCCTGTGTGCCTGACCACGCTGCCAGGCTGCTGTCCTGTGTGCCTGACCTCGCTGCCAGGCTGCTGTCCCGTGTGCCTGACCACGCTGCCAGGCGTGCAGTCTTGTGTGCCTGACCACGCTGCCAGGCTGCTGTCCCGTGTGCCTGACCACGCTGCCAGGCGTGCTGTCCCGTGTGCCTGACCACGCTGCCAGGCGTGCAGTCCTGTGTGCCTGACCACGCTGCCAGGCGTGCTGTCCTGTGTGTGCGACGTCTTCACTGGGCTCTGTGCCCCCGAGAGCGGACAATGTCTTTGCCCCTCACACCTGGTGCCACAGTGAGGTACGGACAAGTGTTTGCTGACTGACTGACCGACTGCTTGGGAAACCTTCTCAGAGCAGCTTGCTCAGGCTCCTGCCCTCCTCCCTGGCCATCTGCCCCGCTGGCTTCCTGTCCGGCCCCCAGCAGCCCCAGAGCAGGCCCCAGGCGCCGACGCCGGAGAAGACAGAGGCCCAGGGCGGCTGCCCCTCAGGGAGAACCTGGACACCCACAGGCCAGCTTCCTGCCCGCCAGCGGGAGGGGAGGGAAGCCCCTGAGGGCCAGGGTCTTGCCAGAGGTCACTCAGCCAAGGTTTCTGGGGCCCCGAGGCCCTAACGCTGGCTGCTCCCGAGCCCAGGCCCCACCCCGCTGCATGGGCATGTGGGGAGAGGAGAGAACAAAGAGCAGCATGTGCCCCCATTTCCCGGCCCCGCTCCCCAGCCCCCATTAGCTGCGCGAGGCTTGTTTATATTACAGCAAGAATTATTCCACCCTCATCAGAGGCCCTGCGAGGTTTCGGCATTCGAGGTATTTCTTTACCCAAGGACACTCTCCAATCCTATAATTTCCATTTCCCCAGACGCCCCTGATTGAAAGCAAACATTTTATATTTGGAAAGGAAAAGGGCCGTGTGCTATTCATAGCCCAGCCAGGCCATCCGGAGCTGGGCCCTGGGGGCTCGGGCCCGTGCAATGGACAGCTCTGCTAGGGGAGCGGAGGGTGTGCCCGGGCCGTTGGGGGTGGGGAGGGGACATTGTAGAGCACCATTTCAAGGAAAAGTGAGGGTGATGGGTGTAGGGGCAGCCTGAGCCCCTTCCTCCTCCTCACCATCTTCCAGGCCGCTCCCACTGCCTCTTCTAGGTGAGGTCCCTGAACCCCCTGCACCACCATGGGGTGGGGGCCGAGCATGTGGGGGGCAGAGTCCAGCATTTGCCAAGGCACACTGAGAGCCATGTGGCCACAGGAGCCCTGATCTCCACTCTGGGACCGTCCGTTTTTGTTGGTCCTGTACGAGTACAATGGATTGTAAACAAAACGCTTGCCTGCAATGTTGCAAGAAAAGGCTGGGCCTGCCTGCGGTGTTGAATTTGCTGCTAGCTTTGGGAGGTTTAAATAAACGAGGAAGCTCAGCATGCTGTCCACGTACTATGTGCCCGTGTGCCTGTGCACCTGCCCACAGAGGGGGCCCAAAACTGGGAGAAAGAGGAGTGGACCCAGGAGGAGGGGACCCCAGGAGCCACCTACCCTTGCACACAGGCATACTCCATTACACAAGCTTCCTTTCCTTCCTGCCTCTTCTCGTTATGTCTCTCTCCTCCCAGCCATGTTTCTCCTTCCCTTCCTCCCTCTTCCCTACCCTCTCTCATCTCAAGCTCTTTAGGTCTCTTTCAAACTCTTCCCTGTTCCTTTCTCTTCTTTCCTCCTCCCCTCCTCCTGACATCTGAGCTCCCTGCACAGTCCTCCTCCTGCACCCCAGTGTGCACAACTGCACACACTTTATAGTTTATATCATATTTTTGCAGTACCTTTACATATTTAAATATGTTTATATACAAAATACTTGCCGTGGTGTTTCAGTTATCTATAGGATTCAGTACTGTAACATGTTATATAGTCTTGTAGCCTAGAAGCAATAGGCTTTACCATATTATCTAGGTGTGTGGTAGGCCACACCATCTAGGATTATATAAGTATCTAGTTATATAAAAGCTTAAGTGGTCCAACGACTGAATGACTGAATAACCAGTTGCTGTGATATGCACTGACCACCAGGGGGCAGATGCTCAACACAGGAGCTGCCTCCTGGTGGTCAGTGCACTCCCACACCAGGAGTGATGCTCAGTTGACCAAACCCGTCCCTGCACCCCACCAGCCCAGCGGCAGCCACTCCCTCCCTTAGTAGTCCTGCAGGTCCAATCTCCGGAGAACGGTTCAGGCACCGATGGACCAGCACAGCTGGCATGATCCCTACAGTGCTGCAGGCCTCCTAGAAGTCAGCCTCGGGCACCATGGTCACTTCCCCTCTTAGACACTCTGCAAGGAAGAAATGATATAAAAGTGGCTGCCAGGTGGCTCCAACAACTGGCACAAATGTCAGCGGGATGAATCCAGATCCCAGGCCAGCAAAGGCATGTGCCACTGCCTGCCAGGGGAGCGGAGGGTGTGCCCGGGTGTAGGGGCAGCCAGAGGGCCAATTGCTTCCTGCCCCCTTTCCCCTCCTCCCCCCCCAGGATGGGCATCAGACACAGGGCTCATAGCTGGCAAGTGCTGCTTCAGCTGCGGCTCGAGCCTCTCTCAATTGGGACTGACTGGGCATGAGCCCCCGGTAGATGCAGTGGGGTGAGGATGAGTAGGAACGGAAGGCAGGATCAGCAGGTGGCATTGGACTGCTGGTTTCAGCCCAATCTCTGCCACATCGAGGGACCCCATCCATGCGTGAATTCATGCACCAAGCCTCTAGAACTCTATAATATTCACACAATGATGTAATCAGCTAATGAGGGACTTCTCAGAAAGTATTGCTGTAATTAAACAACACATGATTCTTTTTCTTTTAGCACATCTATGTATATAAAAGCCTAAGTGACCAACTGACTGGCTGACTGGCCAGTAGCTATGATGCACCAGAGGGCATGGGAACATGGAACAGACTGATAAATCCCAGAGGAAATTAGGGAGAGGGGAAAAAATTAACCAAAGATCTTATATGCATACTAGAGGACCAGTGTATGGATTTATGCTCTGCTGAGGTCCCTCGGCCTGGCCTATGGGGACCAAGCTAAAACTCGTTCTCCAAAATGCTCCCAAGGGGTCCTGGATTGTGAAAGGGCACAGGCCAGGCTGAACCCCACCAGTGCAAGAATCTGTTCACGAGGCCTCTAGTTAAATATATTATACTACTGCCTTCTGGCCTCCATTGTTTCTGATGAGAAGTCAGCTATTAATCTTATTTGAGTTCCTTTGTATATGACAAGTCATTTTCTCTTAATGCTGTCAAGATTTTTTTCTTCAGCTTTCAGCATTTTTACTGTAATGTATCTGGGTGTGGATTTCTTTCTATTTGTCAAAATTGGATATTGTTGAGCTCCATGGATATGTAGATCAATGTTTTTCACCATTTGGGAAATTTTTAAGCATTGCTTCTTCCAATATTATTTCTTTTTTTTTCACTCTAATCACTCTAATCATTATATATATATATATATATATATATATATATATATTACTATGATTATGTGCTTAAAGGTGTTACACATTTCTCTGAGGTTCTCTTTCATTTTCCTCATTCTATTTTCTCTTTGTTCTTTGAGCTGCATAATGCCTATTGATCTATCTTTAAATTTACTGGTTCTTTTGCTAGTTCAAATCTACTGTTTGAACCACTCTAATACATTTTATTTCATGTTTATACTTTTTAACTCCAGAATTTTTATTTGATTCTTTTTAATAGTTTCTACATCTATTGATATTTTCTATTTGCTGAAACATAATCTTCTTATCTTCCTTAACTTTTTGAAGTATGGCTTGCTTTAGTCCTTTGAACATTTATCATTGTAACTTTGAATCAGCCTTTGTTAAATATTATATAGGGACCTCTTAGAAGCACTTTCCTTTTTCCTGTGTAAAAATGCTTTTCTGTTTGCATGTCATAATTATTGTTGAAAACTAGACATTTTAGGTAATATACTGTAGCAACTTTGGATTACCCTTTCCCTTCCTGGGGACTTATTTTTGTTGTTTTGTTGTTTGTTTAATGACCTAGCTAGACGATTTAAGTGAGGTCTGCTTCCTCCCCAGCATGATGCCATTGCTATTGCTCCTCTGGGGGCAGAGCCTTGAGCATGCACACAGCCGTCCTGGGATGACAGTGGTCTTAGCAAGGCTCTTTTTGGCTGTTTCTTTCCCTGATTTCTCTGTTAGGCTGTCTTCTTCCGATATTACTCTCCATCCTTAAGGCACCACTAACTAGAAATCAATCGCTTTATAGTTTTTGACAATGCCCCGAGGCATGCATTTCTCAGCAGTCTGATACAATTATATTTGGACAAGAGTAGATTTTGAGGCCAATCTTTGAGGTTTGCTTTGTCCTGGGGTGGGTGGGTGGGTGGGTTGGGGAAGGGAGGAATGTCTTCTTAGCTTGTCTCTTTCCCTAGTTCTTTCTGCTAAACTGGATGGTCCATGTTTTAGTTTGTTTCCCTTAGCACAGAGGAGCTATTGTTTTTTAGCGCAGCCATAGGATCAGACTTCTCCATGTTCTTTTTCAAATAATGTCAGTCCTTCGGGGCTCTCTTTTCTTATGGGTTGCCTCTTCTCCTGGGCAAAGTCTGTGATCCACTATTTTGGGGGCTGGGTAGAGCAGTAACCTCTGATCTCTATGGCTCACCTTTCTCAGTCTGGAAACTCTGCTCTAAGCTAGGGCGAGGGTGGTTAGGGCCCTCATCGTCTTGGTCTTCGGTGCCTAGGGTAGAGCTTCTGTCTTATAGGTGAGGGTTTGGTGGAGGAAGGGAGCTCCTGACCACTCAGCCACACTCATCAGGAATTCAAGTTGAAATCAGAGAAGAATAGAAATGCTGGTGGTGCCGATGCCGGTTTGGCTCAGTGAATAGAGCGTTGGTCTGTGGACTGAGGGGTCCCAGGTTTGGTTCCGGTCAAGGACATGTGCCTTGGTTGCAGGCACATTCCCAGTGGGGGGCATGCAGGAGGCAGCTGGTCGATGTTTCTCTCTCATCGACGTTTCTAGCTCTCTATCCCTCTCCCTTCCTTTCTGTGGAAATTCAATAAAATATATTAAAAAAAAAGAAAAGAAAAGAAAAGAAATGCTGGTGGTTTGCCCTCCTCAGTGAGGTCTGATTTGGTGCTGAAGGAAGAGAAGGCATCCTCCTCCTGGTGACACTCACCCAGGGACGTTCTATTACGTTGAGTATGTGGAGGAAAAGAAGGAATTGGCCATAGCTCAAGTGCCACAGATTCTTACTCTTCTTACCAACTTTTAGTATGTTTTCTTCAATAAATGTTTCTTCATTTTTTATATGCTCTTAGGAAAATTTCCAGAAACTAACTGCTTTTTAAAAAAGTAGCTATTGCCAGGTTTGCTTTTTTTTTCTATGGTGAGTGAGTTTCGTGGAGCTCCTCACACTGACATTTCATTATGAACGTTTTGGTGAACTATCAAGTTATTTCCCCGAAATATTTGCAATACGTTGCATTCCCACCAATCCAAGTTCTACATTCTCAGTCTGTGGTCAGCCTTTTTTGACGTTAGTAGTTCCATCAGGTGTCACTACACACCTGATGGAACTACTTGTGTTTTTAGTTTGAATTTTCTGATGACTAATGATGGCAGGGCATCTTTTCACGTGCCTGCTTGCTATTCAGATATATTCATTGGTAAAGTGCCTGTTCAAAGCTTTTGTCAATTTTTAAGGTAGATATATTTTTATTGAGTTTTGAGAATTTCCTATTATGTTCTAAATAGATGTATGTTTCATAAAGCCTTCCCTCATAGTAGTTTGTCATTTCATCCTTTTAAGAGTATTTGTTGCAAAGCAGATGTTTTTATTTTTGGTGAAGTTCAAGCTGTCAATTTGTGTGTTTTTTTTTTTTTTAATGAATTATGCTTTTGGTAGGGTAGCTAATAAATTTTTGCCTAACCAAGGATCACAAGTTTTCTCTTATGTTTTCTTCTACAAGTTTTGTGGTTTGGGTTTTACATTTATGTACACAACCCATTTTGATTCCATTTTAGATATGTTTTGGATTGATGTTCAATTTTTTGGCCTCGTGACACCCAATTGTTTCAGTACCATTTGTTGAAAAGACTACCCCTTTCTTTATTGAATTACCTTTGGCCATTGTTGTAAGTCAGCTAACTGTAATTATGTATTTAGGAACATTTATGTAAGGACTATTCTGTTCCACCAATGTATTTACTATCTTCATGCCGCTATCACGTTGTTTTTATTATTGTAATTATTTGATAAGTTATAAATAATCAGCTAGTGTTAGTCCTCCAACTTTATTTTTCTTTGTTTACAGAAGTTTTGTTCTGGATCTTTTAAAATATTTTCTGTTTTTTCTTAACTTTTAAAAATTAGAACACAATTGTAATAACTGTTTTAACATTCTTCTCTGCTAATTCTAATATCTGAGTCAGTTTCAGTGAATTAACTTTTCTCTTCCTTATAAGTTATGTATTTCTGCTTCTTTTCATGCCTAATAATTTTTAACTCGGTGCCAGGCATTATGAATTTTACCTCATCGGGTGCTGAGTAATTTTGTATTTCTACAAATATTATATTATTGAGCTTCATTCTGAAACACAGTTAATTTACTGGGAACTGTTTGATGATTTGAAGTCTTGCTTTTAAGGTTTATTTGGTGTGGTCAGACCAGCACTCAGTGTAGGGCAAGAATTCTTTCTGAGGCAAGAATTTTCTGTGTATTTTACCCAACACCTTGTTAGTTGTGAGGTTTTCCAGTCTGGCTGGAGGGAACAGGTGCTTAGCATCATTGCCTCTAATTCTTTCAGGAGATTTTTGGTTTGGGGGAGTTTGTTTGTTTGTTTGTTTTTTATCCTTCAATAGTTTCTCAAATGCATACGCTGATCTATATTCTGCTACATACCTAAAGAGGGCCTTTTATAGTTCTCTAGAGTTTGCTCTGTATAAGTCCCTACTCACTACTTCTCCAGCCTTCTGGCCTCCTTAAACTCTCAGCTTTGTCTCTCAACTCAGGGAGACCAGCATACTCCATCTGGGTTATCTGCCCCTGTATCATGTCCTAGAAACTATAAAGGCAAAAGTTGAAGTGATCATGTGTCTTACCTATTTTTCTGGGCCTTGGAGATTGCTATCCTTTATTGCCTAATGTCCAATATCTTGAAAATTCATTTCTTCACTCTCCTGTTATGTTGTTGTTGTTGTTGTTGTTGTTGTTTCGGGTAGGAGGTTAAATCTATATTCTGTATTCCAGAAGTGGAAATATTTTCATACTTTAACTTTATAAATTTATTTGCAGAAAGAATGGCTGCCTTAAAAGGATATGGAGGATAGACTGTAAGGCTAAGGGTTTAAGGAATTAGGATCACACTCAGAGACAAGTTTAGAGGCTGGCAACAAGAGAAAGACCAGAAGGTACCATCAGGTACATCAGGGTTTTGGCCACGGTTCCTGCCCCAGAAGGACTTTGCTTTTGTAGCCATGTACCATAGTCTGTGACCCATCGAGGTTAGAGGCTTGGTAGGAAGGGTTCAGCCTGGGGGCCCTGTCTGCCTTTCCCCTATGGTAAAGGACCCATCCTTGGCCCCTTTGTGTCCAGACAAAGCTCTGTCCTGGGTACATCTTCTCCCAGCTTCCATCCTACCTGCTGACATGGAGGTAGGCAGGCACACTTCGAGGAGACATATGGTGTAGCCAGAGTCAGGTGATACAGCACATCTCAGGTGTCACTGGAGTCGGCTTGGTGGATGACAGTGATTCCAAATGCCTGTCCGTATGGGAAGACGTGGAATCAGGCACTTGGTGTACCTTGAGATGACCCAGGAAAGCCCTTGCTCCCTGGAAATCTTGGGGCTGTGTTCTACATTCAAAATATTATTTAATAATATTGCACTGTATGGATGCATCACAGTTTGTTTGCTTTTTCTCCTTTTGATGAGCATCTAGGTTGTTTTAATTTGGGGAAGTTGTTACTAAAACTCCTACTAACATTTGAATATAAATCTTTGGGTGGTTACATGATTTTCTTTCTCTTTGGTTAAAACCTAACAAGCTAGCATTGAATCATATGGTGAATATATTTTTAACTTTATGAGAAATTACCAAAACTTTCCCCAAAGTGATTAGACTATTTGATATTTCTAACAGCTTTGTATAAGGTATTCAGTTGGTTCACACCATCACTTATATTTTACATTGTCGGTCTTTTAACTTTTAGCTACTTTGATGGGTATATAGTGGTGGTATCTCATGTTGATGTTATAGTGGTGGACATTTTTCATGTTTCTATTGATTATCTGTATATATTTTTGTGTGTGACATGTTTTCAAGGTCATTTTTATAGTCTTTTTATTATTGAGTTGTGGGAGTTCTTTATATAATCTGGATACAAGTCCTGAGAGTGTGAGAAATGAGAGAGAGAGAGAGAGAGAGAGAGAGAATTCATATTCATATTTTCTTTACTAGATAGCTTGTCCATACATTTTCTTACTGGAATATTCTGATGAGGAGAAATAAACTTTTAAATTTGATGAAGTACCCATTATTTTTTTTTCCAAGTTAGTGGTTACTGTGTCCTCTCTAAGAAAACCTGAAGGTTGTAAAAGCATTCTTTTATAATTTATTCGAGTCCTAGTTATTTCTTTCCAGTTCTATTTTTTATATTTAGCTTTCTGATTTATCTAGAATTAATTTGGTATATGTATGAGGTAGGGCTAAGATTATTTTTCCATCATATAAAAATGTAGTTGCTTTGGAACCATTTGTTGAAAGAGGTTCCTATCTCCATTTAATTGCTTTGGAGTTCTGCCAAAAAAAAATAGTTAGCCCTAGGCCCTGAGGAAGAATTTGGGGTACATCTGGCCTGCCATGATTCAGCTTTGTCCACCCATAGTTCTTCCCAGCTCTGACACCTCTCTCTGTAGGGGTTCCCATTGCCTCATGAAGGTGGTGAGGCTGCTAGCCCTAGTCTATATTACTACAGAGCATGCTCTTTTCTCTATTACTTTGAAGGATCCAGATTCCTTCTCCTCTGAAATTCAAGATTTAAGGATATTTACCATTTCTCACTCATCTATCCACCTATCTGGCCAATGTTCCAGAAAAACAACTTGAAAGATTGCAATAGCTGCCTACTCATTGATAACTCAATCAGTGAGGCTGACAGGCTACAAAGCTGCAGAGTCCTTGCAGCTTGTCACTTCTGGAGAAATGATAAGCTCCTGGCAGACACAGGCTGTGAATGGATTTGGAGAAACCTGACTCACACTCAGGAATCCAGAGTCTCTGCACAGATACTAAATTACATTCTGGATCGATGATCACCTATCTCCCTTACCCATTAATTAAAGATGAGACTCGTCCATGACTGAGGCCTAGATCCTGAGACCCAATTGCTACAGAAGTATTATTCTAGGTGGATTCATAGTCTCAGCCTTGCTTCGTATCTTTGGGAAATTGCATGCTGTTGGACTACATATCCCAGAGATCAGACTAAAAAAAAGTTCATGCATGGGACATTGTGTGAATGTGAGAATATCACTGTTCAAATTCTCAAAAGTACATGTACAACAGCTCACAAGATGTGGTTGGGGTTGAGCCTCACAGTCAGCCAGCCTGAGGGGAGAACCCACCCATGAACAGGACATCAACAATCAAGACCCAATGACAACAAGAGAACCCAAATAGCCCTCATAAAGGATTTTCCTAGAGCATCCATCTCAGAAGATCAAATAGGCTGCACCACCGGTCCAACAGGACACTTATTACATAAGGCCATTGTACGAAAACTGGGAGGTACAGCAGTTCTACCTAATACATAGGAACAAACACAAAGGGCAGGAGAAGGTGGGGAGACTAAGAAACAGTCCCCAAATGAAAGAAAATGAAGAATCTCAAGAAAAAGGAGCTACATGAAGTGGAAGTAAACAATTTATTAGATATAAAGTTCAAAGTAATGGTTATTAGGATGCTTAAGCAACTTATTGAGAATAACAAGGACCTTAATGGGAACTACAACAGCATGAAAAATGAAATAGAAACCATGAACAAGAAACAATCAGAAATGAGGAATAATATATCAGACATCAAGAATATACTGAAAGGAATCAAAAGTAGATTGATTAGAGAATTGAATCAGTAATTAGGAGGACAAAGTAGAAAAAAAACCCACATCTAATCACAGCAGCAAAAAGAAAAAAATAATTAAAAATCAGGAGGATAGGTTAGGGGAACTGAGGGACAACATAAAACAACAACATTTCCATCATAAGGGTATTTGAAGAAGAAGAAAGTGAGCAAAGAATGGAGAACATGTTTAAAGAAATGATGACAGAAAATATCCCCTAACATGGTGAAGAAAAATTTCACACATGTTTAGGAAGCACAGAAAGTCCCAGTCAAGATGAACCCAAGAGACCCACTGCAAGGCACATCATAATTTAAATAATATATGTTATTGATAAAGAAAGAATCTTAAAGGCAGCAAGAGAGAGAAAGAAAGTTACCTACAAGAGAGTTCCCATTAGACTGTCAGCTGATTTCTCAATAGAAATGCTTCATACCAGAAGGGATTGGCATGAAGTATTCAAAATAATGAAAAGCAAGGACCTGAATACAAGACTACTCTAAAGGCTATCATTTAAAATTGAAGGTAAAATAAAGAGCTTCCCAGTCAAAAACAGCTAAAGAAGTACATTACCACCAAACCAGCATTGCAAAAAATATTAAAGGGACCACTTTAAGAAGAAGAAAACAAGAGTGAGGAAGGAAACATAGATATAAAAAATGGCAATACATAACTACTTATAAATAATAACCCTAAACGTAAATGGACTAAGTGCTCCAATCAAAAGACATAGGGTAGCTGAATGTCTGAGAAAACATGACCCATATATATGCTCTCTCCAAGAGACCTGCCTGAGAACAAAAGATTCACACAGGCTGAAAGTGAAGGGATGATAAAAAGTATTCTATGCAAATGGAAATGGAAAAGAAAAAAAAGGCTGGGTTAGCAATACTAATATCTGCCAAAATAGACTTTACAACAATGGCCATAACAAGAGGCAAAGAAGGTCACTATGTAATACTGAAGGGATCGAACCAACAAGAAAATAAACACATAAGCACCCACCATAGGAGCAACCTAAATATATTTTAAAAACTCTTGGAAGACTTTAAGGAAGAGATTGATAGAGATACAATCATAGTAGGGTATTTTAATATCCTTCTGACATCACTGGATAAATTCCAGACAAAAAAAAAAAATCAACAAGGAATCAGTAATCTTAAACAACTAGATCTGATGGATTTAATTAATATTTGCAGAACATTTTATCCCAAAGTGGCAGAATGTACATTTATCTCAAGTGCACATGGAACATTCTCAAAGATAGACCACATGTTAGGACACAAAATAAATCTTAACAAATTAAAGAATATTAAAATAATATTCAGCAATTTCTCAGATCACAATGGCATTAAACTAGAACTCAACCATAATAATAATAAAAAAGCTCAAAAACCTTCAAACATTGATGCTAAATAGCATGTTATTAAACAATGAATGAACCGCCACTAAGATCAAGAAATAAATAAAAAGCTTCCAGAAACAAATGAAAATGAACACGCAACAATCCCAAATCTTTGGGACACTGTGAAAGCAGTCCTGAGAGAGAAGGACATAGCATTACAGGCTGATCACAAGAAACAAGAAAAAGCTCAAATAAACAACCTAACCCTACAAGTAAAAGAAATGGAAATAGAACAACAAGAAAAGCCTGGAGTAAGAAGAAGGAAGATCAAGTGGAAATAAATGAGATGAAGACTTAAAAAAAAAATTAATGAAACAAAGAGTTGGTTCTTTGAAAAGATAAACAAGATTGATGAAGCTTTAGCCAGACTCATCGAGAAACAAAGAGAGAGGACCCAGATATATAAAGTGAAAGGGGTGAAGTAGCAACCAACATCACAGAAACACAAAGGATTGTAAGAAAATAACATGAAAAAATAACATGAAAAACTATATGTGAACAAACTGGACAACCTGAGTGAAATGGACAAATTCCTGAAAGTATATACGTAGTCTTCTAAAACTGAATCGGGAAGAATCAGAAAAATAGGCCAATAACAGCTACTGAAATTAAAGCAGTAATAATAACTTTAAAAAATACTCCCAGTAAACAAAACTCCTCAACTGGATGGCTTCACAAGCAAGTTTTACCAAACATTCAAAGAAGAACTCGTGCCTATCCTCAAAGTATCCCAGAAAGATGAAGAGGAGGGAAGACTTCTGAGATCTTTTTACAAGCCAGCATTATCTTAATTGCAAAACCAAATAAAGATACTACGAAGAAATAGAATTACAGGACAATATCCCTGGTGAACACAAATACTAAAGTCCTCAACAAAATATTAGCAAATCAGATACAGCAGCACATTAAAAGATCAAACACCACAATCAAGTGGGATTTATTCTGGGAATTCAAGGTTAGTACAATATTCACAAATCAATAGATGTGATACATCATATAAACAAAATGAAGGTTAAAAATCATATGATCTTATCAATACACGCAGAAAAAGCATTTGATAAAATCCAGCACACATTTATGATAAAAATTCTCAGCCAAGTTGGAATAGAGGAATCATACTTCACCATGATAAAGACCATACATGACAAATCTACAGCCAACATCATTCTCAATGGGCAAAAAATAAGTATTTCCCTTAAGATAAGGAACAAGACAGGGATGTCTGCTTTCACCACTCCTAATCAATACAGCACTGAAAGTACTAGCTGCAGTGATCAGACAAGAAGAAAAAATAAAGTGCATCCAAGTTGGAAAGGAGGAAGTAAACTGTTATTTTTCACTGACGGCATGATATTGTAGGTAGAAAATATTAAAGGCTTCCCAAAAAACTGCTGGATTTGATAAATGAAATTAGCAATGTAGCAGGATACAAAATAAACATCCAGAAATTGATGGCATTTTATACAGGGAAGGTAAGGGTGGGGTTGGGGAGAGAGATTAACTGGGGAACTCATATGCATACTAGAGACCTGATGCATGAAATTCACGTACCTGGGGGGCGGGGCACTCAGCGTGGCCTATGCCCTCTCGCAGTCAAGGAGCCCTTGGGGATATCTGATTAATGGCCCACATAGAGCAGGCCTCAACCATCAGCCAGAAATTCTTATCGCTGCTCCAGAGGTGGGAGAGGCTCCTGCCCCCACAGCTGCACTCGCCAGCCATTTATCTGGCTTCTGGCTGAGCTGCGCTCCCCCTGTGGGAGTGCACTGACCACCAGGGGGGCAGCTCCTGCATCTGCCCCCTGATGGTCAGTGCATGTCATAGTGACTGGTCATTCTGCTGTTTGGTGGATTTGCCTTTTATTATATAGGATATGCATAGCCCATGGACACAGATAATAGCATGGTGAAGGCCTAGGAGGGATGGGTATGGGGAGGAGGGAGTCAATTGGAAACACACACACACACACACACACACAGGGGACATCCATACTTTCAACAATCAAATACATTTTTTTAAAAGAGGACATACTGATGGCCAATAGACATGAAAAAATGCTCAACATCATTAATCATCAGAGAGATGCAAATTAAAACTACAATGAGGTATCACCTCACACCTGGTGGAATGGCTGCCATCAACAAATCAGCAAGCCAGTGCTGGTGAGGATGTGGAGAATAGGGAACCCTAGTACACTGTTGTTGGGAATGCAGACTGGTGCAGCCACTGTGGACACAGTACGGAGTTTCCTCAAAACATTAGAAATGGAGCTGCTGTTTGATAGGAATATATTCTAAGAATTTTGAAACACCAGTCAGAAAGAGTATATGCACCCCTATGTTCATAGCAGAGTTATTTACAATAGTGAATACCTGGAAACAGCATAAGTGCCCATCAGTAGCTGAGTGGATAACAAAACCTGTGGTACATTTACACCATAGAACACTACATGGCAGTAAAAAATAATGAACTCTTACATTTGCAATAGCATGGATCAACCTGGAAAGTATTATGCTAAGTGAAATAAGCCAGTCAGAGAAAGATAAATGCCACATGGTCTCACTTATATGTGGAATCTAATGAACAAAACAAACTGATGAACATGGATTCATGGAACAGAAAGACAGATCTCAACGAGGAAGGATGTGGAGAGGATAGGAAGATAATAACCAAAGAACATGTGCATAAACCATGATCACAGACAACAGTGTGGGGAAGGCCTGGGTGGGGCGGTGGCTAGGTGGAAGGAGGCAGAGAGGAGGAAATGGGAGGCAAAGGAGAACAAGTGGGGGGCATGGCTAATACTGTCAACAACAACAAATAAATAAATAAATACTCTATAAGGGTGTGTCTATTTTGACTATATTCTACTCAATTAATTAGTTTGCCTATCCTCATGCCAGTACCATAATGAGTCTATAAATTTCACCTTCTTTCTCAAGATGGGTTTGGATATTCTTGGTCCTTCATATTTCCATATAAATTTTAGAATAAACTTGAGAGAGATGCAAATTAAAACTACAATGCAAGCACAGGCTGCTGTGATTTTTATTGGGATTGAATTAGCTCTTTAGATTACTTTGAGAAGCAACATTTTAGCCATGCTATCTTTCATTGAATGTAGTATGTATATAGCAATATTTCCATTCTCTGTGTATTTTACTTCTATTTTCTTGTCTTGTTGCACTGGATATGACCTGAAATACATATATTAAATTTTAAAAATTTGGGCAAATATTCCTACCTTATTATCAACCTAAGAAGCATTACATGTGATGCTGATTGTCTGTTATAGATACACTCCTATCAGATTGAGGAAATTTCCCTTTATCCCTAGAACTTGCTAAGAGTTTTTATTGCCCATATGATGGGATTCGGATAAATGTTGAATTTTTCAAATAATTTTCTGTATCTATTGAGATGATCGTATGATATTTTTTTTCATTCTGTTGTTGTGGTAAATTACATTGATTTTTAAATTTTCTTTTTAAAATTGTTATCTTTTAATTATGGTTTACGTTCAATATTATATTAGTTTTGGGTATTTGACATAATGAGTAGATAATTATATAATTTATAAAGTGATACCCCCGATAAGTCTAGTACCCACCTGACACCATACATAATTATTACAGTATTATTTACTGTATTCTTTATGCTGCACTTTACACGCCCAAAGATTACTTTGTAACTACCAATTGGTACTTCTTAATCACTTTAACTTTTCACTCAGTCTTTAACCCTTCTCCCATCTGGCAAATCTCATCTTGTTCTCTGTAGCTATGAGTTTGTTCCTGTTTTATTTGTCCATTTATTTTGTTTTCTTACATTCCACATATAAGTGAAATCATATGGTAATTAATTTTCTCTATCTGACTTATTTCACTTAGCATAATGCCCTGTGGGTCCATCCCATATTGTTGCGAATGGTAAAGATTTTTTTTTAAATATACTAGTGATATTCCATTGTATATATGCATCACCACTGTAATATATATATTATTGATTTCAGAGAGGAAGGGAGAGATAGAAACACCAGTGATGAGAGAAACATTGATTGGCTGACTCCTGCACTCCCCAAACTGGGGATCAAGCCCACAACCTGGGGATGTGCTCTGACCTGGAGTCAAACTGACCTGGTTCATAGGCTTACACTCAACCTCTGAGCCATGCCGGCTGGCTGTATCACCACTTTTTTATCCACTCATCTACTGAAGGACATTTGGGCTGCTTCAATATCTTGGCTTTGCTATTGTAAATAACCCTTCAAAAAGGTGCATGTATCTTTTTGAATTAATGTTGTGGGCTCCTTTGAACATATATCCAGAAGAAGAACCACTGGGTCATAATTTTTGAGGAAGCTCCACACCATTTTCTATAGAGGCTGCACCAATCTTCATTTCCAACGACAGAACAACCATTTTTCCACATCCTCACCAACATTTGTTGTTTGTTGACTTATTGATGATAGCTATTCTGACAGGTCTGAGGTAATTATCTCATTACTAGAGGCTCAGTGCACGGGATTCATGCACTGGGGGGGGCATGGCCTGTGAGGATCGGTTCGCTATGGGAGTGCCACTCATCTGGGTCAGCCTAGCAGTGCTTCCACTGTGAGACCACACTGACCACCAGGTAGCAGTTCCTGCATTGAGCATCTGCCCCCTGTTGGTCAGTATGCATCATAGCAACTGGTTAAGTGGTCATTCTTGTCCTTCTGGTCATTCTGCAGTTCGGTCGTTGGTCTTTTATTACATAGGATGGTTTTTCATTTGCATTTCTCTGCTGATTAGTATATTGAACACTTTTTCATATGTATATTTGCTACCTGTAATATCTTATTTGGAGAAGTGTCTGTTCAGGTCCCCTGACCACTTTTTAGTTGGATTGTTTGGTTTCTTAGTGTTGAGTAGTATGAGTTCTTTATAAATTTTGGATATTAACCCCTTTTGAATGTATCATTGGCGAATATGTTCTCCCATTAAGTAAGTTGTCTTTTCATTTTGTTTATGGTTTTCTTTGCTGTACAAAACTTTTTAGTTTGATGTAGTCCCCTTTATTTATTTTTTCTTTTGTTTCCCTTGCCCAAGGAGATATGTCATAAAAATATTGCTAAGTTTACTGCCTATGTTTTCTTCTAGAATTTTTACTGCCTAGGTTTCAAGTCTCACATTTAAGTCTTTACTACATTTTGAGATTAGTCTTGTGTATGATGTAAGAAGGTGGTATAGTTTCCTTTTTCTCCATGTATCTGTCCAATTTTCTCAACTCTATTTATTAACTAGACTGTCTGTATCCAATTGTATGTTCTTGCTTCCATTAACATATATTATTTGACCATACAGGCATGGATTCTTATCTGGACTCTGTATTCTGTTTCATTAATCTATATGTCTCTTTTTATACCAATATACTGCTGTTTGATTGTTATAGCCCTATAGTATAATTTGATATCAGGTAGCATAACATTTCCAACTTTGTTCTTCTTTCTCAAGAATGCTGTAGTTATTCAAAGTATTTTGTGGCTCCATATACATTTTAGAATTATTTGTTTTAGTTCTGGGGAAAATGCCATTGATATTTTGATGTTATGATATTATGATATTATGATAGGGATTGCATTGATTCTGTAGATTGCTTTGCTAGTAGGGCCATTTTAATGATGTAAATTCTTCTTATCCATGAACGCACTTTATACTTCCATTTGTTTATATCTTCTTCAACTTTTTTATTCGATGTCTTATAATTTTCCAAGTACAGCCCTCGTTTTAAATTTATTCCTAGGTATTTTGTTTTACTTTTTATATGTTTTTATTGATTTCAGAGAGAGGAAGGCGGGAGAGAGTTAGAAACATCAAAAATGAGAGGGAATCATTAGCTGCCTCCTGCACACCCCCTGCTGGGAATTGAGCCCACAACCCAGGCATGTACCCTGACTAGGAATCGAACCATGACCTCCTGGCTCTTGGGTTGACAACCACTGAGCCACACTGACCAGGCTCCTACGTATTTTATTTTTTTGATGTAGTTGTAAATGGGATTGTTTTATTAGTTTACTTGTTAGTTCACTATTGATATATAACAACACAACTGATTTCTGAATATTAATTTCATATCTTGCTACTTTTATGAATTCATTTATCAGTTATAGTAGTTTTTGGTGGAATCTTTAGGGTTCTTGCTATATAATATAATGTCATCTGTAAATACTAACAGTTTTATCTCTCCCTTTCCAACTTGGGTGCTTTTTACTGCTTTTTCCTGTCTGATTGCTGTGTCTAGGACTTCCAATAATATGATGAACAAAATTGGTGAAAGTGGTCTTGGTCAGTGTTTCTCAGCGGTTAGAGGACCAGGTGTGCAACAGAGAATCACTGGTTTGATTCCCAGCCGAGGGCATGTAACTGGAGGGTTGCAGGCTCCAATCCCTGGCCCCAGTTGGGGCGTGTGCAGGAGGCAACCAGTCGATGTGTCTCTCTCACATTGATGTTTCCCTCTCACTCCCTCTCTTCTCCTCCCTCCTTTCCACTCTCTCTAAAAGAAAATCAATGGAAAATATATCCACAGGTGAGGATTAACAACTAAAACAGAAACAAACAAACAAACAACAAAAAAAAAAACCTGTTACATGTGGATAATCCTATCTTGCTCCTGATCTAAAGGAAACACTTTTAGTTTTTTTCCATTGAGTATAATGTTAGTTGTAGGCTTATCATATATGGTTTTTTTTAAACTATATTTTATTGATTTTTTACAGAGAGGAAGAGAGAGGGATAGAGAGGTAGAAACATCGATGAGAGAGAAATACCCATCAGCTGCCTCCTGCACACCGCCTACTAGGGATGTGCCCGCAACCAAGTTACATGCCCTTGACCAGAATCAAATCTGGGACTCTTAAGTCCACAAGTCAACGCTCTATCCATGAGCCAAACCAACATCAGCCACATATGGTCTTAATTATGTTACCTCTATTCCCACTATGCTTAGAGATTTTATCATAAAATTATATTGATTTTTGAATATTAAACCAACCTTGCACTCCTGATATTAACACATGAATGTGTACATGTACACACACACACACACACACACACACACACACACACACACACTTCCCCCAACACCACCATCCCCAGAATTGATTTGCTAATATTTGTTAAGGATTTTTGTGTCTATATTCTTAAAGGATATTCAACAGTAATTTTATTTTCTTATAATGACCTTTACTAGTTTTATTATTAAGGTTTTGTTAGTTTCATAGAATAATTGGGAACTTATCCTCAACATTTAGTGCAAGCTTAGAGTTTTCTTTGTGGGGAAATTTTAAATGTTTAGTATGTGTAGGAATATTGATGTTTGGTGTGTGTGTGTTATGTGACAGTGGGGTGGGCAAGGGAGAGAGAGAGAACATTTTGGCTTTATCTATTTGTTTTTTTCATCAAGGTTGTCTAATCTATTGGTACAAAATTGTCCATATTTTTCCTTTATTATTTGTTATTACCTTCAGGACCTGTAATTGATTGCATCTTCTCTTTCATACATAATACTGATAATTTATGTTTTTTGTATTTTTACTTCAATTGGCTTAGCTAGGTGTTTTATCAGTTTTATTGATTGATTCAAATAACTAACTTTTATTTCATTTATTTTTTTCTATTGTTTGTTTATTGTATATTTCATTAATTTCTGTTATTGTATTTATTATTTTCGTTTTTCTATTTTGAGTTTAATTTTCTTTTTTTCTAAATTGTTAAGGCGCATACTTACATAATTGATTTTAGACCCTTCTTTGATAATGTAAATCTTTAAAGCTATAATTCCTTATACATTTTCTTATTTACCTGTGTCTTCTTCTTTGACCTGTGGGTTATTTGAAAGTGTGTTGGTTTTAAAGACTTGAGGATTTTCTTAATTCTTTACAGTTATGGATTTCTAATTTAATTCTGTAGTAGCCAAAAACAAATGCTTTTAATTATAAAGAATTAAAATTATAATTTTAATTCTTTATAATTAAGACTTATTTTGCTGACTTTTAAAAAATACCTATTCTCCAATACTGTGTTCTATAGATGTCAATTAGGTTAACTTGTTTTATAATGTTGTTTAGAACTCCTGTATCTTTATTGAATAGTTTATTTTTTTAAATCAGGTACTCAGAAAGAAAGATCTAATCTACAACTATATTCTTTGATGTGTCTATTTCTCTCTTTAATTATCTTCGTTTTTATTTCATGAATTTTGAAGCTCTGCTATTAGATGCATTGATGTTTATAATTGTTTTATCTTCTGGAAGAATCAACTTATCATTATAAAGCAGTTTCTTTCTCAAGTAATATTTCATGTTTTTATATTTTCCCACATACTTACCATTTCTGGGACTCTTCAATTCTAAATGTATATATGGTTCTTTTCAACCCAAAGAACTTACTTTCAAATATCCTGGTGTTGAATTATGTCAGCTTTTGTTTGAAAATATCTTTATTTTTTATTTATTTTAAGGGTCATTTTTGCTATCTATAGAATTCTAGAGTTGTTGGTTTTTTTTTTCTTTAAGAATTTCAAATATGTAATCCTATTGTCTTTTTGCTGTTTCTGATGATAACTCAGTGACATTTTTATCTTTGTTACTCTATATATAATTATGTATTTTTGTCTGGCTGAGTGTAAGATTTTTCTTTTTAAATTTGCTTTTTAACCATTTGAATGTGACTTGCTTTGGTGTGGTTCTCTTTCTGTCTATACCACTTGAGTTTTATTATGCTCCTTGCATCTGCAGGCCTATAGTTTTCATTCAATTTCAAAAGTTTCCTGCCACTATTTCTTCAAATATTTTTCTGCCCAAATCTATCATCTATCTATCTATCATCTATCTATCTATCTATCTATCTATCTATCTATCTATCATCTATCTATCTATCTATCATCTATCATCTATCTCTATCTCTCTACTTTTAGGACTTCAATTTTATATATATTAGACTAATAGATATTTTTTCACACAGCTCTGAGGCTCTTTTATTTATTTTTAGGTCCTTTTTTTCTCTGTATGTTTCAGTTGGCTAGTTTCTATTGCCTTCAAGTTTACTGAGCTTTTTTCTGCAGTGTCCAAATTGATATTAAACCCATCTAGAGAATTTCACTTTGCAACTATTTTATTTATCAGCTTTAAAATTTCCAATTGATTTTTGTCTATAGTTTAATTTTCTGATAAAATTCAACTTTTTATTCCATTCTGTACTTTAAATTCTTGACCATAGAATATTATATAATCCTATGTAATAAAGAGGTAATATGCAAATTGACCCTCACACCCTCACAAGATGACTGCCTGTGACCAGGCCAGCAGGGGGGTTAGTGAGGGATGACCAAGTGACTGAACAAACAGGCTGAGTGGGGCAACCAGGCCGGCAGGGAGGTTAGTGAGGGACAACCAAATGACTGAACAGCAGGCTGCATGGGGCAACCAGGCCAGCAGGGGCAGTTGGGGGCAACCAGGCCAGCAGGGGGAAGGGCAGTAAGAGGTAACCAGGCTGGCAGGGGATGCAGATGGGGGTGACCAGGATGGCAGCAGAAGGGCAGTTAGGGGCAATCAGGCTGGTAGGCAGGTGAACAGTTAGGAGCCAGAGGTCCCAGATTGTGAGAGGGAATCTGGGGATCGGGCCTAAACCAGCAGTCAGACATCCCCCAAGGGGTCCCAGATCGGAGAGGGTGCAGGCTGGGCTGAGTGTCCCCCCTTGCCCCCCATACACAAATTTCATGTACCGGGCCTCTAGTATAGCATAATAATCATTTGAAATTTCTGTCTGCCAATCCAATCTGTTTACTTTTTTTTTTTTTTGCTTCTGATTGAGCCCCCTTTCCCTGTTTCTTTGTCTATCTAGTAATTTTTTATTGTGTTTCAAACATTGTGGATGCTATGCTGTTACAAGCCTGGATGATGTTTCTCTTTAAAGAGTGTTGACTGGTCTTTTGACAGGCAGTGAAAACTGGCAGATGAACTTGATCCTGTTGAGGCTAGATTTTAGAAGGTTTAGGATGAGTCTAGAGTAGACAGACCTCTGACATCCCTGAAGATTACACCACCTTCAGAATCTTTATTTATATCTCAACCACCCAATGGTTGTCCATTGCTAAACCTGGCAGAGGCTTGTCCTGTGCACTTACAACTCAGTATTCTTCTAAGACTCCGAGATGCAGAATTCCGGCACATCTCTGCCCATCTTCCTCCTTCCAAGTACCTTGCCATCAAATTCCATCCACCTCAGGAGTCCTGAGCTCCAGCCTGCCGCCTCTTCCCGGTGAATTCTCTGTTCAGGTTCTGCATCCCTGTGCCACAGTTTGGTGAGTGGCCCCGGCCAAAAAGCCAGAATGTAGAGCCTTCCTTGTGTGTTTCCCTTCTTTCAAGAATCACAGCTCTGCTCTGTGTGATGCTCAGTGTTGAAAGAGAAGTCTTCACATCTCCTCTGTCTGGTTTCACAGTTGCTGGTGGGGAGTGGGTGACTCTGACACCCATTCCTTCATGGTCACTGGAGCTGGAAGTAGAGACTCACTCATTACTCTTCATCTTTTATTTTTAAATTTGTAACCTTGTGCATGTATTATCTTTATATTATTTTTAATGCTGGTGTAAAAAAAAATGCTAATGCAGGCTTTCAAGATTCTGCTTGACTAACACAGCCATCCATCCATGCAGGCTTTGCTGAACCCTCCCATCTCACTAGGGGTTTGAGCGTTTGGAATGAGCTAACCCTGTTTGGAGTACTGGCCACCCACTTACTAGTCCTGTGTAAGGAACTTATTCTCTCTGAGCTCCAGTGTCTTATAAGCAAAACTAGTGGCCCAATGCATGAAATTCGTGTACATTAAAAAGGGAATTAATGAGAGGAAATATTTTAATATTGCTACTTGACCTTTTTCTAATAGAAGTGCCAGAGATGAAAGAAAATTAATAAAATGTATATGAAAATCAGAGTCTGGGGCGCACCATGGTACCTAAAGTCAAATCCCCACCCACCAACATGTGCCCTGAAATCACACGAGACCCACACCCGGCCGGCCCCACGCCCATCAAGTCTCACAGCCTCTGGCCCTGGCACACATGGGGCAGGGGCACAACCTTAGGTCCTCCATAAAGCCCCACCACATGGGGAGCATGGCCTGAGCCCTCCTGTCAAGCCCTGCTGGGCAAGGGCCATGGCCCCTTGATGAGGCCCCCCCATCAAGCCCCACTCAGGTCCCCCAGCCCAGCACTGGGGCAGGGGCCATGGCCTGAGGTCCCCCAGCCTATTTCTGGGGCAGGGGTCCCCAGGTCAGGGCCAAGGCAGGGGGCATGCCTTGAGAATCCCCATCAAGCCTCGCCAGGTGGGGAACCTGGCCTCAGGACCCCCATCGAGCCCTGCAGGGAGGGGGGTGCAGCCTCAGACCCCTGCTGATTGCTCATTATGGCTCATTTTGAGAACCCAGCCTCCACTATGGGTGCAGCCATCTTGTGTTATAGGAATCCAGCCTCCTCTGTGGGTGCAGCCATCTTGTGTTATAAGAACCCAGCCTCCACTGCCGCCATCTTGTGACGGCATGAGGGTCAATTTGCATATTACTTTTATTATCCTATCTAATAAAGGGCAATATGCAAATTAACCATCACTCCATCACAAAGCTGGCAGCACCCATAGCCACAAGATGGCAGCGCCCAGACCTCTCAGCCCTACTAGAGTCCCCCAGTCCCCGGGGAAGTGTGGGGGGGGCGGGGGCAGCCGCTGAGAGCAGGCAGCATGAGTGGACTGGCAGAATGTTTGCTTCATTGCGGCGATGAGGCAAGCTTTCTGCACCCGGCCGTGGATGGGATCTGGGCCACAGAGAGCCTCCGGGAAGTGGGCGTGGAGTGGCCAGGCCCACAGAGAGCTACTGGAGCACAGATTCATGCACAGAGCTACTAGTATAGGATAAAGAGGATCATCCCTCCCTCATCAGGTAGCTTTGAGAAGCGGATGAAATTGCTCCTCCAAAGTGCTTACCACAGTCCATGCTGTCGGGTAGATGCTCCTAAGTCCTGTTTCTTTCCATCTTCCCCACTCGGTGCTTAAGTAATGGAAATTTGATCCAGAGCCTGGAACTTTGCCTTTCTTCCTTTGTAATTTCATCTGGGGGGAGTAAGGGAAGGACATTGTCCATGTATTCAGGCGACCAGTGGGGCCAAGTTCCACAGGAGAGCCATGGATGGATGGATGGATGGATGGATGGGTGGATGGGTGGATGAGTGGATGGATGATGGATGGATATGTGAGTGGATGTACGAATGGGTGGAAGGATGGATGCAGGAATACACGGATTGATTAATGTTTATCCTATTTCACTTTCTATCCCCCACCCCCCCCCTAGAAACTTAGCTCTCTGAAGGCAGGGCCATACCTCCTGCATCGTGTACATTTAGAGCCCTTGCCAAGAAATGAGTTTGTTCTACTTGTATGTCTTTACTACCTGTTTTGTCCACCAGATTTCTCTCTGT
Source organism: Nyctalus aviator (assembly GCA_036971965.1). Taxonomy (NCBI): domain Eukaryota; kingdom Metazoa; phylum Chordata; class Mammalia; order Chiroptera; family Vespertilionidae; genus Nyctalus; species Nyctalus aviator. The sequence goes on from CM072931.1 coordinate 4,389,441, forward strand.
TTCCCCCACTCCCTAACCCCAAAATCTGCTACAGACCCACTCCCTAAAATATATCCCAGCTCCTTCCCTTGCTTACGGCCCCAGTGACCTCAGTGCCCACACTGGAGCCCTCATGCCCATGCCCAGACACCTGGGCCTCCTCACCAGACCGCAGCTCCACTGAGCCCAGCTCTGCGTGAGACAGCGGAGCAGATGGGCTTGGCAAACCCAGCCATTTCAGATGTGAACAGTCCTGCACGCAAACAAGACAGGGCAATGGTGCAGAGTGGTAGGGCAGGAAGGCTTCCAGAAACATCATCCCCAAGTTGATCCCCTTCCTCTCTCCAGGGTGAAGGGAAGTTTCTTATAGGACCCAGCCCAGGACACCGTGATTAAGGTGCCCAGGGACCCAGGAGGAATGGGGAGTGACCGGGACAGGAAGGTGCTGTCAGCCATGTGGTGAGCGGATGGGAAGTTCATACACACACTCATTTGTTCATTTATTCACTGGGCTTTATTAAGCACCTACTGTGTAGCAGACACTGTTCTAGGCACTGAGGGCAAAACAATGCACAAATCAGACTGGATCCTGCCTTCAGGAGCCTCCATTCTTTGGGAGATGCAGATAACAGACAGATGAACCGAAATTATACAATATAAAATGAAGGCTGATAAGAAAATGAAACGAAGCAATTGACTGGAGTGATGGGCGGCCAGGGCTCTGAGAATGAAGGAGCCCATCGTGAAGTTGTCCAGGCAGAGGAGATAGCATGTGCAAAGGCCCTGAGACAAGAGCAGGGAACCCCAGAGGTGGCAGTAGAGCGGGCAGAGAGAGGATGGGAGGCGACAGAACTAATGAGGCCCAAAGCCTCCTGTGGTTTGCTATACCCGGTGTTTAAAAACATGAAATAAGTGCCAAACTTGGGAAACCGGAATATTTACATCAAAATCCAGATTCCCAGCTTCTAAAATGTGTCCTTGTTGGTGCCACCAGGACTGTCAGCTGGAACAGAGAGGCACTGCTTCCCCAGAGTCTCCTTCCTGCCCCCACTGGGCTCAGTGGGCCTCTCAACCCCATAGTGAGAGGTGTCAGCACACCCAGGCCCCACATTCACACCTCGTCCCTCATGGCACTGCACCCTTCCCGGACCCCAGAGCACACAGGCCTCTCATTGCTCCTGTGCCCTGAGCCCCGGCTGGACTGACCCTCCTCTGACAGGGCCCCGGCTTCAGCCTTCTTGCTGGCTGCCTCCTCCTCAGCTCAGGCCAGGTCTGTGGGCTCATCACTCTGGAGGCATCCTAGACAGCCAGGCACAGAGGCTGAGAGCCCTGGGGCGGGGAGACTCCATCCTGCCCTGCAGTTGAGCCCCCACTACCCCAGGAAAAGCCTGGCCCCCTTCTTAGATGGGATGCAGTCCTGCTCCCCTCAGCTGCCCTCCCCCCGGTGGCTTCTAAAGCGACCCCTCCCACATCCCTCGTTTCATCCTCAGAGCGGCTTTGGTGCTCCGTCTGAGACAGAAGGCTGAGGCCCCTCCCTCTGAGCCCTGCGGGGCCTGGAGGGCTTGCCTGGGGAAAGGCCTGGCCAGGGCAGGTGATAGGTGAGGGACAGACAGGTGAGTGGGGCAGAGGGCTAGACTCCAGGTTCCCTGTGGTATCCACTGTGGCAGAGGAGGAAGAGAGCACCTGAACCACGTCCAAGGTCTGCGGCCTGTGTACCCACATTCTGTTTCCTCTCAAAGGATGTAGACAAGACGGCTCTGTCCAGCCCGCTCCGGCCCCTCTCAGACCCACAGCCCAGCCTGTAAGTGGAGGTCCAGCCCTCTAGGGCCCAAGGGTCCCGGTCCTGGCGCCGCTTGCCAGACCCTGGGCCACAGGCCAGCGAGGCGGGCCCTTGGCTGCATCTGGGCACCCTGATCCCCAGCGAGCGGCCCGTGAGCGAGACTTTACACCCGGCTCACAGTTCGGTCTGTAAGGAAAGCTCTGCAAGAGCCGCCAGGCAATGGGGATGTTGTCCGATCCCCACAGGCCGTAATTTCTGGGGAGAGAAACGTTTTTTTCTCCAAAATGATGGGAAGCCGCTGGTTACGGTTACGGCTGGCTGTTGACGCTGGGAAGCTGTTCTGATGCCCAGAATCCCACCTACCTCAGCTAAATGGTATCTTTATGAAATGAGCAGAACGCGGCTGCACCGAGGGGAGGGAAAAAAAAATGAACTTTCAAATTTTAAGTATAATTGGAAAACTGACCTTTGGAAAATATTTTCCCACCCCGGCCCCGCGCGGGAGAAGAATGGGCGCTTTATGCGGAGGGCGAGCCCCGACCTTGAGGGATTAGCTGGTCTCTCCGGAGGGGGAAGGAGTGTGTGGGGGGCTGTGGGTCCCTCTGGGCGTCCTGCGTGCCAGGGCTGTGGTCAGTGCCGGAGGGCTGGGGCTCTGGGCTGCATGAGGAGCAGCTGAGGACAGCCCGGGTCCCAGGGAGAGCTGGGGAGCCTGCTGGGCGCCCCGTCCATTGGCTCAGACCATGCCCAAGCAGCCGTGCGGGCCGGTGCGGACGGGCGTGGCTGCACCCAGTCTGTCTGTTGGAGCTGCAGTGGGGAGGACGGGAGGTGCTGGCTGGGCTTCCAGGACACACCCAGCTTTGAACTAGGTGCTGGGGCTCAGGGTGAAAACAACCAGGCCCGATTCCATCCAGCAACTTGCTGAACTGACTCAGGTCTGCATGCACACTTACTTCCCTCTGCGCCTCGGTTTTCTCATCTGTAAAATGGGATAACAGGAGGAAGAAATGGCCAGCAGTCAGTTCGGGGAGGCGGTTAGGACTTGTGGCATGCTCTCTCCTGGAGGTTGAGCCCTGGCTGTCCAGCTCATGGTTGGGTTAGAGTTATTAAGTTTAGGGTTATTAGGGTTAGGGTTAGAGTTAGGGTTAGGGTTAGGATTATTAGGGTTAGGGTTATTAGGGTTGGAGTTAGGGTTTAGGTTAGGGTTATTAAGGTTGGGTTAGGGTTATTAGGGTTAGAGTTAGGGTTAGGATTAGGATTATTAGGGTTAAAGTTGGGGTTATTAGGGTTAGGGTTAGGGTTAGGATTATTAGGGTTAGGGTTAGAGTTATTAGGGTTAGGGTTATTAGGGTTGTTGTTAGGGTTAAGGTTAGGGTTATTAGGGTTGGTTTAAATTATTAGGGTTAGGGTTAGGGTTAGGATTATTAGGGTTAGGGTTATTAGGGTTATTGTTAGGGTTAAGGTTAGGGTTATTAGGGTTGGGTTAGGGTTTTTTGGGTTAGGTAGGGTCCTTCCCACTTTGCCTAGCGTCGAGGTTGTATGCCTGGTCACTGCACCCAGGACTTCTCTCTGCCAGTGCTCTCTGTCCTCTCCTCCCAAGGTGCTGCTCTGGCTACTCCCACCTGGACCAGAAATTCCGTACAGTGTGAGTGTGAGCCTGGCTGTCCGGAGGCCTCTGCAGAGAGGAGCCGGAAGCCCTCCTGGTGGGGGTGGGGATGCAAGCCCAGCCCCTCGAAACCCCACAGATGCTGCTTTTTCCCAAATCCTCCCACGACGGGGCACTTGTTTGGGTTTTGCCCAACATCTGGCGAACCCAGGCTCTGACTGTGGAGCCCGGGCCTCAACTGACCGCCCTGGAGTGGCCCCAGGCCTCCGGCACAGGCGCAGGCCCGCCCTCCGGTGCTTGCCCTGTTTAACCCACTGGTGCTCCCCACGCCTGAGCAGCGGGGGATTGGTCACCCCTCCGGTGAGGAGCTGGTGGGGCAGTAGGGACCAGCAGAGCTGGCCTGGCAGCCTCTGCCCATTGCGGTGAGGCCGGCTGGCGCCCCCTGGAGGCCGGGATGGCCGCTGGGGCTGGAGGGGCTGTAAGGCGGCTGCTGGCGCCCTGGAACTAAAGGTGGGAGACAGGTGAGGGCCCGCACCCCCAGGGCAGGTTCCGGTCTTTCCCTCTGACCACGTGTCTGCCCGCTGGCCTCTCTGGGGGCTGCTGCTCCCCCTGCCCCTCTGGCGCCCCGGCCGGTCCCTCCGGGTCCGGGTCCGGGTGGACAGTGACAGGGAGCCTCCTGCCTGCCCCGCGGGCCTGCCCTGCCGGGCACCTCCCACCCCTCCTGGCTGTGCAGGTGCGGGGTCCCTGCCTTCTTAGGGAGCCGCATCCGAGGGGCGAGGCCCCCTCCCCCAGCACCGAGGTACCCCCAACACCCCCCCCAACACCCCGCCCCCTCCCCACCCCCCCCCGGCCTGGGGAGGGAGGAGCGGGGTGCAGCCTTCTCACTCTGTCCTCCTGGGGAGAAAAGAATGATTGCTGCTGACCACTCCAGCCTTTCCAAAGTGTCTCAGGAAAGGGTTCATCCGATGAACAGGCTGGAGCAAAGCCAAAGGCAGGGTGCTCCGGGGCAGCCCCCCACCCCGCCCTCCCGCCCGCCCGCAGCAAGGAGTGGCCCCAGGGGCGGGAGCGGTGGGCCGGAAAGCTGGTGCGGGGCCGGGCGGGGGCGTGGGGGGGAGAGGTGCGGGGCCGGGCGGGGGCGGGGGGGGGAGAGGTGCGGGGCCGGGCGGGGGCGTGGGGAGAGGTGGGGAGAGGTGCGGGGCTGGGCGGGGCGGGGGGAGAGGTGGGGAGAGGTGCGGGGCTGGGCGGGGCGGGGGGAGAGGGGCGGGGCCGGGTGGGGGCGGGGGTAAAGGTGCGGAGCCGGGCGGGGGGTGGGGGGGCGGGAGGAATGCGGGAGCAGGCAGCCGGGGGACGCGCGGGGGCAGAGGTGCGGAGCCGGGCGGGGGGTGGGGGGCGGGAGGAATGCGGGAGCAGGGCCGGGGGACGGGGCGGGGGGAGAGGTGCGGGGCCGGGCGGGGGCGGGGGCAGAGGTGCGGGGCCGGGCGGGGGCGGGGGGTGGGGGGCAGGAGGAATGCGGGAGCAGGCAGCCGGGGGACGGGGCGGGGGCAGAGGTGCGGGGCCGGGCGGGGGCGGGGGCGGGGGCGGGGGCGGGAGGAATGCGGGAGCAGGCAGCCGGGGGACGGGGCGGGGGCAGAGGTGCGGGGCCGGGCGGGGGAGAGGTGCGGGGCCGGGCGGGGGCGGGGGCGGGGGCGGGAGGAATGCGGGAGCAGGCAGCCGGGGGACGCGCGGGGGCAGAGGTGCGTGCTGGCGCCGCGCTGTGTGGCCGCCCCGCACACCCGCCCGCAGCCTCGCGGAGACAACGCGGTTCCTTGAGGCTAATTGCTTGAGTTCGCGGTAATGCCGTCACAGAAACACCAGCAGTAACCTTTGGTCTTGGCAAATTCTCCCCTCAATCATGTAACATAAACAGCGATAAACGAGGGCTTTTTAGGGCTTTCTTCATAATGCGATGCACATGCATTTGTTACCGAATCTGCCCGCGCTCCCAGCCCTGAAACCTGAGCGGCGGAGGTGAGGCGGGCGCAGGAGGTGGGGTCAGGGTTCCAGGGAGACAGCCCCACCGCGGGCCTCCGCCCTCCGCCCCCTCCCTCCGCTCCCGCCTCCCTCACCCGTCCCTGCCCCCGCCCTCCACCCCCACTTTCTGTCCCTTTGTCTCACCTTGCAGGGTATCTGCGTTTTCCCTCTCTTTCTCTCTCTCTCTCTCTCTCTCTCTCTCTCTCTCTCTCTCTCTCAGCCTCTCTATTTTCTCTCTCTCTGTGTCTGATTCTATCACTCATTGTCTCCTCACTGCCTGCCTCCCCTTGTCCCCTCTGTGCTCATCCCTCCAGCGCTGACTTCTGTTTTCTCTCCCCTCAGCCTTTGCCTTCCTCCCACTCTGCCCCTCCCTCCCACACAGCTCCCACCATGTCCCTGTGAAAGCCCAGGTGCCTGGGGCTCAGAGGGGGCTTGGACCGGACCCCTGGCCTGGGGTGGGGGAGATTGCAGCCATGGAGCATGAGGAAAGTATATTGGGGGGGGCGGGGGGAGAGGAGGGCACAAGAAGGAATGAAGGACTGCTGTCTTTGATGGGGTGGAGAAATCAAGACTGACGGCATGGAGGTGGTGACATATGAGCAGAGTCTGAAGGAAAAATGGGAAGTGGCCTCATGGAGACAGTCGGACCATGGAGCAGAGGGTAAAGGGCACAGAGGACAAAGTCAGGAGTGGTTTGTAGCCAGAGATGGCTGGTGGAGGCACGGTGGAAGGGTGGGCATCTGTGGGCTGTGAAGGGTGGGGAACCGGCACTGTATTGTGGGCAGATAGGCCATCCCTAGGGCCCTGGGTCAGGGGCAGGGCATGGGAAGGAGGGTCCGTTCAGGCTGTAGGATTTGGGGCAGCCCCATTATGGGATGAAAGGGTGGGACAGCTGGCCAGGGTCCTGGGGACCTTGAGGAGAGAGGGGCCACCGCAGGCCTGGACACCAGGGCCCAGCCCAGCACTGCCATGAGCCCTCACATGAGGGCTGTCCATCCTCAGGCCTCGGTTCTCTTCCACGAGTGGGGGTGCTCTTGAGTATCAGCTGTCAGGGTTCAGGGGCACGGTGCGCAGGAATGGGCACTGGCCTCAGCCTGTCTCTGGATGACTCATCACCCCTGGAGCTGCCACAACCCCCAGCACATGCTTGCTTCCTGCTGCTGTGTCCCCATCTCAAAGGCTTGCACACTGAGGCACACAGAGGCTCAGCAACTGGCCCAGTGCTGTGCCGCCAGAGGCACAAGGCCAGGCCTGGAGCCCAAAACCCATGTCAGTGCAGCGCTGTGATGTGGTCCTGGGGGCACAGACTCCAGACCAGATGGCCCCCCTCTTCTCCATGGCCCTCACGGCAATTGGGGTGAATGGGGCAGAGCTGGGCCCCAACCTGTTGCCTAACCACCCAGTGCCATGCTTGCTATCTACATCTCACCACAGCGCACCAGGTAGGCAGCCGCCCCCCTGCTTGTCCCCGGGAGAGAGAACCTTCAGACCAGGAGACACGACCAGGGAGCTGGGCCTGCAGCAGGCCGGGAAAGGCAGGCAGCAAAAGGAGCAGAGCAGAGGAGCGGCCGAGGCCAAGACCTGAGCCTGCCCTGGTTCTCTAGCCCAGAGCCCACTGACCTACTGGGTGGACGAACATCCAGAGCCAGCAGGACCAACAGCCAGGACTGGGTTCAGGAATGTTTGATATTTCAAAATCCTATTGAATAAAAGCCTAATAGGCTAACTGTCCGACTGTTCAACCATTGGACCAGTCTCTATGACATGCATTGACCACCAGGGGGAAGACGCTCCGACCAGTAGGTTAGCTTACTGCTGGGGTCCAGCAAGGTGGACCGGACATGCCCTGGAGCCCTCCCGCAGACCCTCCCCGGCCCTGATAGTGCAACGCTGGGGTCCCTCAGCCTGGCCTGCACCTTCGTGCAATCTGGGACCCCTCGAGGGATGTCTGAGAGCCAGTTTTGGCTTAATCCCCAGAGGCCAGGCCACGGGACCCCACTGGTGCTTGAATCCGTGCACTGGGCCTCCAGTCACTAATAAAAGATACTATTCCACTGTTAAAACTTTTTCTGCATTAAAGTCATGGACTCCTACGTGGTCCTGTGTCCGCCTGTCTCCGCAGAGCGCACCCTGATGCCTGACCCTCTGCAGCCTCGGACTGGGAGCAGACTGCAGGAGGGCCATCGGAGAGAGGCACGGGGGCTTTGTGAAATGCCACAAGGCTATATTAAAAGTCTAGCATTGGGGGTAGAGAAGGCATAGAGGAGATAAATGGTGATGGAAAAAATAGGTCGTCCTCCGTCATCTTTACACCTGTCAGTCGCATGTCCTATCAAGCCCTTCTCTCCACTTCTCAGCTCACTCCCCTCAGCAGCCAGGGTCTCCCAGAGAGAGGCAGTCCCCACACGAGTTCCCCGGCCCCTGCTGGCTCTGACCTCTGAGACACTGCCTGGACCCCCACCACCACCCCACCGTTCGTCCAGAATGTCCCTTTCTCAGTGGACCCCCACACTCCTCAGCCCCCTCTCTGTTTCCTTCATGGCACCTCTCCCCCTCACATGCTATGTAGTTGGCTTATTTCTCACGTCATTCTCTCTCTCCTTCTGCACGTGGCTCTGGAGGGCAGGAGTCCTCCCCGGTGGAATGAGTGAGCCTGTCGGGCCCCAATCCCACACTGACCCCAACCTTGGACACAGGCAGGACTGCACACGTGGAGGAGCAGGAACCCGGATGTGGAGGCAGGAGCAGGCTGGGTGCTTCATGGGAGCTGGGGGAAGGGGCAGGCAGGGGGGAATGGGAGGAATCTGCCTGCATGAGTGAGTCAGCCAAGGGCTGGCAGGTGGAGGCTGGGCGGAGGCTGCAGACCTGGACTCCTTCCAAGAGTGGGAGCCCAGCTGTGGGGGCCGAAGGGAGCTGCCCATTTGCCCTCACTTGAGGTCCTTGGCCCACCTCTGGCCCCTGGGTGTCCTGTAACCCTTAGGGAGCTTGCACCCTGCTTGCTGGGCCCTGGGAGTGTCCGGCCCCAGGCTGCTTGAGGAAAGAGCCAGAGACCTCAGCAGGCCTGTGCTGCTCAAATGTCAAGCAAATTGAAAATGGAGGCAATTTAACGTAAAAGGCTGCCTTTCTCCAGCACTCACTCCAGTGAGCCGAGGGCAGACCTGACAGTCTCTATTCCCTGTGGCTAAGGCCAGCAGAGTCTGGGGGTCAGCCTTTCCCAGGTTTCCTGAGGCCCCAGCTCCCCCAAAACCCTTTTGTCCAATGGACGTTCCTGCAGACAACCCTCCCATCCAGAGACCGCTTCCCCAGGGGCCTCTCTCCACCTGACCTGGGTCTCGCACCCCCTCCTGCGTATGCAGTGAGGGTGTCTCAATCCTCGTCTTCCCAATCCCCCAAAAGGCCTCCGCCAGCGTCTGTCCTTCAGGAAGTCGTGCCAGGGCCTGCTGCCTGTGTTCCCAGATGGACCCTCCGCCTGAGCCACTTCCCTGGCATCCTCGCCCTCATGGGACCTCAGCGTCTTCACCTGCGAGGTGCTCAGAAATTCCCCCGCAGCTGGGGGCTCGGTGAGCCAAAACTGGCAGAATGCCTGTCGCAGGTGCGTGCAGTGGGTGTGGGGTGGGGAAGGCAATGGTGATGTGAAGAAAGCGATCAGTGTGTGTGTGTCTGTACATGTATGCATCAAGTAAGTGTGCTTATGTGTGCATGTATGCTAGTGTGTGCGTGTGTGCTCTGTAGGAATGTGTGTCTGTACCTGCATTTATGTTTTCTCATGAGCTTTTTCACACCAACCCCAGGTGTTTTCATTTCCAGACGCATATTGGTGTCAGTTTCTGGGGGCCTGGCTGCCATTAGCACAAAGCCAGAGGGCATGGAGTCTGTGCCCAGCCTCCCTCCGGAGGGAGCCGGCCAGGGCTCTGAGAGGCTGTGTTACTTTAAGAGTGCTTTGGTTTCACACGGGCCCGGAGGGGACTCAGAGGAGGTGTGAGGGCAGCCTTGCTGAGAGGAGAGAGCAGCCAGGGGCGTGGACGGTGACAGTCAGTGGGCACACGGCTCAGAGGACCAGCTGACGATGAGAGCATGGATGAGCCTCGAAAGCACAGGGCTGGATGGAAAAAATAATAAACCCAAGCTAAACACTCTCAGGCACAAAAAAATGTGTGTTCAGGAGACACATCCCGATAGAAAGCAACAAGGACACAGAGCGGGCCTCTGGCAGCCGGGCAGAAAAGGCCGGTCAGAGGCAGCCGGTGTGCCGTCCCAGCGCTCAGGGCGCCACTGGACTCGCCCAAGTGACAATAATCACCACAACGTACGCACGAAAGGCACGAACTTGAGACTCACTGTCAAAGGGGGGCATGAGGGTGTCCCCCCAGAGATCCCTGGGACTTTGAAAGGGTCCCACTGGGCTGTACGGGGGATGTGAGCTCCACAGTGGGCGGTGTTTGGGGGCCAGTGCAGGCCTTCCAGGCCGAGGAGGTGGGTGCGTTTGCCGGGAGGGGGGGGGGGGAGAAGGAGACCCAAATCCACATATCTGTAATTGTGTCAACAATACAAACAACGACACCCAACAAAACCCCAAACCCTTAGTGTGCCTGGCTGCCTGTGCATCCAAATGACTCTGAAGCTCAGATCTAGCCGCGATCCAGCTCCGCGAGATCCCAGCGCTAGAAGCCGGGAAGCTTTCCCCGCTGACCTGGACCTTGCCAGCCGTCAGCCCAGATGACGTCCTGGCTGCCCCACGGGCGAAGCCGCACTCCGGGGTCCCGCTAGGCCTGTGCCCGCCGCACCAGGAATTTGTGTGAGCGATAAAGTGCTGTGTGATTTGCAACTGCGTATTTTTGTGTGGTGTAATTCCTCTGGCAGTTTTAACTATGTTAATATCAGGTCAGATGATGATGCCTACCCTCGGTCCTGCTTGCTTAGAGTAGTCTCTTCACTGGCCACTACTTAATGTCCGAACACCTGCGCAGTTAAGTTTATCTCAAGGGACGCCTTGGGTAACACCCCATAGACTCTACTCGGACAGTGACCCAATGTCTGTTCCTTCATTCGACGAGGACTCAGAGGCACCTGCCCTCCTGTGCTCCAAATTGTAGTGGACCTGCTGAGGCCTGCCCACCCCATCTGTTCACACTCTCAGTAAGCCCCGCACCTCACACCAGCTCCTGCAGGGCCGGGCAGAGAGGCACTGGCCCACAGCTGCTGGAATCCACTTTGCCTGAACGTAAGAAGGATGGGGAGCACCTGGGCATTTGCCCCTTTATGGGGACTTACCAGTCCTTCACTGGTGACTTAGGGGCAGGGGAGTTTGGCCACCTAGTTCCTCACCCCTACTGACAACAGCTCTGGAGGATGGTCCATTTGTCCCCTTTGCTCCCTGTGGGCAGCATGGAGGGCTTTGCCTGATGTCGCACCCTGCTTTGTTCCTCTGTTTCTTGCTCCTTCCTAATAAATTGCTTTCACATGAACCCTCAGCTTCAGCTCTGTTCTGGACTCTGTTGCTGAAGGATGTGAATATCATCCCTACAAGCAGCTCTGAAATGAGGTTCTGGGTTTGAGTCCCTGGTGGGCAGAGAGCCATCACGCGAAGGGAGTGGAGGCTTCGGCTTCTGCAGAAGCAGGACTGCAGTGACGTACCCTCAGGCTACCCTGGGTGGGATGTGTTCAGAAGAGGAGGGTGGGCTGGGCAGTGTGTCAACACTCAAGAGATGGGTGGGGGGCGGGGAGAGAGGGTGGCTGTAACTGGAAGGACTGTGAGTTGCTGTCCAAGAGCTATAGGAAGGAAGGGAGCTCAGGTCAAGAAATCAACAACTGCGTCGGGTGGGAACCCAGACTCATGGGGGTGTTAAGGACCCTTTGCTGCCTGCAACAGGACAGCAGACTGTGAGGAGCAGAAGGAAGCCTGAATTCACAGCTTTGGATGGACCCCCATGCCTGGTATTTTCATTGCTATAACAGATTATCACAAACTGAACAACTCAAAACAATACAGCTCATTCTCTCACTGTTGTGTAGGCCAGGTCAGAGGTCCAGGCAAGAATCCAGCTAGATTCTCCAAGGCTGGCCAGCAGTGCTGGCCCCGCTGCAGCCCTTTCTGAAGCTTCACGGATGAGTCTGCTCCCATTCTGATGCAGGCTCATGGTTGAATATTGATCCTTGTCCAGTAACCTTAGATTCCTCTGATCTGCATGCTCGTAGTGGGGGCCACACCCCTCTCTCACTGGAGTGCAGGACCATCCCCTGAATGTCTGGTGAATATCTCCCCCCAGAGAAATGCCCTTGGCAAGATCCTCTTCCCTTTTCCCCCTGGCTACTAGATAAAAAGCAAGGGTCAAGTCCAAGTTTGACCCAGGAGAAAGGATTGGTCCTGCTAACACAGGAAAGGAATTATTCATCAAGAAAGATACAGGACCTGCTTAGTGTGCTCCATAAAACAACACACACACACACACACACACACACACACACACACATACACACACACACCAACAGGAGAACGTGTCTTGTGGATGTGGCCCTGGGGGGCAGGTGCAGAACAGAAGCTGTAGCAGGGAGAGTTTGTTCATACAAGGGCACTCTCCCATGACTCAGGATTCACCTCTCTGCAATAAACAAAAGAGCCTTTTCCATGCTAGCATGGGCTCTGTCCCACTCACGCTGACAGCATGGCAGAAGAGAGCGAATTTCGCCAAGTCCTGGGGTTTTACTCCGGTGGTGATGTCACTGCTTTGGCTGACCCTGATTGGGCTAGGGTCCAGTTAATAAAGGATAACTCCGCCCTGCCCCACAGTGGAGTCAGGAGTTTTATCCTCACCCCACCCTGCCCTCTCATTATTGACTGAATATCTATGTCCCTCCCACCCATATGTCAAAACCTGACCACCCACCCACCCACCCACAATGGGATGGTATATGTAGATAGAGACTTTGGGATGCAATTAGGTTTGGATGAGGTTATGGGGGGGTAAGAGGGCGGGGGAAGAGAGACCCTCCATGATGGGATTAGTGCCCTTAATAAGCAGAGATAGAGACAGGAAACCATACACATGCACCTGAGAAAGGCCAGGTGAGTACACAGAGAGCAGCAGCCATCTGCATGCCAAGAAGCAGGTCCTCACCAGTCACAGAATTTGCCGGCTTTTTGACTACGTCTATATGTAGATATATCTGCTGCCTACAGAAGACTCAGTTCAACTTTAAGGACACACATAGGCTGAAAGTGAAGGAATAAAAAGAGACATTTCAAGCAAATGGCAACCAAAAGCAAGCAAGAACAGCTATACTTAATGAGACAGAATAGACTTTACTGGTAAAATTGTAATAAGAGACAAAGGTAGCCAATCAATGATTCTCTTTAATCATTGATGTTAAAAATTGTCATAAGAGACAAAAATGTTTATATAGTGACAAAGGAGTCAATTCATTAAGACATAACAGTTGTAAAAATTATGCACCCATCATTAGAGCACCAAAATATATAAAGCAAATACTAATAGAAGAAAAGGGAAATATTAAATAGCCATACAATTGTAGTTGGGGACTTTTACACTCCACTCTCAACAATAAATAGATCATCCAGAGTTTCAACAAGGAAACGATAAACATATTAAATGACTCTAACAGGACACATACAGGACATTCCACCCAATAGCAGCAAAATACACCTGCTTCTCAAGCACACATGGAAAACTGGATACATCATATGTTAGGACACAAACCAAGTCTCAACAAATTCAGGGAGGTAGAAATTATATCAACTATCTTTTCTGATTACAATGCTAAAGATGAGAGCAGAAAAAAACAAAATAGAGAATGGGGGTGGGGGAGAATAAAAAGATGAACAAACCTAAGAGTTGGTTCTTTGAAAAGATAAAAATTCACAAACCTTTAGCTAGACTAACCAAAAAACAAACAAACAAACAAAAAAAGACTAAAACAAAATAATAAATAAAAAAGGAGACATCAACAAATTGGAATAACCTTTTTGAAGAAAATGATAAACTTAAAGAAACATACAAGCTGCCAACTCTGAATTATGAAGACATAAAAATCTGAACAGTTCAATAACAAGTAAGGAGATTGAATCAGCAAAAGCTTCACAACAAAAAAAGTTCCCAGGATTGGACAGCTTCACTGGTGATTTCTACCAATCATCTTAAGAAAACTTAATGCCCATATTTCAAAATATTAAAAAGGAAGAACACTTCCAAACCCATTTCATGAGGCCAGTATTACCATCATACTAATGCCAGAAAGAAAATGCAAAACAGCAACAAAAACTAACTAAAGGCCAATATTTTTTATGAATGTAGATGAAAAAAACAACTAAAGGCCAATATCTCTGATGAGTATACATTGACAAAATATTGACAAACTGGATTCAAAAACACACAATGATCAAATAGGATTCATCCTTGGAAAGCAAGGAAGGTTCAACATATCCAAATCAATAAATGTGACACAGAACATTAATAGGATGAATAATAAAAAATCATAAAATCATCTCAATAGACCAAGAAAAAAATAACATTTGACTAAATATAACATCTTTTCATGGTAAAGACTTAACAAACGTGGAATAAAATAAATGTACCACAAGATAATAAAGGCTGAATATGCCAAGCCCACAGCTAACATAGTGCTCAGTCAGTGGTTAAAGGTTGAAAGCTTTTCTTCTGAGTGCCCACTCTCACCACTTCTATTCAACCTAGTACTAAACGTCCTGGTTAAGTAATCAGCCAGGGAGAGAAAGGAGAGAGGGGGTAAAGGGGAGAGAGAAAGAGAGAAAGAAAGAAGATCCAAATCAGAAAGGAAGAAACAAATAGTCCCTGCTTGTAGATGACATGATGCTATATATAGAAAACCCTAAAGATTCCAGCAAACCTACAACAAAACAAAACATGTATCAATCATCACATTGTGCACCTTGAACTTGCATAATGTTAGACTTAATAAATATGGGTAAATAAATTCAGTAAAGTTGCAGGATACAGAATCAACACACAAAAATCAGTTGTATTTCTATACACTAACAACAAAATGTCTGAAAAAGAAAGAAAACAATCTCATTTGCAATACTACCAAAGATAATAAAATATTTTGGAATAAATTTAACCAAGGAAATGAAATATCTGTACACTAAAAACTATAAGACATTAATTAAAGAAATAGACATAACTGTCCTATGTCCATAAATCAAAAGAGTTAACATTGTTAAGCCAGAAGAATTGCTCATACTACCGAAATCCATCTATAGATTCAATTAATCCCTATCAAGATTTAAGTGGTATTGTTTACAGAAATAAAAAAATATCCTAAAATCTGTATGGAACTACAGAAGACCTCAAATGGCCAAAGCAGTCTTGAGAAAAGAAAAAAGCTGGAAGCATCACACTTCCTTCATTTCAAGCAGTATAGCAAAGCTATGGTAATCGAACAGTGTAGTGCTGGCATAAAAATGAACATATAGGCCAAAAGAACAGAATTAACACCCGAGAAGTGAGGCCACAACCAGATAGCCAATTAATGTTTGACAAGGGAGCCAAAAATGCTCAATAGAAAAAAATAGGCAGGCTCTTCAATAAATAGCATTGGAAAAAAACAAATATCTCATTTGAAAAGAATAAAATAGGACCTTTATTTATAAAATTAAATCAAAATGGATTTAAAAAATTAAATATAAGACTTGAAACTAAAAATCCTAGAAGAAAGAATAGGGTGAAAGCTCCTTGACATTGATCTTGGCAGTGATTTTTGTTGGTTTTGGATTTGACACCAGAAGAAAGGCAGCAACAATAAACAAGTGAGAATATATCAAATGAAAATGCTTCTTTCTACACTGCAAAATAAATGATCAACAAACAGTCTAATTTTGAAAAAGAGTGGTGAAAGCAAACATTTCTGTCTTGTTCCTGTTTTAGTTTTTGCTCTTTGAGTATGATGTTGGCTGTAAGTTTGTCATACTTTGCCTTTATCATGTTGAGGTATGCTCCCTCTATTCCCACTTTGTTGAGAGTTTTTATCAAAAATGGGTGTTGGATTTTGTCAAATGCTTTTTTTGCATTTATTGATATGATCATGTGATTTTTATCTTTCAATTTGTTTATGTGATGTATCACATTTATTAATTTGCAAATATTATACCTGCATCCGTGGAATAAATCCTACTTGGTCATGGTGTCTGTTATTTTTAATATATTGCTGGATCTGATTTGCTAATATTTTGTTGAGGATTTTAGCATCTGTGTTCATTAGGGATATTGGACTGTAATTCTCTTTCTTTGTGGTGTCTTTATTTGGTTTTAGAATTAAGGTAATGCTGGCCTCATAAAAAGAGCTTGGAAGTGTTCCTTCCTCTTGGGCTTTTTGGAACAGTTTGAGGAGGATAGGTGTTAGTTATTCTTTGAATGTTTGGTAAAACTCCCCTGTGAAGCTGTCCAGACCTGAGCTTTTTTTTTTTTTTTGCTGGGAGTGTTTTGATAGGAAATTGTTTGTTGAGCAATGTTTAATCTTTCTGCAAGTTGTTTTTTAGTTTGACACGCATCTTCATCCAATAATGCTTATAATTGTTGGTCTTCAAACATCTTTGGTTGACCTGGACGTTCTTTATCTTTCACATCGAAATCATTACTTTTAAAGCATTCACAAGTATCTTGAGATGGAGCATGTTCACCATAAGCTTCCCAAAGTATACTATAACTTTCAGAAGCATTTTCCTTCAAAATAAAGTAATAAATTAAAACTTCCTGCAAATACTCTCTTTTTTGGCACAAAATTCAACATTTTTAAGAGTAAAAATATCTATGATGTTAACACCTTCAAAAAATTTGACAATGAAGTTTTGAAGCTTGCTGTCAATACAATAAAATAGCATACATATCAAATCGCATGTATATCAACATATGTGTAACTCCATCTATTGAAAAAAATCTGCATTATTAACTGGTACACCTAGTATCTATCTGGCTTAAATGCTTTAAAAGTGATGATTTTGATGTGAAAGACAAAGACTGTCAAGGTCAACCAAAAAAGTTTGAAGACCAACAATTATAAGCTTGTCTGATTGCTGATCGATGTTTCCCTCTCATTGATGTTTCTAACTCTCTATCCCTCTCTCTTCCTCTCTGTAAAAAATCAATAAAATATATATTTTTTAAAATCTCAAATGAACAATCTAACTTCACACTTAAAGGAACTAGAAAAAGAACAACAAATTCCAAAGTGGGAAGGAGGAAGTAAATAATAAACATTAGAGTAGAAATAAATGACATAGAGACTAAAAAAATAATACAAAGAATCAATAAAACTAAGACCTGGTGCTTGGAAAAGCTAAACAAGATTGATAAACCTCTAATGAGACTCATAAAGAAAGGAAGAGGACCCAAATAAACAAAATCAGAAATGAAAGAGAAGAAATAACTGATATCACAAAAATACAAAGGATTGTAAGAAAATATTATGAACAACTATTAGTATATGCCAACAAATGGGACAACCTGGATGAAATGGATAAATTCCTACAAGCAATCAGATAAGAGAAAGAAATAAAAGACATCCAAGTTGGAAAGGAAGAAGTAAAGCTCTCATTATTTGCAGATGATATGATACTGTATATAGAAAACCATAAAGCCCTGGCTGGGGTAGCTCATTGGTTAGGTGCTACACTTAAGGGTCGCCAGTTCTATTCCCAGTCAGGGCACATGCCCAGGTTTTGGGCTGGATCCCTGGTTGGGGTGTATGCAAGAAGCAGCCAGTTGATGTTTCTCTCCCACATTGATGTTTCTCTCTTCCTTTCTTCCTCTTCCTTCCTCTCTCTCTCTAATCAATTAAAAAAACAAAAAACTCTAAGGACTTCATCAAAAAACCACTAGAACTAAAAAATGAATTCATTAAAATAGTAAGGTATGATATTAATATTCAGAAATCAGTCGCATTGTTATATACCAATAATTAAATATCAGAAAGGGAAACTAAGGCAACAATCCCATTTATAATTGCATCAAAAAATACCTAGGAAGAAATTTAACCAAAAATGTAAAAGACCTGTACTTGGAAAACTATAATAGTCCTTCCTTCTATTAATGTGATCTATTATATTAATTGATTTTATGTAGGAACAACTTTGCATTCCTAGGATAAATCCTACTGGATCATAGTATAAATAGCCTTTTATTATTCTGTTAGATTCAGTTTTCCACTTGTTATAAACATGAAGTTTGCCCTGATCATTATGGTTCAGTGGTTAGAGTCCTCTCTACTCCTACACTAAAGGGTGGCAGGTTTGATTCCAGATCAATGGCATGTTCCTGGGTTGCAGGTTTGATCCCTGGCCAGGTTGGGGCACGTGTGAGAGACAACCAATTGATGTGTCTTTCTCACATTAATGGTTCTTTCTCCCTCTCCTGCCCCTCCTTCCTTTCTTTTCTTAGAAGAAGAAGAAGAAGAAGAAGAAGAAGAAGAAGAAGAAGAAGAAGAAGAAGAAGAAGAAGAAGAAGAAGAAGAAGAAGAAGAAGAAGGAGAAGAAGAAGAAGAAGGAGAATGAGGAGGAGGAGGAGGAGGAGGAGGAGGAGGAGGAGGAGGAGGAGGAGGAGAAGGAGAAGAAGAAGAAGAAGAATCTTCAGTTGAGGATTAGCAATAACAACAAATAAATGTGAATGTTTGTGTCTGTCACACACACACCCCATTCATATATTGAACCCCTAAACTGATAATGTGATAGTGGAGTATTTGGGAGGCAATTAAGTTTAGATGAGGTCATGAGGGTGGGCTTCTCGTGATTAGATTAGTCCCTCATAAGAACAGAAAGACAGAGATCTCTGTCTTGTGGTTTCTGCAGGAAAGGACAGTCAGGCAAACAGCTTGGGATTGGCCTGTTTGAATCATTTCAGTGGGCTCTGGGTCACAGGGCTGTCCCAAATTGTCTGGAACCAGGGCCTGGAATGACTAGGTGAGAGAAATGGTGACTCATGGGAAATTTGAGACCCCAATATAGGAGCTGGTGGGGCCTGTGAATCTGACCACAGTGGGGAAGATCACCTGGGAGAAATACCAGTTAGAGGAGAAACCAAGATGGCGGCATAGGTAAACATCTGAACTGCTGCTTCGCACAACAATTTCAAAACTACAATTAAAAGACAAACAGGATATCATGCAAAACCACAGGAAGGCTGGCTGAATGTAAATTCAACAACTAGAAGGGAAGAGAAAAGCACACTGAGACTCAGAGGAGCTGCAAAAGGCAGAGGTACTGAGATGCATGTGCGCTGAGAGGACTGGCAACTGAGTATGCGGCTGGCTTTCTCAAGTGGGAGGGAGACAAAAGCTCCCAACTGCGCTGAACTCCAGTTCCAGGTGAGACTGTGGGAACCGAGATTCATACAGGGTGAAACTAGACTGAATGGCAGTGGGAGGAACTCAAGGGTGGCTTTCTTTCAGAGTGATTGCAGCGATTACTAAGTGACACTGAGACACAGGGGCCTATTAGGGCAGGACTGATGGTAAACCAATGCTGTCTGCTCTGTCCTGAGACTCTGCCCCATCCAAGCTGAGAACAGAGGCTTTTATAAGTCTGGTCTCATAAGGGTGTCTCCAATACAGAAGTTCTCCCAGCATAGACACAGCTGATCCTCACAGCCAATTGGCCTGAAGGTCAATTCCTCCCAGTGATACTAACAATCAATTCTTAACTACAACAAGACTGTGCACACAGCCCACAAAGGGGTGCACCAAGAGTGTCCACTTCAGGTAACTGGGGAGGCTGAGCCACTGGGCCCTATAGGACACCTAGCATACAAAGCCACTTATCAACCCAGGGAAGCAACCAAAATGGGGAGACAAAGAAACAGATAACAAATGAAAAAAAGCAAACAACTGGATATAGAGTTCAAAACCACAGTTCAAAACCACAAGAATTTTCTAAAAAAGGCTAATAAATTTAGTGAGACCCTTGAGGATATGAAAAAGAACCAACTAGAAATTAAGCATACACTGACTGAAATAAAATATATTATACAGAGATCTAACAGCAGACTAGAAAATCGTAAGAATCAAGTCAAAGATTTTAAATGCAAAGAAGCAAAAAACACTCAACCAGAAAAGAAAAAAAAAAAATGCAAAAACATAAAGAAAGCATAAGGAGCCTCTGGGACAACTTTCACGGGTACCAACATCAGAATTATGGGGGTGCCAGAAGAAGAGAGCAAGATACCGAAAACATATTGGAAGAAATAATGACTGAAAACTTCCCAGCTGGTGAAAGAAATAGACTTTACAAGTCCAGGAAGTGCACAGAACCCCAAACAAAAGGAATCCATGCCCTGACTGGTTTGGCTCAGTGGATAGAGCATCATCAGCCTGTGGACTGAAGGGTCCCAGGTTTGATTCTGGTCAAGGGCATGTACCTTGGTTGCGGGCACATCCCCAGTAGGGAGTGTGCAGAAGGCAGCTGATCGATGATTCTCTCTCATCGATGTTTCTAACTCTATCCCTCTCTCTTCCTTTCTGTAGAAAATCAATAAAATATATATTAAAAAAAGAAAAGGAATCCAAAGAGGACCACACCAAGACACATCATAATTAAAATGCCAAGGACAAAAGACAAAGAGAGAATCTTAAAAGCAGCAAGAGAAAAACAACTAGCTACCTACAAGGGAGCACCCATACAACTGTCAGCTGATTTCTCAATAGAAACTATGCAGGTCAGAAGGGAGTGGCAAGAAATATTCAAAGTGATGAATAGCAAGAACCTACAACCAAGATTACTCTACCCAGCAAGGCTATTATTCAGAATTAAAGGACAGATAAAAAGTTTCACAGATAAGAAAAAGCTAAAGGAGTTTATCACCATCAAACCAGTATTAGATGAAATGCTGAAAGGTATTCTTTAAGAAGAGGAAGAAGAAGAAAAAGGTAGAGCTGAAAGTCACACTGTAGTGGGCAGGGATGCAGGAAGGCCTAACAAATGTTCCTGCAATCAATCTAGCACTGAACTTGGTGAGTCTGCTCACCTCCTATTTTATAAGTAAAGTTTTATCAAGACTGCCGCACACCTTTGTTTATCGTCCCCTCTGACTATTGGCATGCTACCACAGCAGGCAGAGTACTTGATTCAGACACTATCACTCTCAAAGCACTTTTCAGAAGTTTGCTGGCACTGCTCCAGGGCAAGGAGAGAAGGACCAAGGCACAAAGGCCAGTGGGGTGCAACTAGAATGACACAGGAGGCAGCTGAGCCAGGCTAGGGTGAGCCTGGCCACACTGGGAAGGAGGTGCTAAGGCTGGATCAGAGGCAGAAGTCTGTGGCAACTCCAGGTCCCCCACCCCTTCCTGGCTGTGTGACTCTGGGTGGGCCACCTGACCAACTTGAGCTCAGCACCTTTCCTTTAAGATGGTCAGAATGACAGCGATGTTCAGGCTTTAGAGGGAGGACCTGTACAACACCTCCCCCCAGCCCGGCCAGGGAGTGCTCAGCAGAGCGCAGCCCACCGAGGTCTCCAGAGCCCGAGGGGCTGGAGTCCTTCGGGCTGCAGGACCCTCACCGCCCTCTGCTCTACCGGGAGGGTGCATTCCTGCATCCGCATCTGTGGGGAGATCGCCTTTCCTATCTGTGTTCTGCTAATAAAGAGAAACACACTTGGTGAGGTTAGACAAACAGCAGGAGTGATTGACACCACCGCAGTGCCGGGCCCCGCCGCACGGCTGTCCAGCAAGCTGCTGAGAAAACACTGCGTGGCTCCACATCCCTCAATGTTTGCCTTCAATTAGCCTCACGTTGTGCCGGTTAGTCACACTCTGTCCATCAAGGCTGCTGGGGAGGAGCCTGCTCCCTGGCAACCAGCTGCCAGGAGGCAGCCCGCAGGTCTCAGTGTCCCCACCGCCATGCTGAGCTGCAAGGATGGCTCTGCTGGGGATCCCATGCTTGGGGTTCTGAGCCCACCGCTGTCTGGAGTCACATCCAGCCCTCCTGGGAGTTGGCTGAGCTGGCCTCCAGCCTGGGTTTAAGAGCTTCCTGGATGTGTCCCCTTTGCCTCTGATCGAGGATCTACCAGGAGCAGGCCAAACTGGCAATGGGCAGGTGGCCAAGGGTCCAGCACACCAATGTGGCCCGTTTCTAATATGGTCCTGCCTAGGGTGGGAGGCTGGGGAGGGGATGAAAGGGCCATGGGCTCAGCCTTGGGTCCTCTCCCCCAACCCCCAAGGTCACAACAGTCACAGTTCAAGGACAGAGAGATTGTGAGCTCCAAACCCCACACCCTTCCTGCCTCTCTCATGGGGCCTCCCTGTGCCTGCTCCCACTTCAGGTGCCATCTCTTCTGTTTCAGACTCTGGTGCCTGTCACATGACACTCACCCAGGGCTGCATGCAGGCTGTCAAGTCATCTCCCAAGTGTCTCTGGAGGTGATGGTCTGCAAAGCTGTGAGCAGGGTTCAAGGGCAGTGAGAAAGCAGGCAGGGTAAGACCAGAATGCACATCTTGGCATTCCAGCGTGCTGGGGGCCTCACAGTGGACTGATCTCCCCAGCTCCCCTCTGGACACACCCTGTGCAGGTGGAAAAACCGAGGTTCAGCAGGGGCACGCCCGCTGCTCAAAGCCCCGGAGGTGGGCCGGGGGGCTGCCAGGCCCTCTGCTCTGTTCTTCACCCGCCGCAGAAAGGGTTTTCAGGCTCTGTGGCCCTCCTGGCCCTTCCTTCCCATGCCCTCCTGTTTGGCGGCACTGTTGAGTGCTGGGCCTGGTCACCCACTGAGTGTGCTTGGGCAAGCCGCAGCTTGCTTGGGCCTCAGTTTCCCCATCTGTCCATGGGGATCTGGTGGGAGGGGGAGGAGGGAAGGCTCATGCTGCCTGCTTCCCCCAAAAGGCTCTCTTCTCCTTCCTCCTTCCACTGGAGGGGAAATTACCCATTAATGACAGAGAATTACAAACGCAGCCTCTGGCCCCACGCCCAAGGTCCTTGGGCAAGCAGGGAGGGGTGAGCAGGCAGGAAGGGGAATTGGAAACAAATGCATGGGGTGTTTTCTTTGGTGGATCCACAGTTTGCTCCCCACCCCCCCCACTCCTACCGCTGTCCCAAATTTGGGCTTCACGGAAACGGATTCCATGCCTGGGCTTCCTATGAACTCTCTTAATTCAATTGAGGGGCCATTATCAGCACCGGGTAATGGGCTGTTTCCGCAGCCCGGGGACGCCTGTGGAGGCGAGGGGTAGGTTCCTCTCCCTCTGCAGGGCGTTCAATGGGGGGCGGGGGCACTGGGCTGAAGTCCTCGTCCTGGCAGGTGCCCAGAGGGCTGAAGAGGGAGTATGTGGCTCCTTTGGGTGGGGGCACCAGGCCCACAGGAGCAGGAGGCAAAGGAGCAAGCAGCAGGTGAGTCTGGGGCTTAGAGGGCCATCTGGGTGGGAGTGGCCATGGGACTTGGTGGGAGGAGCCATATGCCGATAAGTAGGGTCCCTCTCCCAGGAAGTGCCTTTGTTGATCTGATCTATTCTTCACTGGGAGTTCTGTCCCACCTCCCTTCCCACAGGGCAGGGCTCCACCTGCTCATCCTTTAGTTGGGCCCACCCTGACCTCCTCCAGGAAGCCTTCCAGGGGCCCATCCAAAAGCTCCCACTCCTGCCCTCATGACCCTATGAGTGAGTGGTCCTGTCCCTCACAGTCTGACTCCATACAGGATCTTGGAGGGAAAGGCTGAGATGCAGAGAGGGATAAGGGGACTAGATGGTTCCTCCTAATGGGGTTTTTTCTCCAGGCTGGGTTGACTTCTCCCAGATGGACAAGCAGGGAGCAGGTTCTGTCCCCAGCCCCCTAACTTCTCCCAAGTCCCCATCTGTAAGACGGGTGCTCGTAGTTGGCCGCAAAGGTGGTAGATCATGAGCGTCCCCCCCCGGGCCACTAGAGCACCATGGGGACGGCTGTGTTCCTGCAGAGGGGGCACAGTCCTTGCATGAGGACCAGCAGGAGGGATGCGTGATCCCAGGCCCGGCCCCATGGAGTCCCTCCAGATCGCAGCACAGGCCTGAGCCCTGGGGGAGCAAGTCTCAGGGGGCAAGGGGTCTCTGCAGAGCCACCTCCCCGCCCAGTGGAGGCTGCCTCCGCCTGGCCTCAGGGAGGGGTGTGGGGAAGCCAGTGGTGGTGGGTGGCCCGACTTCAGAAAGCGGACCCGTGGGGCCTTTGGGGGATGCCCGGAGGCCGGTGAGCTGACAGGTGGGAGAAAGGCAGCCGGGCCTGATATTCGCTGGGCAGGTGCAGAGGGGAAGCAGCCACCCCATGACCCCGGGGCTCAGCACCTGTGAGTGTCTCTGCTTTTCCACACAAAATAGCTTGAGCTCAGTAAGCAATGCGTTCCCAGCCTCCTTGCAATGAGGCAGGGCTGCAGGACTAGTTTTGGCCCAAGGTCTGTCTGCCAGGCTAGAGCAGAGAAGAGCCAGATGCCACCTCACCTCTGGGGCCACAGGTGTCCCTGCAGGACAGTGTAGTTGCCAGCAGCCTAGGGCTCTGGTTGTCTTGTGGGGTGCAGAGTACCAGCTGACCTGTGCAAGATGAAGTGTGTGTGTGAGAATAAGACTTTGGGGGCCGCAAAGCCTGAAAATCAAGTCATTTGTTTTTGTAGCAGAACCTGACTTGTCCTGACTCATGCCAAGGACTCGGTTGGTACCAGAAACAGAAAGGTAAGGAAAACAACTGCCCTGGAGTGATGGCAGCGGAAAAGGGGGTGGGCAGGAGGCGGGTGAAATCCACATCCGAGGTTGGAAAGACAGCGGCCCACGTGATTACAGTGGCACATAGAGCTGGGGTGAGTGGCTCCAGGAGAAGACGTGGGAAAAGCAGATGGCGGCAGTGGGTGCCTTGGATGCAGGAAAGGACGGAGCTCGGGAGGGAACTGGGTGGGTTGCCGGTACAACAGAAGGAAAGTAGGGAGTTTCCAGACTGTCTGGCCTGGAAGAAGTAGAAGAGGAACTCCCCAGGAAAGTAGAGCCTGGGCCAGATCTGAGGGACAATGCCTGGGAACACTGTATAACGCATCAGATGTCCTCAGGCAAGATCAGAGAGCAGGGGCATCCAGCCAGCGTAGCTCTGTCCCCTCGGAAGCCTGGTCACAGAGGGAACTTGTTGCCGGGGGCTGAGTGATACAGCATCACAGGCTGGGCAGCTTAAATAGCAGACACTTATTTTCTTACAATCTGGAGGCTGGAAATCCAAGAGCAAGGTGTCGGCAGAGTTGGTTTCCACTGAGGTTGCCTTCCTGGGCGTGCAGATGGCATCTTCTCTCTGTGTCTTCCCATGGTCTTCCCTCCGTGCATGTCTGTGTCCTAACGACCTCTCCTTTGACAGACAGCAGTCACTTTGGAGTGTGGCCCACCCCCACGGCCTCCTTTTCCGTGATCCCCGCTGTAAGGACCCCAGCTCCCAATAGTGCATTTTGAGGTGCAGGGGGTTAGGACTTTGACCTATGAATTTGGGGGGACAGAGTTCAGCCCACAGCAGAAAGAGGATGGGGAGAGAAGGGAGGAATCTGGGGCCAGAAGCCAAGACACACAGCAGAGAGCTGAGAATGTGTCTCAAGTGCCATGGTTGTAGCTGCCTGCGTGGCTGCCACCTACAGGGCTGCCACGGGCACTGCCAAAGTCACATGACAAGACCCGGCCTCCGAACCTTCCCCAGAGTGGAAGGGGCCTACAGGGCTCTCTGCAGCAGCCAAAGAAAGCCAGTCAGGCTAAGGGGGAAGCAGGCTCTCCTGGGCAGGAGCCAGGGCCCAGGGCACCTAGAGGCTGAGGGAGCTGTGCCCAGAGGGCAGCCCAGGACCAACACAGAGCACCACACTCCCCCCTCGTGAGGGCCCTCACACCGCTGTCACCAGCAGGGCCTGCTCGATGGGCCCCCAGGAAAGGGAACCGCTCACGGGAGGGGCCTGAATCCTAGAGGGCTCCGACCGTCCTGAGGCTCTGAGTGTTGTTCTCCCCCCGGGAGGCTGAGTCTGTCCTCAGGTGGCCCTGTGTCCAGGTCTGGAGGCGGGATTCCGGCAGAGCTAAGGGCGGGGGAGAGCCAGGCTGGGGACCCGAGTCTGAGCCGGTCCCAGCCCAGCCCCCAGGGAAGGCAGCCAAGGCGGGCAGAACTTCAAATGCTTCCAGGTTATTTTATTTTATTTTACATAAGTGGAGACAAAAATTGGTTTCTTATGTGGTCTTATGCTTTCCAAGTCGTCACATCACTCCCAGCTCCTGCCACTCTGGGTGGAGTCCGGAGGGGAACGGCGGGGCGGGTGGTGGCTCAGCGTGTCCTCCTCACGCAAAGTGGCCTCCAGGGTCAGCCCGGCAGTCTCCACCCGCCCCTTGGTGACAGGCGCTCTCCGGCCAACCCCTCTGGGCTTGCTGTTTGCTGTTGCAGGTTACCCACCCTCCCTGAGCCTCAGTCTACCGACTGCAGAGTGGCCGGCGGGCTCCTTCGCGTGGACCGTCTGGGATGTGCGTCTCACTGCCTAGGAGCCGCGTGTTGCAACAATCCTTTACAGCTCACCTGTGAGGCCCTGGGTTGCTGTCCAGCCCTCCTTCTGAGTCACTACCTCCCCTCCCTCTCTCACCCCCGCCTCCCCCACCTTCAGCCTGTTTACCTCTGAGGCTCCCAGGCCCCTGGAGAGGAAGCTCTCAGGGTGACACCCAGGCCCTGTGACTGGTCCCCCTGCTCCACCGTCTCCCCCTCAGCTTCGCGCCAACCACCAAACCCCCAGCACGGCCTTGTCCTCATGTGGCTCAAGCTGCTGCCCTCGGGGCAGTCACCCAAGGCCCTTGAGGTCCTGCCCCTGACCACCCAGCAGCCTCATCTCTCCCTCCCCCCCTAACCCTGAAGGTTTGTGCTGTATACGCTCTCTGTCTGCCAGAAAAGCCCTTCCCCCTCCCTCCCTTTCTTCTGCTACCTGCTGAGCTCAGGTACACACCCTGAAGCTTCCTGACCCCCAAACCCAGCCCCTCAAAGTCCCCAGAGCACCCTGTGCTGTGTCTCTCAGGCCTTCCCTCCTCGCTCATGGGTATTGCCAAGCTGTATCAGTTAGCTCCTGCTGTGTAACAAAGTACCCAAAACTTGATGGTCCAAATCAACAAAAGTTTAGTTTTGCTCATGAGTCTACGGCTCATCCAGTTCTCCCCACCTCCACTGATCAGGCTGAACTCACTGAGGCTCTGTGGTCAGCTGGCAGTCTGGCTGGGGACTGGCTTATTTAAGACAACATCTGTACCCACTGTCTATGCTGCATTAAGAATTACCCCAACCCTGACCGGTTTGGCTCGGTGGATAGAGCATCAGCCTGCAGACTCAAAGGTCCCAGGTTCGATTCTGGTCAAGGGCATGTACCTTGGTTGCGGGCACATCCCCGGTAGGAGGTATGCAAGAGGCAGCTGATTGATGTTTCTCTCTCATTGTTGTTTCTGACTCTCTACCCCTCTCCCTTCCTCTCTGTAAAAAAATCAATAAAATATATTTTAAAAAGAAAAGAAGAGAGTCACCCCACACCTAGTGACTTAGCACAGCACTATTTGTCAGCTGGGAAGCTCTGCACAGCACGAGTCCTCTGCCCACAGTCACCTGGAATCGAGGTGCTGTCTGGCTGCGTTCTCCCAACCTCATCCTGTTGCCAGAAGAATTCGGCTCCTAGAGGCTACGCTCCTGGGTCTCTATAGTGGAACAGCTACTGTCCCAAGCAAGTCCCAGGCGGACAAACCAAAGGGCCAAGAGCTAGACTCCACATCTTAGTGGGAGGAGCTGAGTGCCCCTGGGGTGGGGTCCATTGCTGCCATGTCTCCACACAGGAGCGGCCTCCACGTGCACTGTGCAGGGGCCGCTAATGAGATCCAGGGGACGTGGGGCTGGGCATGTACCACTTTCAAGGCAGACAAGTGAAAGGACGCTGTGGCCCCCTCTGAGCTCCCCAAAGGGCCCTCCAAGCCAGGTGGCCGCTAGGAATCAGGCCTAGTCAGCAGCCCCAGGGGCATTAGAGCTCCTGCCATAACTGCTGGAACCACAGGGAGGTTGCCTGTCACTGGTAACATGGCCTTCTTGCCCTGGGCACCCAGATCAGATGTGGGCGGAGCCTCAGTGGGGAAGGAGCAGAGGTCCGCGATGACCATAAGGGGCAGGGGTGGCCCAGGCTGTGGTATGGCTCCTGGGAGGACATGCCTGTGCCCACCATGCCTGCTCCTGGGCCCCAGCTTAGCCGCACCTTGTGGGTCAGCCTGGCTTAGGGTCCCTGGAGAGCCACAGAGAGCTTCCCCATAGATAGTGGGGGGACGGGGTGAGGGGACTCAGCCCTGAGCAGCTCGGGAACGCTGTTGAGCATGAAGAATTCTGAGTCCAAGACTGGGCTCATTTCAGGTGACGGCTGTGGGTGTGGAGAGGGAATGGGGAAGAGCAGGGAAAAAGGGAGCAGTGGTGGGGAATTGGACAAGTGGAGAGAAGGGAGACATGGGCCACAGAGGGCAGTTGTCACCTTGCCAAATGCCCATCTGCCTCGGGCCCTGTGTTCACAGCCCTCTGCTATCCCTACCCTCAGAGGGACACAGGCCCCGGTAACTCCTGGGCAGGGGCAGGAGCATCCCTGTATCACGGGTAGATTTTGTGCCTGTCCCTCCCCCCAACCCCGACGTGTGGCCTCTGTCTCAGAGGCTGACCTCCCTCCAGTCCGCTGGTGGCAGGAGAGCATCCCTCCCCAGCACAGGCAAAGGGCGTCTGGGTTTCCCTGCTTCACCCGAGTCCCCTCGGAGGACACCCAAGCCTGAAGGGACACATTCGGGACACCAGCCAAAGCCCACCCCAAGCCCCTCCCTGCCCAGACCACCCTCTGCCCACTTTGCAGTGGAATCCTAACCCCCAGCCTCCACTCACCAGGCACCACGGCACCCAGCAGCCGGGCTCCCTGTCTGCTCATCTGCAAACGGGGAAGGGCAGGCGGTGCCCGGGACTCCCAGGAGAAATCAGGGCAGCCGCGAGGTGCCAAGAGGTGTGCGCTCAGGGTCAGGGCCCTGCTTTAGACCTGGCCTTGCCTGTCTGCAGGTGGGTGACGTGCACATGACAGAGAGGCAAGGCCATGGGGCTGAGGACAATGTGTGTACCCCATAAGGCCAGGGGCCACGCCGGGAAGGAGCGCTGACAGATGCCCGGCTCTCACTGCGTCTGAGGCCTCTGCTCACCGGGGCAGAGGCAGCCCCAGCGAGGATTCACCCAAGGCGCTGGCGGGCCTGTCATTCAGGCCTAATCCCTGCCCTTTGTCTGCCTGCCAAGGGCCTTTGGGCTGCCACCTGCCTGAGCCAGGTGATGTCACCGGGAAAGAATGTGGTGGGTGGGGGCAAGGGAGGGGGGCTCCTGGAGAGGCGCCTGCCCCCCCCACATGTCCCCCCACCTGCAGGCAGTGAGCAGTCCAACAGGAGACAAGGTGACAACTCAGAATTCCCACCCCGCCCCACACCCTCCGGGGGCCTTGGGTGTCACCCTGTCCTGCAGGTGGCACAGTCTCCATGAAGTCAGGGATTCAACTGTCACAGAAGCTTCCAGAGCCTTGTTTTAAGGGCCATGCATTGCTGGCCTTAAATTATAAATCAGTGCATGACACAGAACAGCTGGGGTGTCTGTTTCTAGGCTCCATCAGCCCCGAGTTGGCTGCAGAACCAGGTGGGCATTTTCTGGGGGAGCATGAAAATGTCCCAGCTCCATGGGATCCCCAGGGAAGTGGGGGCCATCACCCTGTGGGCTCAGAGATGGCCTCCCTGAACCTCAATTTCCCCACGTCTGAAACAGTCCTCCCACCAGCCCAAGAAATCCGTCAGTTCCCTAATCAACTCTGGTCACTCTCAGTCACCTCATTCCTGCACCCCCATCCCTGCAGGGCAGGGCCCGCTCCCAGGGAGGAAGGAGAGAGGCCTGGGTGCTCGTCTGGGACTCCCCCCACCAGCCCCTCAGGCCTCTCCTCCAGAGGCTTGGGGACCCTCCTCATATCTCTGCTAACGTTTCCTTCCTCAGTCAGTCATGTGGTGACTGGGCGTCCAGCCTCCTTCCACGTGGGGGCCTCAGCATTGGCAACTGATCCTCGGAGAGGACAAAGGACAGAAAGGAGGCCGGGGCCACGCCCAGAGAGGCACCCAGGTCCCAGTCCAGTGGTCGGCAAAGTGCGGCTCTGTTGACTAATGAGTTTGCCGACCACTAACCTAGGCTCTCAATTCCAATAATTTCAGGCTGTTGTTCCTTGTGATTAAGCCCCTAACCCAGTGGTCGGCAAACTCATTAGTCAACAGAGCGGCAAACCGAGGCTTGCGAGCCGCAGTTTGCCAACCACTGTCCCAGACCACTGCACTGCCCAAACCGTCCCCCAGGCCTGGGGGCCAGGGAGCCAGGGACAGGGCTCCTCTAGTGTTCCCGGGGCATAGAATGGGGTGTGTGGGGTCTCCCCTCTAGCCTGGTGTGCCCCCTGACTCCCGGTCATCTTTTAGGAGTGGAGATATTTAATCGTCTTATTTCAGAAATTAGAGTGCCCCATCCTTCAGAACAATGGAAGCTCTGAACTTGATCCAAATCACACCATCACCCCTCCCCTAGAGCCAGGGTGGACTTCCTGCCTGGCCCCAGTGCCGGGTCCGAGCAAACCTAATGGGGGGAGTGGAGGGGCCGTGAGTTCTTCCATGGACGGTCTCACTGTCCTGAGCCGGGCTGTGAAGGAAGCCAACTCTCAGGGTGGGTCTGGATGTTTGGGAGATGCCCTGGCTGCCCCCTTTCTGTGGCTTCTCTGGCACAGGCATTGCCACGTCTTTCCCTGACTCTCCTCCCCTCTGCTCTCACTGCTGAAGTTCCACTGTCCCCCTGTCTTGGGCAGCGCGGTGGGCAAGATCCTACATGACCAGGGCCCACCCAGAGGCCCCCTCCCTTCACTGTGGCAGGACCGTGAATCAGCTACTAATCAGACCGCCCTGGGTGCACCTGACCTACTCAGGGGTGGGGAGCTTTAAAAGAAGGTGGATTGTCAGAGAGATGCACCCCCATGGCCTGGGAGGGCACAGGCAGCCATGGTGCAAACTGTTTCTGACCCCCTCCGCCCGCCACCCCTGAGCCACAGGGATGGCCTCTGGGACTGAGGGGGGGACAGTTTCCGGAGAACAGCCTCGCTCCACAGCTCCACGGCCTGAACTCTGCCCGCAGGGCGCTTGGAGAGGACTGAGCCCTGGCTGAGACCACAGCCCCCGCAACACCCAGACCCGAGCAGAGGTAGCAGCCAGGCCGCACTGGGCACCTGGCCGTGGGCACCGTGAGACGGTCATTCTGGGCCGTGTCTCACTGAGTGGCAGCGCCTCGTACCCCTTAGAAAGTGCATGCGGGCAGCGCTGGGAGGGCTCCCGCCTGGGAGCAGTGTGCATCCCTTCCTCAGGCCGCCCAGCCCTCCCTTCACCTCCCAACAGCTCCCCGCATCCTGGTGGGTGAGGCCAGGTTCACTGTGACTCCAGGGTACACACCGTGTAGGTGTGAGATAGCATCCCCAAATGTCACATCTAAAGTCAGGGTCTTTGCAGGTATAATGAGTTAAGGATCTTGGGGTGAGATCATCCTGGATTATCCGGATAGCTCCAAACCCAAAGGTTTGTCCTTCTAAGAGTCGGGACACAGACACACACACAGGAAGAGGCCACATAACAATGGAGGCAGAGGCTGGAGGGATGAGACCACAAGCCCAGAGACGCCTGGGACCACCAGAAGCTGGAAGAGGCCTCTGGGAGAGCAGGCCTGCCAGACCTGGGGGAGACACGTTTCTGTTTTAAGCCCCAATTGCGTTGCTTCCCGAAAGCGGCCACAGGACCCAGCACAGACCCTGAGGTCTCCCTCCCAGTCGGCACCATTCCTGGCTCCTAGGTCTGCCCTCCTGGGGGCGTCGGCGAAACAAGACCAGGTGAGGGCAAACAGCAAACAGTCCAGGCTGCGGAAGGGAGCCCAGCAGGACCGGCGGATTCTGGCCCCTGAGCCGCTGTATCTGAGATGAAAAGCACCTTCTCCCCCTCCACAGGGGAAAATGAGGGTGTGGGTGTGTGACTTCAGAGTCCAACAGAACGCAAGCATTCTTGTCGCTGGCAGAGGGGAAATCAAGGCTCAGAGAGGGGAAGTGGTTTGCCCAAGAGCCAGCCATTGTCCCCAGAAAACACAGAGGGTGCAGAGAGAGCGGGACAAGAATGTTAATTGCAGCCATGTTTTTGTAGCAAAACCCCAGACCAGCCTAATTGTGCCTTCGTCAATAGAGGTGTGACTAAATGAGTTCGGAAGCCCTCTGAGGCTTTCTGCAGGTTCAGACAGGACAGGTCCCCAAGACGCGTGGGGGAGCGGAGGAAGCGACCTGCACGGTGAGGTGCAGAAACACGATCCCGGGAGCCTGACAGCCCATAATCCCGAGTCAAACAGCCCCTCGCAGGAAGGCGGCTTTGAGACAATCGGGACACGTGAAGACTGACGGGCATCAGTGATATTAAGGGACGCCTGCTGATTGTGCTAAGTGTGCTGAGGGAACAGTGCTAGAGGAAGAAGGAGCCCTACCTGGGGAAATGCTAGCAAATGAGACAGTGAATGATACCTGGGGTTTGCGTGGAGTAATGCCTCCAGGGGGGCGCACAGAGGAAAGGATGGGGCTTTGGAATGGGCACGTGGGTTCTTTATACCATCCCATTTATTTGAGAATTTCAGCCAAAAAAGTTAAGCCCCTAAAAACAGTACTATGTTTCCTACAGGTACACGTGCCCACAAACACAGACATGTTTAACTGTCTGCAAGCGTGTGCTCCAAACAGGCAAAGGTGGACGCCCGCGGGGTGGGACGGAGGATGGGGAGGCGTAGCTCTCCATGCGGATGTGACCCTTCACTTTGCGCCTTTAATTTATTTTTTACAAGGAGCACCCCTAGAGGTTTTACTCTTCTACTTGGATGCTGCCCCACCTAGGACTGTGGTCGGCAAACTGCAGCTCGAGAGCCACATGAGGCTCTTTGGCCAGCAGGGAAGGGGCACAAAAACAAAAACAAAAAACACACTAAAGAAAGGTAACTATGTAAGGTGATAGATATGCTAATTAGTTTGATTGTGATGGTCATTCCACAATGTATACATATATCAAAACATCACATTTTATACCTTAAATATATACAATATGCATTTGTCATTTTCCAAAAAAGAAAAGAGAAACCTAGTGGAGGCACCATAACCCCGCCCACTCTGCCACCCTGTTCCTGAGACAGCTACCCCTTCAGTGCCTGCATGTCCCCCGACTGAGGCCACCTCCACACGCCAGGGACAGGAGCATGGAATGAAGAGCAGGGTTTTCAGTAACCCCAAGAGGGGAGGAGGCAGGTCCCCGGGGTGGAGGGGAGCTGGCCCAGTGGGAATCCAACCATGCGCTGGGGAGCCACTCCGGCTCAGTCTTCATAGCGGGTGCTACTGTGTCCCCCAAATGTATATCTACCCCGAATCCAGGAACATGACCCTATTTGGAAGTAGAATCTTTGCAGACGTGATTAGTTAGGAGGAGATCATACACCTCTTGGAGCAGGAGGTGTTATATGGAGAGGAGGAGGTGTGGACTCAGAGGTGCATGAGGGAGAGGCCACAGGAAGACAGGCAGGAGCCCAGGGACACCCGGAGCCCCCGGAGCTGGGAGAGGCAGGGAGGAGTCTCCCTGGAGCCTCTGGGGCCAGCGCAGCCTGCCCCACCTGGATCTCAGGCCTCCAGCCTCCAGAGCTGGGAGAGGAAAATGCCTGATGCTCAAACCCCCAATTGGTGACACTGTCACGTTAGCCCCACGTTTAGACGAGGACCACAGCAGAGTCTTGTTACAGATGTGGCAGTTCTTAGGGTGAACGGAGATGATATTCACGGAATAATGGGCTCAGGAATGGAGGCTGGTGACTAAGGTGCAAACCAGATGAGGCACCGGGCCCATAGGAGTGACTGTAGGTTGGCCTGGACCCAGGGCTCAAATGGCATGATCGGAATTCAACTTCCCTCCCCTCGGGCTCTGAGGATGGCACGCTGTTCTCTGCTGGCCCTCTGCCCTCAGGAGCTGTCTCAGCTGCCGGGGCAAGGACCCTGAGGGCCCGCCATGTGGCCCACCCAGGCGCCCGGCCACCTGCCCAGCCTCTGTGACTGGAAGGGACCCGCTGGCGGCGTGGGCTGAAGTCGCTTGCTCCAGCCCTGGGCCAGGCGCACAGGGCCAGCGAGGAGGAGGGCCGTCCCCACACACTGTGCGGCCACACACCAACACAGGCCTTCCACACGATGGCGGTGGGGACAATGCTGGTGGGGGAAGGAGCCCCACACGAACCCATCTTCTTGGTCCTTGTCTCAGGCAGCACAACACACCTGCCGCAGGCTGAGGGGCCTAAACCTCAGCTGTGCCCTGCGCACAGCTCTGAGGCTGCGTCCGCGCGTGGCAGAGGGCTGTGCGTCTCTTCCGCTTCCTAAAGGACACCAGTCCTGTCGGACCAGGGCCTTATTAACCCGAATCCCCCCCGCACGGACCCATCTCTGACACAGACGCACGGGAGGTGTGGATGTGGGGGGCAGGACTCGGTCCACAGCCGTCCCGCTACATGTCCCCACTCAGCCCATGTAGCTGCTGTGGCATGGTTACCAGCAGTCCCGGTTTCAGGATCTCCTGGGGCTGGTCCCGTCAGCATCGCTTTCCAAACCTGGCACTCAGACTGCTCCTCACCCTGTGAGCTCCCAGGTCATCCCCGCCTGCTGCTGCTGGCAGCGCGCCCCCTGGCTCTCACGGCCACGCCAGCTCTGTCGCTGCACAGAGATTCCCAGTGGAAACAAAGAGAAGAGTCTCCCCCTTCCCCCAGTTCACAGAATCGGAGGTGGGGGCAAGTGACCAAGAGCTGCCCCTGCCCATCTAAGACTCCAGAAGGTCCTAGTAGGCAGGACAGGAGCCCTGGCATACGTGTGCCCACCCTCTCCAGTGGGTTCTCTCAAGGCGAGAACATCTGCACTGCTCTGAGTCTCGTCGAGGGAAGGCCATTGGGCTGGTGGTGGGAGCGACCCCCATGGAGCATGTGCTGTGGGCTCGCCCTGTGTCAGGTCCTGCTGGCCTCTGAGCAGCACAAACATCATCCACAACAGAAGCCAGGGCCCACAGTCCCCCTCCGTCCGCACTAGGCAGGAGAGATGTAGTGTCCCATTTCACAGATGAGCAAACTGAGGCGTGGAAAGTGTGCCCAGTGGGGCCAGCATTGGATGGAGAGAGCTGGCTGGAGTTTATGTCCTGATGCCCCAGGTGCAAGCCAGGATTCCCGGAAGGGAGGAGTTAGCAGGGGTCACTTGCCAGCCTGCCCCCGCCCCCTGCCTGGCCGCACTGCACCTCTGGCCACCCCAGGGTGTGACAGGCACGGAGAGGAGCTGGACAGGAGGGGAGACCCAGAGGCCTAATGGGAGGAACTGGGGGGAAGTCGAGGCGGAGCCTGCGAGAGCCTGCAGGAGACCTGCAGTCATGCAAATGATTAACGTCAGCCCCTCGGAGCGGGGGTCCACAGGAAATTGGAGTCAATGAATTTAAGAGAGAAAGTCCTTGTTTAAACAGAACTACTTTAGAAAATAAATACTGCCGAACCTGATGGTAAATACAGATATTTGTGCAGAGTGGAGGTGGGAATATGAATTTAATAAAGTTGGCTGCACGTGGCACTGCTCCCCGGCCTTGCAGCCAGTGGCACGCAGCCTGGGCTCCTCAGGGCAGGGCCGGGCAGCTGCTTCCTGGCCCCGCCCCCACCGCCGTGCTCCGTGAGCCTGGCATCAGTGGGTCTGCAGGCGAGTGCGGAGCCCCTGCCCACAAACTCACAGCCACCACCGTCAAGACCACGCAGGCGCTGAGGTTTTGCTCATGTTGCCCTTCCACTGGGGCTCCCTCTTATGGAGAGTCTATGACTAGCGTGCCCCCTCCTCCAGGAAGACCTCCATGGCTTTGTGATGTGGCCGGCATGCTGAGCACCCACAGCCACAGTCACACGCTGTGGGCCTACAGCCTCTCAGACCGGCCCAGGTGGGTGAGGAGAGCCTCCGGGTGGCCTTCTGACACCCCCACTGGGGAGGGGGAGAGGTGGGACTACAGAAGGCGAAGAAACTCACCTGAGGGAGGAGAGACCCCAGCAGGGCCCTCCTGCTCCCCAAGGCGAGGAAGCATGCCGGAAACTCCCGAGCCCCTGCATCTGCTCCCACCGCCACGCCTGCCTCCCACTCTGCATACCGAGGCCAGAGACCCCAACCGCGTCAGACGGGTCCCCACCCTGCTCAGGAGGAGTTGAGTGGCTGGGTCACCCTGGGGCCCTGGGGCGGCCAGGGACCCCAATACTGCGGGCACCATCGTCCTCCTCCAGGGAGGCTCAGGGTGGCGGACATGATCTCACAAAGACAGGCCAGCCTCACAGGTACCCCAGGGCACCCACTCCCCGTACACACGAGGCCCCCACAGAGGCCGGTCACACTGGAGCCCTGGGCTCTGCCGCCTCCCTCCTGGCAGAGCGCCACAGGACGCCCACGGCACCCCCGAGATGCCAGCCGCTCTGGGCCCTCCGTGGCCCGTGCGGTCACCCCTCTGCTTTTACAGAGGGGAAACCCAGGCCGCACGGTCTATGGACACGCTGAGGTGGCCGGGGCAGGACCGCTTGGATGCTGGAACCTCCGTGTCCCTGCCAGACTCATAGGGCCCCTCTGCCGCTGGACCCCCCTCTGCTGCTGGAGCCCGCGGCCCCCACACGTACCCCTTTTTCAGATGAAAAGACTGAGTCCCCGGAGATAGCCGGCCGGAGGCACAGCCTGCCTGGGAGGTCGTGGGGCTCCCCGAGGACGGCGGGACCCCGGCATGGGGGACCGGGCTTGGCGCAGCGATGCTGCTGTGTCAACATATGTGGACACGGTGATTTACACGGGCCTCCTAATCCCCTGCCAGGCACCCTGACTCATGCGGCCTGGCACCCCTGCGCGCGCCCGCAGGTGGACGGGCATTCACCGCGGCGGCTGCACTGCTATTTTTTCATAAGCCGGCCTCGAAATTTGTCAAACCACACATTGTTCGCGCGCACGCCCGTCAGCAAAGCCCCAGCCAGATGGGCCGGCTCCCCCCATGCGCTCCAGGCACTGAAGTTACACACCGACTTCAGTTTTATGTCAGACCTTTAAGAGGGGAAATAAAAAAATAAAAAAAAGAAGACGGAGGAGAGAGTTTTTTAAAAAAGAGAGAAACAAGCCGGAGTCTGAACAGGCAGGGCTGTGATCCCGCACAAATCCTGGCTCACCGGTGCCGGGTTTTATATGGAAACTCGGGCGGCGGTAAATAGAACTTCCCGGCTGTCAGGCGTTCATTAGCGAGGTGTGCATAATTTATGTATTTAAGAGCTGCCTCGGCCAAGCTATCACACGGGGAGCATGCTTCATAGGTGTTAGTGTTTATACGGACAGTAAATAAATGTCAAACACACACAAAATCCACTCGCAGGCGAGCGCTGACGGGGCCCCATCCATCATCCGCCCAGCTGGAGACCGAGGGGCTGCCAAGGCCCAAGGGTAGGCTGGCCTGGCAGCGGGCGGGCGGGCAGGGCGGAAAAGGCGGCGTGAAGGCAGGAGGTCTGGGGCTCTCACACCTGTCCAGAGGCGCAGGGGCCCCAGGCGGGGGTGGGGCCTGCCCATCCCCTGTTCATCCGTGTCAGGCCAGGCTCCACGGGCTGCCCGTGTGAGGCTGGTCTCTGCTCAGCCAAGGCGGAGCGCCCAGAGCTGCCTCGGAGACCAGAGTGGCCAGGAGCTAATAATAGCAGGTCTGCCGGGTTTACATCCATTGGCCCCCTGGTCCCTCCTGCTGCCTCCCACGTAGGTCCTGTGTTTTAAGGTTTGGAGCTACTTTTAATAATTTTTTAAAATCTTTTTTTTTCAGTTCTTTTCTGTGGTCCACATTCAAAATTAACATGTAGATGGATCATCAGAGCCAATCCCCTACCCTGTGCCATCCCTGCCCACAGACTAGGTCCTCTGCAGTTTGGGGGAAGGGCCATTGAAGGAAAGTGTGTACATCAACAGCACCCCTTACACACACACACACACACACACACACACACACACACACACTGTCTTTCTTCCTAAGCCAAACCCTGGGCTCAGCTGGCAGACACAAAGCTACCCAGGCCTCCTGGGGGCGTGCCCACAGTTCACACCCCTCCCCAGAACTGATGTTCACACCGAGGGGCTGCTATGGGTGGAACTGCGTCCCCTCCAAATGCATATGTTCAGGTCCCAACCCCCGGACCTCGGAAGGTGACCTTATTTGGAAATGGGATATTGCCAAGGCGAGTGGCTAAGATGAGGTCCTGCTGAGTATGACTGGTGTCCTTACAAAGGGGGTGGGTTTAGACCCAGACACACGCCCAGTGGCGATGCCACGTGAAGTGAAGGCAGAGACAGGGGATGCGTCTAAAGGCCCAGGGACGGCGAGAGACCCGGACACCATGGCGGGAAGAGGGAGGGGGGTGCCTGGGGGGGGGGGTAGGCCCCCAGATGCTCTCGCCGCCCAGGGGCAGCCCCGCCAGCAGCCCAACCTCTGACTTCTGACCTCGGGACATTGGAGAATAAACTTCCGCAGGTGAAGCCAGGCTTTGTCACGGCGGCCTAGGAGGCCCTCCGGCCATGACATCACAGGAAGGTGGTGAAGAGCAGACTTGGGGACCGGACAGGACTCACCTCACCGGGCAAGCTCAGAGTCGCCTTGCCCCTCGGAGCTCCGTTCCTCTCTCCCGTGTGGGGCCTCCTCGGGCTGCTTCAGGCCCAGATGCTGCAGTTCACGGAGAGCGCCGGGGCCGTGCCTGGCCCTCGTAGAGCCAATAAAGGCTGTCTGTCATTCAGAGGCAGTTCGAGTGTGGAGCCATCAGGAAACCCGTCATAAAACCACTCTCTGCTGTGTGGCTTGCGGCCTCTGCAGTGACCCCCAGTGGGTGTCACACGTATCAGGTGGGCCAGAGGCTGCCGAGTGGAGCAAGAGCTGATCTGGGTGACCAGGCGGTCAAAGCCCAAGTGAGAAGCCAGCCCAGAGGATACGACTGTGGCTGAGTTGAGGCTGGAGCCCCTGTTCCCACTTCTGGCCTCATCCCCCCACAAACACACCCGGCACTGGGGCTACCTGCTGTGGGAGTGCCCCGTTCCAGGTCTGCCTCCTGCAGGGCCCTGGGGAGGCCTGGCACCCACCGTGCGGGCCAGCTGTGGCTACAACCACCCTGCAGAACACCCAACCGCAGGAGCGCACGCAACAGAAGTGTGGTCCCCTTGCTCACCTGTGGCCTGCGTGGCCTGGTGACCAGGTGGCTGAGGATGGTGACCGGGTGGCTGAGGAGGGTGGCCGGGTGGCTGAGGATGGTGACCAGGTGGCTGAGGATGGTGGCCGGCTGGCTGAGGATGGTGGCCGGCTGGCTGAGGATGGTGGCCGGGTGGCTGATGGTGACCAGGTGGCTGAGGATGGTGGCCGGCTGGCTGAGGATGGTGGCCGGGTGGCTGATGGTGACCAGGTGGCTGAGGATGGTGGCCGGGTGGCTGAGGATGGTGGCCGGGTGGCT
Source organism: Nyctalus aviator (assembly GCA_036971965.1). Classification (NCBI taxonomy): domain Eukaryota; kingdom Metazoa; phylum Chordata; class Mammalia; order Chiroptera; family Vespertilionidae; genus Nyctalus; species Nyctalus aviator. Next base: position 4,428,390 of record CM072931.1, read on the forward strand.
GAGGATGGTGACCAGGTGGCTGAGGATGGTGGCCGGCTGGCTGAGGATGGTGGCCGGGTGGCTGAGGATGGTGGCCGGCTGGCTGAGGATGGTGGCCGGCTGGCTGAGGATGGTGGCCGGGTGGCTGAGGATGGTGGCCGGGTGGCTGGCCTGGTGCAGCGGCTCCTCTCCCGCACCAGCAGGCATATGCACGGCCACTGGAGCACCGTCGTCCTGCAACTGTGTCAGGTGACACCGGGAACGTGGACTTTCAGGACCTGTGTCCCCAACGAAACCAAGCACCAGGCTGTGAACCCCACCTCTCCCCAGGAAGAGCCCCAATGTGGGTGTGCTGCAGAGCCACAGCCATGGGCTTTGGGGGAAGGCAGCAGCGGAGCTATTCCTCACAGATGTCCAGGAGCACGTTCGAGGCCTGTGACATCGCTGACCAGTTACGGCGTTCTTGGGCCCAGAGCGGTGTGAACGGCGGGGGCAGGCCCACTGCAAGGATGGCGTTACACGTGTAAGGTCCCGAGGCACGCCGCCTGTGACACACACACGACTGGAGCGTGCTAAAAACCGGCTAATCCAGGCCACCTCCTGCTCAGAGAACACTCACGCTGTCCAAAGGGGCCTTCAAAGAAGAAACCGAAGGCGTGGCAGGTGGTGGCACTTCGGGCCCTGTCACAGCAGGGGGGTGGGAGAGACACCTCAAACACCCAGAGACAGAGGCAGCTCTGGAGAGCACAGTGGGGACAAGCCTAGGCTGGTGTCAGCATCGGGGGCAGAGCCACGCAAGTGTGAGGAACGAGAGCCCCAGCTCCCAGCAACAACAGCATTTCCTGTGAAAACGATCTACCGATCTTAGTTGACCACAAGCTGAAATGAGAAATTGATAGCTCAGCAAAGACACAGGCTCAGAATGCAAAAGGAGAAGCTCAGAGGAGCTGTCGACTAAACTACAGCTGGAGACACGCCCTCTCCGCTCCCCCTCCGACCCCACGCGGCCATCTGAGGAAAAGACCTCCATTACTTGCTCTACCTTGTGCAGAGGACAGGAACAAAGCATTGTGGAGCCTCGGGGTATTGGATAACCAACTGCCAGCTTCTGCGCCAGGGAGATAGGACACGATCTAGAAGGAAACTGAGTCACCCATCCCACTCCCCGCCATGACTAGAGGGCAGGACGCGGCCTTCTCACCGCCTCCAGCCTGCAGTCCAGCTCTGTGCTCCCCCAGCACAGAGACTCTGAAGATGAGCACAGGCCTGTGCCTACAGGCCCCACCCACCATGGACCATCCCCATCCGCAGGCCCCGCCCCATCCGCAGGCCCCGCCCCACACAGGTCAAACCTGGTGGAGAGTCACCCAGTCAGAGGGCAACGCAACCGGGGTTGGCACTTTACAGTTTGCAGAAACTTCTGCCTTTGGTTTCATGACCGCTCTGGGATGCACACAGGCCAGGGTGTGTGGTCCTGACGGATGGGATTCTGTCCTTTGCAGGGACCAGCCCTCCAGTTTCCCGTGGGGACCCGCCCTACCTCCATTCGCTGGTTCTGGCAGAGTGCTCCCATCCTGATGCAGGATTCTCCCAGGGAGCCGGTGGGAGGGGTGCTGCCCGGCTGATTGGCGTGGGGCTCGGGCTTCCCTGGGCACCTACACCAGCGCCACCTGCAAAGGAAGCTGGCAGAGAAGGGTGCCAAGGAGCCACAGGCTGGGCTGTGCCCGCAGGCCGAGCTTCAGCTGCTCTGCTTCTTGCCCCTCCTGCGGGTTTGGGAGTCTGAGGTCAGCAGAGAGAGGTGAGAAAACCGAGGTCCTGGGCTGGGACCTCTGCTGGAGCAAGAGAGCAGAGCTTGCTCCCAGCAGGTGCACACATGCCCTCCTCCGCCTGGCAGCCCGCCCACCCGCTCGCCCACTCCGGAAGACATGGGCTGTGTGTGCGGGAGAGGGGCGTGTGAGGGTGCATGTGAGTGCTGTGCATGAGCGTGTGTGAGGTGTGTGAGACTATATAAGTGTGTGTGTGAGAGGCGTGCGTGAGTGTAAGCAAGTGTGTGAGTGTGCGCGCATGTTGTGACAGAAATTCCCAAGGCAGAGGCCGAAGCCAGGCAGGGGATGAGAGTGCTGGGAGCCAGAGGCATGTCCTGGGGTTGGGCGATTCCAGGAGGCAGTGGGCTGGGCCACAAAGCCCCAGAGCCCCCGCTCCCTGGCCCATCACCCCGGGCGGGCCCTGCGGGCAGTGGGCAGCACCCCGGGGCCAGAGCGCTCGCTGTCTGCCTCCCAGCCGCTGCCTCCCGGCTTCTCAGAGGAGCCCAGAGCTTCGCCTGCCCACCCAGAAATGGTGACCCCAGGTTGGGTTCCCAGGAGCAGCCTTCACCCAGCAGTTCCCAGAGGCCCTGGGCAGCGGGCCTGGCTGCTTAGCACCCAGATTCCATGGCCACACGTGGACACTGACGCCTCGGTCACTGTCCTCCCCTGTCACAGGTGGCACCAAGGAGGCTATGTCACCCCTGGGCTTCCTGCCACTGCCCCACCCCCACCTTCCAGAGCCTCTGTGAGGACCCCACCTACCTACCCACCCATGGGCCCTGACCTAGCCCCCATCCCGTGAGCTCACTGGCCTCTTCCCAGAGACACCCCTCTCCCCACCTTCCTAAAGCCCAAATCAGATCTGCACCCTGATAGACACCCCTTCCTGCATCCCCCTCCAGAGCTGGGGGCCCCCCTTCCTGCATCCCCCTCCAGAGCTGGGGGGCCCCCTTCCTGCATCCCCCTCCAGAGCTGGGGGCCCCCTTCCTGCATCCCCCTCCAGAGCTGGGGCCCTCCTTCCTGGATCCCCCTCCAGAGCTGGGGGCCCCACCTATCTACCCACCCATGCAGGATTCTCCCAGGGAGCCGGTGGGAGGGGTGCTGCCCCCCTTCCTACATCCCCCTCCAGAGTGGGGCCCCCCTTCCAGCATCCCCCTCCAGAGCTGGGGGACCCCTACCTGCAGGCTCACTGGTGTAGGAATGGTGTGCCTAGCCCGTGCCACTTAGGAGCCTCAGACTCCGCGCTCAGTGTCCCTGCGGTGACAGGTGCCATGGCCACACTGCCCAGGGCTGCGCTGCCCCGGGGGAGGCGCTGCCTGAGTTATGGGGCTTGCCTGACCTTGAGGAAACCGACCTGGGGTTCTGTTGACACCAGACAGCGTCACCCACAACCCTCCTCGGGCAGTGTTAACCAACGCCCCAAAAGCAGAGGACCGAGACCCTGCCCTCGGAACTGCAGGGCGGGGACATGGAGGGAAGACTCCAGCCTCCCCTGGAAGCCACGCTTACTCTTTCATCTTTAGGCTTAAGAGTGCGCAGTTCTTGCCGAAACCAGTTTGGCTCAGTGGATAGAGCGTCGGCCTGCGGATTGAAGGATCCCCGGTTCGATTCTGGGCAAGGGCGTGTACCTTGGTTGCGGGCACATCCCCAGTGGGGGGTGGTGTGCAAGAGGCAGCTAATCGATGATTCTCTCTCATCGATGTTTGTAACTATCCCTCTCTCTTCCTCTCTGTAAAAAATCAATAAAATATATATTTTTTAAAATAGAGTGTGTAGTTCTGTTGGTACCTGGCCCTCCTGGCCCCTGGGCTGAACACATCCCACTATGGAGACCCTAGCCCACAGCCACGTTTGCGTGGTCTTCTTACCGCTGCCTAGTGCCCTCTTGCCTGCCCAGGCGAACTGAATTCCCACAGCTCTCTGCCCACCTCTCCACCTGGCCAGCCCCCTCCTCCCATAAGGTGCGAGGTCGCCCTTCCCGATCTGGCCACTAGTCCTTTGGTACATGCCACCTCCCTGAGTCTGTGCTGGGTTGCCCCCGCCCCCCCAGCCCCTCCATGCTGGACTAACATTTGTCCCAGTGAACACAGATCATGCCAAGCCTGGGGAAAAGTTGCTACTGGCATCCGGTGCATAGAGGCAAAGGTGCGGGACCCAGGAGCCTCACAGCTGAGCTCCAGAGCAAGGGTGCAGGTGGCCAGGGATCATCAGGGAGGGGTGTGCTGAGAGGAGGGGTGTGCTGAGAGGAGGGGTGTGCTGAGAGGAGCAGCAGGCCGGGGCCCTCACAGTCCGAAGCACACCCTCCCTCCACCTCCCCCCCACTCACACAGCTTGCTTTTCTCTTCCCTGAGTCTGTTGTCAGAAAATCACACAGGAGTCCCCACTGACGGAGCACCAGCCTGGAAGGATGGGGTTTTATGGTAATTGGGCCCATCCCCAGGGTGGGGGACAGGTAATGGGGAGAGGGTACTGGGGATAGATGCTGGGGGCACGGGGTGCTGAGGGTAAATGGGGGCCTTTGGACGTGCTCTAGTCCATCTTTGTACACGAGGGACCCAAACTAGACTCCTACTGTGTCCCTGGGCCGGTGCCGGGGGAGGTGGAGGGATGCTGCTGTGCCCTTCCACACAGGGGCCTCGAGACCTCCAGCCCGGAGCCCTCACTGCACGTGGTACGTGCCAATGAAAAAGCAGGGGCTTCTAACCCCCACCCCAATGGAGCTCACCTTGCCCCAGCAGACCTCGGCATGCAGAGCCAGGCTTCTCTCCTGGCAGGGGACTCGCCCACACCCACTCACTCCCCTGTGCAGAGGCCTCGCCTACCATCACCAACCCCAGCCACTCAGGAGCAGCCATCTTTCTCGATGGAGAGTCTGTCCACATTCCCCTGCAAGGCCACACAGAGGCCCCAAGGCTGGCCTCAGCCCCCTCGACGATCTTCTCCCAAATCTGACACTGCGGCCTCAGGAATCCCACTAACAAAGTGCCTGCACCTGACACCGGGCCATTGGTCCATTCACATGAGGGGTGGACATCAGAGCTCAGGGGAGCAGCCTGGGTGTGGGTCACAGCTGGCTAGCCCCCAGCATGATGCTGGGCATGACGTGGTGCTGGCTCGGGGCTCGGGTGATGACTGCCACCTCTGGCCCTCCCCTGGCTGTACCCCGGCAGCTGAGCCAGCGTCAGAGTCAAGCAAGACAGGGATGTGGCACAAGCCATGATGCATTGATAAAGCCAGTTCTCCTGCTCCAGCCTTTAGTGGAGCCACGTGTGAATGTGACCGAGGTTGTGGGCCCACCTGGGAATGCTCGCAGGGCAGCATCCTGAGTCAGCAGGAGGCCCCAACATGGAAAAGGAATCTGGGGAGCGGAGCTCAGCTTGCAAGTCCAGGTGCTCCTACTCATCAGGATGTGCTCCGATTTCAAACCCAGCAGGACCTGGGCCTGACTACCTAGCCCCTGCCTGGATGCTCAGTCAAGACAAGTTGGAGAAATTGTTTGAGGGAAGAAAGGAACTGATCTTTAACCCATGCGGCTCATGGCACGGGCTGGTCTCCACTCTAACATCTTACGTAGAATATCAGGGGCCACAGTCATTTGCTGGCTCTCTGCTGCACCCTGCCTCCCCCCAAGCTCCTGTCCTGCCTCCTCAGTGGGACCTAGCAAATATTTGTTGAGTGAATTTTGAATGAATGAGATGCAGCCTCAGGACTTCAGAAACCATCCTATCAGCAAAGCTTTGCCACCAGAGCATAGCCCTGATGACCACCTTCTGGCAGAAGACAATGCATTTCCTGCTGGGCCAAGACCCGTGGGAATACTCAGTGATGATGATCCTGTGTGATCACCACGGATTCCGCAGGGGCCCTGTTGACCACTCCTCCATCAGATGTAGAGAGGGGGCCCCTGGGACACCCACAGGGAGTTCATTCAGAAGAGGGAGCATGGAAGGTAGGATAGGACAGGCCCTAAGATACCCAAAGGACCCCATCTGAAATCTTGGCCTCCAGACTGTGAGCAGTGCGATCTGTTAGACAGGAACCTGTTGGCGACCCCCTGCCTCCACTCTCCTTCAGGCCCTCCAGTGATTGTCCTTCAGACCCCACCCTTGGTTCCTGTGGTTATGGGACTAACCAGGCCCTGGGGTGTGGGGTGTGGGGTGAGTGCATAGCTTGGGCCCACCCCACCCACTCCACCCACCATGGTGACTGTCATAGGGATGAACACAGGTCCTCAGGAAAGCCATTCACCTCTTCACTTGGGCTGTCAGAAAAAGAGGTTCCTTCCCATAATGTGGCCCCTGAGCTGGGAAGGCAGCTTAGAGACCCTCTACCAGCTTGCCCCCACTATGACAGAGTTTCAGCAAGGGGGGTGAGGGTGACAGGAGGATATGCAGGGGGACACCCACTGAGGGCATTTGTTTCCTTTCCTGGATCTCCAGGCTCCTGGGCTTCTCGGTGATGTCCAAAACAATGAGGGTTAGTATCTATCATTTGCGTCCAGGAGAGTTTGGTCTAATGTGGCAGGTGGCTTAATTCCAACTTTCCGTTTGTAAAACAGAGGCTTCACAACTTCTCCAAGACTCCCTGAGAGAAATGCTGCCACCTAACAGGTATAAGCTTTGATGTAAGGGAGACTTGTGGGCAGTGAGGTCAAAGCCATGGCTGGGAGCCATGCCCCTGGCCAGGAACAGGGCTGAGCAATAGAAGGATCAGGCACTGAGCCGAGGGGAGGGACAGCATCTAGGAGTTGGGTTTGTGTCACCAGGTCAGTAAACCTTGGAGAGGCTGGAGAAGAAGCAGAAAGGGCCACTTACTGTCCCAGCAGAAACTTATGCCCAAGAACTCCAAGGAGTCGACTGCAGGACTAGGGAAGGGGCCAATGACGAGGTGAATTCCAGCTGAGGGGTGGGGCAGGCCCAGAGTAGAGTTTAAGAATGTGCCCTCGGTCATTCAGCTCTTCCCTAAGTTACTGCAAGCATGCCCCCCTCAGCCCTGCCCTGACCCCCAGGCCCTCACACCTGTTGGCCCTGACTCTGTTGGGTGACTGCTTGCTTCTCCTCCAGGCCTGGATCCGGGGTCTCCTCCTGCATTAGGCCTTCTTGACACCCCTGAAGTGGGTCTCCCTCCAGACAGACCTGACCCATCCCAGTGTTGTCATGAATCTCCTCCCAGTTCTATTCCCCCAGGAGGGCGCAGGCTCAACCGGCCCCAGACACAGCCCTGAAGACAGAGGGTGGACACTGACAAGCCAGGATCCTTTAAGGAGGGCAACTCAGAGAGGCATTTTGTCATTAAACAGCCCAGAAGAGAGAAGTAGCAGGCGGTGGGAGAGGCGAGCTGGGAAGCAGCACGTGGCTGGTGGAGCAGCTTCCCCTCCTCCCTGCTTTCCTGTCCTGCTCCGCTTGGTCAGACATTCAATACTTCCTTTTGGAGAAATACATAGATTTGTTTGACTTGGAATATTGAATTTGGAGTCCGTTCAGCAATTTCAAATTTCAGAATTGGGACTTTAGGGAGACACTGTAAATTAAAAAATTCTTTCCTCTTCAGTTTCTACCCAAGATTGTATATTTTTTGATGGCAAAATTAGAGATTAACTATAAACATCTGTTTGTTCCATACTCACATGGCTATGAGAACAATGGCCAAACCATTGGTGTGGGGGCGTTCACATACTGCAAGTCTATAGTGGAACCGTCTGAGCAACCTATCAGGATTGTGGGAGGGTAGAGGAAGGAGGGGTATGGAGCAGGGACAATGACTGGGGGGGGGGACCTTTAAGCCCACCAGGGGACCTGCATAAACTTCAGCCCCCACTGGTCCTCACCACACCTCAGGCCTCTCCACCCTGCTCTTCTCACCCAGTCCTCAATTGTTGAAACGTCATTTACTCACCAGCCCCCAGGTCCTTCCTGAGCACCTACTGTGCTGCGCCCTGGGGATGGATGTGATAGAAGTATGGTCACTGCGCTCAGTGTGGCATGCGGAATCATCTCATAACAGTGTTGTCAGGTAAGTGCCTTGAGGGTACAGACAGGTAGCAGAGTCCATGAATGGTAGTGGCTGATGGGGGAGCTCAGAGGGAATGCCCTTTGAGTAATGTTAGGAAGGATACAGAGGAATTAAGTAGGCAAGGGAAGTGGGGAGAACATTCCAGGCAGAGAGTGAGGCTGTGCAAAGGCATGGAGTGGGAAAGTGTGTAGATTTGGAGGTAAGTCAAAGCCATGAGTGCAGAGAGCATGGTGGGTGTGAGGGTGTAGCTGGAGGCTTAAAGCCACTGGAAATGCCAAGACCCTTAAGCAGGACCGAGGCACAAAGGCAGTTCTGTGCCATGGGAAGATTCCACGAATGGCATTTGGGAAACCAATTGAAGATGAAAAGAGCGTGGGGAGACCAGGATCTCTATAGAGGGGATGGCAACTCAAGTGAAGGCAGAGGCAGCAGATAACGATTTGATGAAACTGGGCTTGGGGGGCGGAGGGGTGGGAGGGAGAAAGAATGGTGATCAGATATCCCAGAAAGAAATCAGGTCGGCAAACTGAACAAGGAGAGGCAGGGCCAGTACACATTTGTAGTTTAGAGGGAGAGGAGTAGGGGCTATGGGTAAACCCTTAAGGAGCCCTGTCTGACAGACAAGGAGGAGGAAAGAGGGTCCTGAGAGGAGAAGGCGGTGGGGTGGGAGAGAATGGGCAAGAGGGATCATGGAATCAGGATTGTAGTTAGGAAGGGGGTGAGGCCACATGCTGGCATGGTCAGGAAATGATCACTGACCATTCTGCCTCTTGACACAAAGCATTGGAAGCAAGTCCTGGGTCTGCTGATGTGGAGATCACTGGGTCTGTCTCAGTCAACTCGGGCTGCATAACAAATACACACACTGGGCAGCTCCAACAACAAAACTTCATTTTCTCACAGTCCTGGAGGCTGGAAGTCAGAGATCAAGGTCGCAGGGCCGGTTTCCCTGAGGCCTCGCTCCTTGGCTTGTCGATGGCCGTCTTCTCCCTATGTACTCACATGCTCAGTCCTGTGTGTGCTGTGTTTTCTGCTTATAAGGACGCCAGTCACATTGGATCAGGGCCCATTCTCATGACCTCATTTACCTTACTTACCTCCTTAAACCTCCCAATGCAGTCACATTCTGAGGTCCTGGGGGTTAGGACTAAACATATTGTTATCGTCCAACCCAGAGAGCATGCTCCTTGATATTTACCCAAAGGAGTTGAGTTGAAAACTTATATCCACACAAAAATCTCCAAACAATGTTTATTGCAGCTTTGCTCATAACTGCCAAAATTTGGAAGCAACCAAGAAGTCCTTCAGTAGGTGAATGGAGACAAACTGTGGTCCATCCAGACAATGAAATGTTATTCTTCAGCGCTAAAAAGAAACGAACTATAAAGCCATGAAAAGATCTGGAGGAACCGTAACGCACAACACTAAGTGAAAGAAGTCAGTCTGGAAAGGCTACCATATGATTCCAAACATATGACACTCTGGAAAAGGCAAAAACATGAAGAAAGTAAAAAGACTGGTGGGTGCCAGAGATTAAGGGGGAGGGAGGGGTGAATAGGCAGAGGATTTGTAGGGTAATGAAACTACTCTGTGGAGCTGTAATGGCGAATTCATTTGTTCAAACCCAGTGAAGGTGCCTCAGCAAAGGTGACCCCGAGGTAAACTGTGGCCTCCGGGGAAGGACGAGCCCATGTAGGTCCACGGGTTGTAACAGGTGGATCCTCTCGTGGGCGTGTTAATAGGGGGGAGGCTGTGCGTGGGGTGGGGGCAGAGGGTATATTGGAAGTCTTTATATCTCCCCCTCAATTTTCCTGTGAACCCAAAACTGCTCTAAAATATAAAAGTCTATTTTGAAAAGATATTGCAAATTTCGGAAATGTAGAAGTAAGAAACTATGATTACTTTTTAAAGAAACTATTATTTTTAAACCAATTTAAAGATCTACCAAACCCTCCAAAACCAAATAAATACTTGTAAAGAGAACCATGAGGCGAGTCCTAACAATCAGGTCCGCAGGTAAGACAGGCGGGAGGCGGACACGGCCAGTGAACGCTGAGGCCCGAACTCTGCAGCCTCTGCTGCCAGCGAAGACACAGCTCCAAGGCCCAGAAGCTCACGGAGCACCGGGCCTCATGTGCTCTGGTGCCAGGTCCTGCGTGGCCAGGCGGCCCGGCCCTGCCCTCTTAGGTCACCGGTCTGCTGGGGAAACAGAGACTTGGATGCTGATGGCGCAACAGAGCGACCGTGAGAGCACCAAGCGGCTTCCCCTGCGGCCTCTGAGCAAGTCTCCACACTGCTGCAGGCAGCCTCTGTAGAACCTGAGGACAGCAGGGGCTCCAGACCACCCTCCTGCGGGCCAGGGGCTCAGGTGGGCGTCCCAGCGAAGTGTCAAGGATGCAGTTGGCCAGGGTGGGGTGGGGTCGGGGTGGCCTGGGATGGGAGACCCGGTCCCTCCTGAGCACAATTTCTTAAAAAGGAGCTTTTCCCCCTGGCTGGTTTGACTCAGTGGATGGAGCATGGGCCTGCGAACTGAAGGGTCCAGGGTTGGATTTTGGTCAAGGCCACATGCCCATGCCCGAGTTGTGGGTTCAATCCCCAGTAGGGGGTGTGCAGGAAGCACTCAACCAATGATTCTCTCTCATTATGGATGTTTCTATCTCTCCTTTCCTCTCTGAAATCAATACTAATATAAGAAATAAAAAGGGAGCTTTTCAACCACATTTGTAAAATTATATGTTGATAAAACCACTAAGAAAACGACAAAAAAAGCAGGAGGCCTTGGGAAAGCCAAGCAGAGAGGCACATTTCCATCAGCTCCGTGTAACCCTGGGCCCGCGCGGTGTGTAGACCAGAACTGGACGACACGATTACCTGACCAGCCCTTTCCCTGCGCCTTGCAGCAGGTCCCGGGGTCCCTCGTGTGCAGGAGGCCTCCAGCCCTGGGGTCTGCAGCGCCCCAGAGGGGACCACTGGGCGCGGACACCACCAGGCTCCCGCGTGGCAGCGCTGCCTTCCACGCTGTTTACCATTCTGGGCCTCACGGAGAGCCTCCTGGTTATATGATGACCAGGCTAAATAAGACGCCTTTAATAAAAAGAAACACATGGCCCCATTTATACACGAGTGTGTAAAATATATTAAAATAATTTTAAATGCATGAGTCACTCAGAGAAAGTGCGCTTTTTAAAAACTCACAAACAGCACTTTGTAGTGAAGATGGTAGTGAACAGTGGCTGGTCCTGCAGACAAGGACCAGCAGGGAAGGGGCACAAAGTGTGTCCCCTGCAGGTCCCCTTCTACAGGGACACTGAGTGCATGCGTGCATCCATTCAGCAAATGGCACTGCCAGCGTCAGAGCTCAAGTCCTCACTGTCCTCACTTCAACCCCCAGGGCAGACACCACAGGCAGAGGGGGCGGCCTTGCAGTTTGGGGGCCCCAAAACGACAATCTGGTTCTTATCCACTCACCCTTCGCTCTATTGTCCTTGTCTGTGGACTAGAGAGACAAACCCTTTCTCCGATGCAGCCCCACTGGTCCCGTGACAGAAAGCTCCCCTGGTAGCTGACATTGGGAGGAAGCTCCTCTTGGTGGGCACTAGCCTCCTTGAGGAGAAAGGAGGCACATGGGCCCCAGGATTATTTCCCAGAGTTCCGTGCAGAATGAAGCCCCCAGCCTGTCCCTGCTCTTCAGCAACCCATAACATGGGAGGTTAGGGTTGCAGCACGTGAATTTGAGTGAGGGCACACATTCAGCCCGTAACACCTAGCGTCCCCCAAATGCAGCCACAGCGATGCCCTGAGAGTGATGTTTTGGTCAATGATGGACTACACATACGGCAGGGACCCAGGAAGATTGCAATGGAGCTGAAACATCCCCACCGCCTCAGAATGCTTTAGCCATGGTGCGGTGTGCCACTGACATGCTTGTGGTGGTGCTGGTGTAAGCACACCTACTTCCCTGCCAGCTGTGTGAAAGCACAGCACATACCGATGTGTACAGTACATAATGCTTGACAAGGGTAACAAATGACTATGTATTGGTTTATGTAGTTACTATTTTTTATCATTATTTTTAGGGTGCACTCTTTTTTAAAATATATTTTTATTGATTTCAGAGAGAGAGGGAGAGAGAGAAACATTGATGATGAGAGAGTCACGATTTGTTGATTCCTACACTCCCCCTCCTGGGGATGGAGTCCACAATCCAGGTATGTGTCCTTGGCTGGAATTGAACCTAGGACTCTCAGTCCACAGGCCAATGCTCTATCTACTGAACCAAACCGGCTAGGGCAAGAGTGCACTCTTTCAACATTTAAAAAATAGTTTGTTGTAAAACAGTAGCATGTTATGCAGACAGCAGACATTTATGTTTTCTGCATTTCTGGATTGCAACATCTTCTTTTGTGCTTAACTTAATCTCGTTATTTTGCACAGTAACACTCCGCACAGGCCTGTAGCCCATGAGCAGTGCGCTGTACTAGGCTAGACCATGTGGGTTTGTGTAAGTATGCTCTGTGATGTTCACCGATGGTGGAATTGCCTGACAACACATTTCTCAGAACACACTCCAGTTGTTAGTGGTGCCTGAGTATAATGAGTTTGTCTTACTATCATGAAATCTTCAGCGCACCGCTGTAAGGTTTAGAGGGGGAGAGTGACAGATGAGATATGCATTCTTATCTCTGAAGATTCTCTCCTCTGAAGGACCTTAAAGAGTACAAATGGGGAAGTACCTGGGGAGCCAGAGGAAACTTAGAATCCAAGTTGGAGGGCAAGGCCTCCACCACGCACTCCATCCACCTCATTCACCTGTGCTGAACCAGCCCTGAGGCTGGCAGTCCAGAGACCTTGGGCCTTGACCGAAGCCAAGAACCTGCAGCATCGAAGCTCCCCTCAGCAGGGGGGAGGGGGGCGGGGGCGGGGGGGGGGAGAAATTCCAAAAGAAGGCTCTTTCTCCAGGATGGAGACAGACTTGGGAAAGGTACAAGATGGTGCCTCTGGCAGGACCCTCCCCGGCAATGGCAAGATGTCCGGATAAGTCCCAGCAACCTCGCCCTGCTGGGCGGCTGGGCTCTAGGAGGGCTCTCCAGAACACCAGAGGCTTTCTCACCCCCTTCCGGGGGGAGATCTGGGCCACCCTGAGCGAGGATTGTACTGACAGCCTCTGGAGCAGCTGGACACATGGCCCAGTATCTCAGAATCTGAGGGTGGGAACTACAAACGCTGCTTGGAGACCTCAGAGGAGAGAGAGACTGGGGCCAGGGGGGGGGGGGGGGAAGGACTAAAGGACTCCAACTGGAGTAGAGGCAGCGCCAGGGACTGCAGTAAACTGCAGTGGCAACAAACAACGGGAGCTCATGAGGAGCCGAGGAGCGTGGAGAACTGGCTGCAGTACCTGCAGACCCACTTAGCCTGGCTGGAGAACACCAGCACCTTCAGGTCAGGTCACCATTGCCGTCCGCCCTGACAGCTCCTTGCCCGGCCCGTCACAGTAATGCCAGGCTGGGCTGCAGCCCTACCATCCCGGGTGCTGCGTGAGCTCAGCGTGGCCTGGGGCAGGTGCCTCCCGCGCCTGGCCCTGTCTGACATGGCTGGTCGGTGTTTTGGGGGTATCAGCTCACCCCCTTTGGAAACCATCCCCTTCGGAAGTCACTAACTGAGGCCCCACTGAGCGAGCTGCCTTGTACCGATCAAAGGGCAGAGAGCTCGCGGGGATCACCTGGTGGACCAGGCTGACAGCTTTCCTGGACGCAGGCAGCAATTCTAGGGAGAAGCGGAGAGCGTGGAGCCCAAAGCGGAGAGAGGGGAGCCCAGCTCCACACAGAGAGGCCCTGATGGGAGACCCTGGACCAGCGCTGAAACTCGGAGCAGCTGGACAAAGGCACTCAGGCTCCTGCTTACAGGTTTTAAGTGGCATCTCGCTTGAGTCTCTTTAAAGAATCGTCACAAATAACTTTTCTTCTGTGAGGCAGAGGGGTATTTTTGTACTTTACAGTATTTTATTTCTGAAAGTCTTACCAGACCAAGTGTAAAACGGAACAATAGAACAGGTTTACAGCTTGAATGATAAATGACCATACAGGAGTTAATTGGAGAGGAATGAGAGAATTGCCCAGAGCAAACCAAAGCCATTGCTATCCTCCCCGGCACCACTTTGCCTCCCCTGTACCTTCCCTGCCCTCTTCTCTGGACCAACAAATTCAAACTCAAAATGACAGCAAAGAGTAAATGACACGTGATGGGATAAAGGGCTGTAGAGGGAAAGAACTGAGGTGGGGATGAGAGGAGGAGGGGGGTAGAGAGAAAGGTGGAAGTCTTCATTTTTTGAAGAAATGAAAGTAATTGGGCCACTGGGTGCATGTAGTAGAACTTTGGGAGAAGGTATATTCGAAGATTGTGAAGTTTTTTGCTATGATCTATAGTGTCAACCCTGCTCCCCCTTCATCTCTGAGAAACTTTAAATAAATTTCTACATATTTATTCTTTGATTAAAAAATAAATTAAATTAAATCTTCAGTTTTTCAAACAGTTGATGTGTTTTGATCCATTGCACTTATTATTGTTGGTCAAATTACCCCATATTTCTCCATGGGGGTGTCTTTTTATTGGCCTGTGATCTTGTCACATGTGCCCCGTAGTCCTTGTCACTGCCTTGCTGCCAGTGATAACAAGAAGCTCCAGCTTATCTTATACATTTTCTGCCCCAGACAGAGACCAGCCATTTCTCTATGGAGCCCTGGTTCCTTTCAGTGGAAATGAAATTTATAGTCCACAGTGAGGGTGCTCTTGCTACTAGGTGTATTGTATCTATGAATATTCAGCAGCTAACGCAAGAATATATGCATTTTTTAAAACAGTTTCATTGTGCTAAAATATACATAAAATTTACCATTAGCCATTTTTAAGTGTACAGTTCAGTGGAATTAAATACATTCACATTGTTGTAAGCCATCACCACCATCCACTCCTATAACTCTTTCATCTTAGAAAACTGTGCCTATTAAACACTAACTCCCCTTGCCGAAACTGGTTTGGCTCAGTGGTAGAGCGTGGGTCTGCAGACTGAAAGGTCCCAGGTTCGATTCCAGTCAGGGGCATGTACATTGGTTGCGGGCACATCCCCGATGGGGGGTGTGCAGGAGGCAGCTGGTAGATGTTTCTCACTCATCGACGTTTCTAGCTCTCTATCTCTCTCTCTTCCTCTCTGTAAAAAATCAATAAAATATATTTTAATAAGTAAATAAATAGACACTAACTCCCTTAGCCACCCCCACTCTACTCTCTGTCTGTATGTTTGGTCATTCTATGTACCCCATTTAAGTAGAATCACACAGTATTTGTCCTTTTGTGACTGGTTTATTTCACTTAGCATAATGTTATAGCATATGTCAGATTTCCTCATTTTTAAGACTGAACAATACTCCATTTTATGTGGAGTCCGCATTTTGTTTACTCACTCATCCACTGATAGACAACCTGGATTGTTTCCCCCCTTTGGCTACTGGGAGCAGTGCTGCAGAGGTGTACACACAGGCATAAATAGCTTTTTGTTGTGGGACCAAAGGAGAGAATGAGCATGGGAGTGCGTGAATGAATGCATGAATGAATGAGTGGTGCATACTCAGAGAACTCAGGCCTGGGATCTCTCCCACAGGACCCTATGGTGCGGCTTCTCCATGCTCCCTCCCCATGGCTTGCACTCTGGCCACTGCAACAAACACACTGCCCCTTCTTTAAAAGGCCTCATACTACTTTGTTTCACACAACTCCCAAGGTCTTCTTGACAAACAGGAAGTGCAGACAGGTGTCCAGAAGTTTCTGAGCAGCAGCAATTGGCATCACACAGACAGAACATCAGGGCAGCACTGGTGTCCTCTGCCTTTTCTCTTCTCGGTTCTCTGCTTCCTTCCATTTCTCCCTTCTTCCTCCTCTTCAACTGCACAGTTGAAGTATAGCCAGCAGCTGCTCGAAGATGGGCATACAGCACAGAGCATTCCAGCATCTGTGAGCTGGAAAGGGTCCTCAGAAAGCACCCATGGTGCCAGAAAGTTCCCCCTGGGGCAATTGGGGGTGTGGGGCTGTGCTTGCTAACCTACTCCGAGGCAGTCACTGGTTGGGGGTTGCTCACTGGGGACATGGAAAGGGATGTTGCATTCCAGAGCCTCATGGAGGGGACAGCGGTAGGCAGGCTAGGCAGGGTCTTTACCCTACAGGTGCGGGCTCTGGTGGCAGAAACCCTCAGCCAATGGGAAGCCAGATGAGTCAGATCTAGCTCATCATTCACTCATTCATTCATTCATTCATTCATTCATTTATTCATTTACTGCAGGCCTGACATTGTCTGCCCACAGCCTGGAGGAGATGTGCATGAGTGTCCAGGTTCTGGGCACGCTTGATGGGTGTGGGAGCATCCCAAGATACCCAACCTAGACAGGATGAAGTCAGCAGAACCTCAGGAAAGCCTGTGCCTGAAAAGTACCTGAGGCTGGTCAACCAAAGAAGAGTAAAAATGATGCTGCAGGCAGGGGAGTTCTGAATTGTGAGAGAGCGTGGTCATGAGGCAACCCACCGGGTGGGACGGATATGGCCAGGCAGAGGGTGGTGACAGGGGAGGGTGAACGGTGGGTTGGCCAGGGGTGCTGGCCCTGGCCAGGGGGATGGGAGCTGTTGACGAATTAGAAGTGACACAGCCCTGAGCCCCAAGCCTCAGCCAGTGGAGCCCACTCCAGGCCCGCACTCAGGCTGACAAAGACCCACCCATTGCCCTGCCCCTGCCTCAGGTTACCACCACAAAGCCCGAGGGGGAGGATAAACTGCATTCGAGAGCCTCCTGGAGGGAAGGCCAGGCTATTGTCATGTTGTCACATCTTCAGCACCAAGTGGGGGTGGCCGAGCACCTCTCTGCCTGGAATGGCTTTCACTCTTGAGGCTCACAGATGTTTCTTGTGCACTCACCATGGCCCCAGGGACTGCCCCAGGAATGAGAGGACAGGGGTTGTCAGGATAGGCAGGGTCTTTGCCCTCCCAAGCCAGACATCCATGAACTAATGACCTCTCAAAAAAATGGCACGTAATGGGAAATCACACTATCTCCAAATCCTTGTGAAGAAATCCTCTGGCTAAATAGTCAGGCATGTCAAAGAGGATGTGAGAATGTTGTTATTGGTCCCATATTTAAGGAGGGAAACTGAGGCACAGAAAGGACAGTAACCTGTTCTAGGTCATACAGCCAATGAGTGATAAAGTTAGGATTGGAACCTCAGGCAGCTTAGAACCCAAGTTCTTAATCACTGAGCCACCCCTGCTATTTCCACTCCCTTTGAGGGGATCTCCTCAGGGTTGAGGATACAGAGATGGCACAGGAAGTTGCTCTGCTTGGCATGAATTTATGCCTCAGCTCCCCCTGTGTGAACATGGGCCAGTCACCCGATTTCTTTTCTTTTCTTTTCTCATCTGAGAAATGGACCTGGCAGCCAGCTGAAGGGGATTAACCAACATGGTCAGTGCCTGGTGTTCATGCTCAGAAATGGCAAAGCTGGTGTTGGCACACTTACAAGCTCAGGGAAGGCCCTGGGCTCCAGCTGGGCTCCAAGACTACACCCCCACAAGGCACCCTGGAAGGTGTTCAGCTCCAGGACCAGCCCAAAACCCTCCAGACCCCACTGTGGCCACATCCAGACCCTGTTAAGACAGGAAGGAAGAACCCTGTAGAGCAAGCATGTCGAACTCACAGCCCGTGGGCCACATGCCTCATTTATTTTGCCCGTGTTAGCTTTTGAGTTTGACATGCTTGCTGTAGAGACCCTGGAAGGAAAATAACCCAGCCAGGTACCCTCTCAGCTCAGGGAGTTTTCTGAGCATCCACCATGGGTACTGGACCCAGCCAAAGCCAGGTAGGGTTCTGAAAATCGAATGTTCCTCTTGTGAAGGAGAATGCCAGGTGGAGAGGAGCTGGCCTCAGGCTGTACCAGGTCCAAGAAGCTGTGCCTCAAAGCAGGCCCCAGGTGAGCACACAGGCATCAGAGCAGAGTGAGTGCCAGCTAGCAAGGTGAGGGCCATCAGAGCAGGCAGCCCTGGGGATGATGTGTGGCCCAGGAAGGAGGAGGAGGGGCAGGGCAGCAGCGAGTGCAGGGAACACCACAGAATGCACAGGGTCCTGAGGAAGAAGGGAGCTTGTGTCTGAGAGGCTGAAATGGTGAGTGCGCCAGGGTGAAGGCACCATTCTCCCCACCATCTACCCGGAACATTCACTCCTGGCCAAGGTCACATGGCCATCCAGGAGAGAGTGCGCCTCAGACAGGACCCCATTCCTGCCATCACTTCCTCCAGCCCTGCCTGACCCCCACTTCCTCTCCTTCCAGCCCCTCTCCCTTCCTCTTCCACCTCTATCTCTCCTCCCTCCCCACTGTTTCTTTACCTCCACTGACCCCCCCTCTTGCCTCTCTCTCTCTCTCTCTCTCTCTCTCCTGTCTGTCTGTCTCTCCCTCTTTTCCTCCTTCCCTCCCTCCTTTCTTCCTCCGTCTCCTCTTTCTGGATTTCTGTCTCTCTAACCCCCAGCCTAGGAACAACCCCAGCCCCACTATCCCCAGGGTCTGCTCCACCTCCACCTGCCCCTTCCCTAGCAGGCACCACCTCCAGGGTCCTGGGCCTCGCTGCTAATGTGTTTCGCATGGCCCGTCAGTCAAATGCCCTTCTAATGTCCTTAAAGCACGCAGAAAATTGCATCCTTATGAAAAGGGGGAGCGGGGAGGCAAATTGCCTGTTGGAGGCGGAGCTGCCAGGGCTCTGACTGTGTGCACACCAAGTGCAGAGGGGCTAGGCTGATGGAGGTGTCTGCCTGGGGCTAGCTCCAGGAGGCAGCCTCCTGCCCACTGCCTTCCGGGCAGTGCCTAGGTCCACCTCCTCACCGCGTCACCCACGACCTTAACCCTCTCTCCACAGTTGGTCCCTCTCCTCTGACCTTCCTCCCAGGCCTTTAAGGCCAAGCTCCTAACTAGCTGAGCTAGAGTCACTGCAAGTGCTTTCCAGGGACCTGGCGCCACTCCTCTTGTCATCCGTGTCTCAGTGAAGAGGCAGCTCCTGAGAGGCCCTTCCTGACTAAAGCCCTCGCTCACTCATTTTCTTCCACCCGCTGTATTTTCTCCATGGCATTTGTCACTTCCTAAAACCATCTTTTGAATTTAACTGTGGCTTCTTTGCCATTTATCCAAGCCTCTCACCTCCAGTGTGAGCTCCTTAGGTCAGAGCTGTGTCCCCCATGCCCAGCACAGGGCCTGGCACACAGCAGGTATTTAACAAATCCTTGGTGAGCAAATGGGTTCCAGGCAGACAGAGGCCATTGGGGGCTCTAAGGCATCTGGGACACCCCAAACCCAACCTCCAGGCTGCTGGGTAAGAGACAGTGGACACCAATGGAGCCGAAGTCAGACCCAAATTCTGCTGTCAATAGCTGTGTGTTCCTAGGCAGGTTGCCTAACATTTCTGAGTTTTATTTCCGCCTGGGAAGTGGGAGTAGGCACCTACTTTACTGGCTATTACTGGATCAAGGAGTCGGAAGAGGGGGAAAGGGCCTGTGTCCCAGCACTGTGAACTCACACTCAGTAACTGTTAAAGGAATGAACGGCCCCAGGAGTGTGTCATTGATGTCACTGTGATGTGTGGCAGTGTCTGTGATGTCACTGATGTCAGATACCATTATTTCCTGAAGCACAAAGAAAAATTTTAAACCATTGCCAATGCAAGTCTGACCCATTGCTTATGTATTGCCCAGAATTTTAATCTTATACTTACTCGAATATTTCATTTTGGCCTACAAATACAAAGATTTTTGCCTGGCCTGTGTGGCTCAGTTGGTTATGTGTCCTCCCATGCACCAGGAGTCACTGGTTCGGTTCCAGGTCAGGGCACATGCTCAGGTTGTGGGCTCGATCCCCAATAGGGGGCCTGCAGGAGGCAGCTGGTAGATGTTTCTGTTCCATTAATGTTTCTCTCTCTCTCTCTCTCTCTCTCTCTCTCCCTTTCTTTCCCTCTTTTTGAAATCAATAAATACATATTTTTTAAAAAGACATAGATTTTTTTTATCACACATCACTGCTGAGTTTACATAAAGGGAGACTTTCAGGGAAATCAGTGGGTGAAGGTGTTCCTAAAACTTCTTTGAGGTCAGAGCTGAATGGATCCCCTTCGGCATCTCACAGCCCCACCCCCTTGGCCACTGCCTCACCGGTGGCATAGGAACCCAGATTTGAGAAATGGGAAAATGTTATGATACTCAGTAATATAGTGTGAGAACTGGGACACAAGGAACTTTTGAAGTCACGCAGGTGAGAGACCTGTTACAAAGTGAGAGAGGAGTCAGCAGGAAAGGACCTGCAGGTCAGGGGCCTCCCCAGCCTTACTTCGAACAGAAAGTGGACTCAGCTTCACCTGCTCTGTGCGTGTGGAGTGGCCCAGGGACCGGGGCCATGGAGCGTGCTTGGTCGGAGCCAGGCTGCCATAGTCCTCCCCTGGCCCGGCTGCAGTCACCTTGCTGCCCCCCCCCACCAGCAGAGAGTAAGGACCTGCAGCTCCCTTTCTGCCTTCAAGTAGAGCTGAAGGGGTGGTCTGAGAAGTCTCCTTTGGCTCCTGGAGTGGGGGCCAGGCTGAGCTGGCGGACGGGGTGTCTATGGTCCCCCACAGCCTGGCGTTGGCCCCTGGAAACCTGGGCCTGAGAGGTCTTGAGGGAGGAGGCTCTGGGTGTCAAAGGGTCCCCTCTGGACAAGGGAACTCCAGGTGGAATCAGCGATGTCACTTTAGGGTCAGGCGTTCCCCTGGAGTGAAGAGGGGAATCAGGCAGCAGGGCAGCGGAAAGCGGAAGGCTGCCAGGTTTCTGCTTGGCACCTGGAGGCCCAAGAGGTGCTGTAACGCCTCCTGGCCCTGCTTCTTTCCTCCACCGTACGGGCTCCCACAGCGGGAGGAGTAGCCCAGAGCAACCTTTATTTTTTACAAAATAGGGCGGCGGGGAGAGAATGGGACGCTGCTCTGGCTGCGCCTGTCACCGCCTGGCGGTGCCTCTCTGTGCAGAACCGGCCACAAGGCAGAGACTGTGAAGAGGACTTCGGACCCAGGCCCGCAGGCTGCCTCTCCCCAAACCTTCTGTCATGTGTGCGCCTAGGCTGAAGGCGCCTGAGCTGGGTTCCCACTTCCATCGACTTGGTCAGGTCAGAGGCAGAGGCTGGGGATGAAATGCCCCATCCAGACCCTTCAGTCAACCCTCCCCCAAAACCTGCCCTAAGGCTCACCCCCCACACACACACTCCACACACATCGGCCAAGCACAGAAGTGTAAACTTCCAGCGAGTTTGGGGTACTGCTGCCTAGGTAATGAGCTAATCCGGGTGCTCAGCCATCACGCGCGGCTGGGAAATCCTGGCCGCCTCCCCCCACCCCACCCTACCCCAACATACCCTGCTCACACTCCCTCCACCCACCCCCCCACCCCACTCCAGGTTAAGACTTACTCAAGATGCCCAAGCCAGCTTCCTCTTTAGCTCCCACTCCCAACCCCCCCCTCCCACCCTGGGCTGGGGAAGCAGGACCTCCTTGGTGTTGGCGAGCTTGTGCCATGTCTGGGCTTCATTTCCCAGGACCCTGGGTAGAAGGGATGTGTGCTGTGGAAGGGGAGAGGGCAGAGGACCTTCTCCCCCTTAAGCCTGAGCGTAGACTGAGGGGCGCGGTTGCTAGCGATCTGGGGGTAGGCTTCTGGGTGGCCAGAGGCGGGTGTCACTCAGGGGGGGCCCAGATTGTCACCTGGCGGATGGGAGCGGCCCTGTACTGGAATTGGGGTTGTGCGGCTGCAGTCCACATCATTGGCCTCCAGGGCTTCATTCTCTCGGGGAGCAGGCTGGAGCGTCCATCACGCCTCCTGGAGTCACCAGCAAAGAAGCCCCGAGCTGCCTGGACCAGCCGGTGCCTGGCTGGTCTCGCCTAGAGGGCTGCGTCTGCCGAGGTCACCGTCCCCTGTGCCCAAGGAAAGCAGAGGTCCAGGCGGGGACAGAAACCTCTCCCACCCTCGGGCATCAGCATCTAGACCCCCTCGGCTGGAGCCCAGCTCAGGCTTTCCACCGGTGGCTGTGCTCCATGGACTATTGGGGCCCTATGCTTTGGTGCAGGATTCGCTGGACACATCCACACACACACACACACACAGCCCAGGGAGGGGCCTGCTTTGGGGAAATGCCTAGAACCACAGGGTGACTTGCCTAAGACCATGGTGCCCAGGTTAGTAAAACCTGCAGCCCTGGAACAGACTGCGGAGAATAGGTCAGAACCCCTCCTCTCTCCTCTCTGACCCTCTTTCTTCTACAACCCTGCGGTGACAAAGGCTGAGGCTGGAACCTCGCCCCCGAGCCCAGCCCCAGCCCCAACCCCAGCCCAGACAGGACTTCCAGGCCTTTCCTTCCCTTTTGCAGTGAGCGGAGGAGTGCAGCGGCTGCCTGGAAGGGCCCGGAGCACAGGGGGTCCCTCACTGAGTGGGCCGGGGTAGCAGGAAGCGCCCTGGCTTTCCCTCCTCCCTGAGGTGCTCAGGCACCGGCACCGTAAATGCAAGTGTGAGCAGGAAAGGCAGGTCAAGCCTCGATTTGAAAAGGAAGCCCTGGCCACTAGGGTGGGGTTCATCGCGGCGGTTCTCAGCCTCTGAAGCGCAGGCCTGCCCCTGAGCGCGGCGTCCCAGGCCCTGTAGGGACTGGCTGTGGATCCGGAGCCGGCTTAGGGAGCTCTGCAGGGCTGGCTCGCTTCGGCCTCTCCCCCAGCTTCAATCAGCAATGTGGCCGTTCCAGTTCCCCAACCCCATTCTGTGGCGGTGGCCGTGGCGGGGCCCGGGGGAGGGTAGAGCAAGGACCGACACCCACATGCCATATCCAGCCGCTAGGCCGGGAGAAGGCAGCGGAAGCCTTCCCTGGAGGAGCAGGCGCCCGCGGGCACGCACTCCCTGGCTGTGCCCCTTCAGGGCGCCCAGCCCGAGGCCACAGCTCGAAACCCTCAGCCCAAGGAGACTCTCTGGGTCCCAGGCTCCTGCCGGGCACCGCCGCCTTCGCAGCCCCGGGGAGAGCGCGGCGTTGGGGCCGGGGCCGGAGCTGGGGCTGGCCGCTGGCCGCAGGCGCCTCCGGTGGGAGGGAGCTGCGGCTGGAGGCGGCCTGGGCGCGGACCCCAAGGCCTGGGCACTCAGGGCCTCGGGAAGGGCTGCCGGGCCGTCACAGGGGAGCCTTCCAGCCCCAGGAAACCGAATCGCCCCGCCCCTCCCCCTCCCCCAGCGGCTGTCAGTCCCCCGGACACGTCGGACGTGACCCCCGCGCGGCCTGGGGCTCTGGCCCCTCGGACTGACCCCCTGGCCAGGCTGTGGCCGCTCGCCCAGGGCGGGCAGCTCGGACCGGCCCGTCGCCGCCCGGAGGCGATCCGAGGCCCTGCGCCCCGCCAGCCCCGCGTGGCCGCGGCGGAGGTACCGCAGGGAGCAGGGGCTTCCGAAGCCGCCGGAGCCCTTACCTCGCAGCCCTCCCCGCGCCGCCTCAGAAGCCCCTCATGAGCTCCGCTGTGTCATAAAATATTTTATTGGGGGAAAAAAATCACCGTTTTCGCAAGAGAGGGGTAGGGGCCCCGAGACGCCAGGGACCGGCTTCAGGCCGAGCCGCCGGGCCGTCCGCGGGCCTCGCCGCCCTGACGCGGGAACCGGCGGGCCTGAGCGCCCGAGGCGGGGTGCGGGGGAGCGGGCGTGCGCGGGCTCCGCGCAGAGGCCACTGCGGGTGAGTCTCCGGGAGGCCCGGGGGCCGGGGCCCGGGCTTGGCTTCGGGGTCCGCGTCCCTCCTCGCCGGCCCGCATCCAAGGTACGTATGACCGCTAGGGAAGCCCGCGGCGCGGAGGCGGAGGGCCGGCTCGGGCTGCTCGCGGGCTCGGGGCCGAGGGCGGGGGTCCCCGGCCGCACGCTCAGTCCTCACGGCCCTGGTCGCTGGCCTCGCCCGGCGCCTCGGCCGGCTTCTCTGGCTTCTCGGCTTCCTTGGCGCGCTCCTGCTCGCTGAGCTGCTCGCTGGTGGGGATGGAGTTCTTCTTGGGCCGCCCCTTGGGCTTGGTGGGGGACTCCAGGCCGCCGCCCTGCAGCACCTGCGGGAGCCGCCGGTGAGCCCCCCGCCCCGCCCCGGGCAGCAGCGGCCGCGGCAGCGCGGCCCGGAACCGCAGCCAGAAGCTCACAGCAGCCGGGAAGCCAGAGGGTGGAGCGGGGCACGAAGACAGGCGAGGGCACCGGGGAGCAGAGAGGGTCCCTTTGGGCACCAGGCGCGGAGGGCATTGGGGGGGGAGGGTAGGAGGTAGCTCCCACACTCACTATTTTCTTCCACTTCATCCTCCGATTCTGGTACCAGGTCTTCACCTGCAACTGACTCAGGCCCAGGGACTCGGCGAGGTCTATTCTGGAAAGAGCGGGCGCCCCCTCAGCAGGCGCGCAGGCCCCCTCCCCGCCCGCCAGGCTGGGCCCGGGCGCTACCTGTCCGGGGTGGAGAGGTACTTCTGCTTCTCGAAGCGCTTCTCGAGGCCCATCAGCTGCAGCTCCGTGAACACCGTGCGGCTCCGGCGCCCCTTCTTGGCCTTGGCGCCCGGCTCCCCGCCACCCGGTGCCTCCAGCTTCCCGCGGAGCTGCAGCTCCAGGGGCAGGTGCGGCGAGCCCGCCACCCCGGGCAGCGCGGGCCCCGCGGCCAGCAGCGCGGAGCCCAGCCCGGAGCAGCCGAGAGGCGCCAGCGGGAACTTAAACACCGCCGCCTGCTCGGCCTTCAGCACGGCTGCGGGGAGAACGGGAGCCTCGTGAGCTTAGGTTCCACTCCTTCTCTGGGAGCCGCTCCTGAGCATCCCGCTCCTGCTGAGGACTGGCCCAGGCCGTGCCACCGCACATACCCTCCGCCAGCCGGCAGGCTGCGGAGGAGGGAGAGATTAAGCGCCGCTGGGAGTGACCCGCCCCAGCGCCAGTGTCCCCGTCTGGGAACAGGGATCTCCCCTCCCTGGCGCTGCCCTGGCGCTCCTCGGGCCTATGCCCCTTTGAGATTTCGGGGTTCTCAATGAAAAGGGTTGAAGCTCAGAGGCGCACAGTGCGTTTCATGGAAAAGGGAAACCAAGAAGAAAAGGAAGTAGCGATATAGGAAGATGAGCTTTGCGCAACCAAATCCGCATTCTGCTTTGGGAAAGAACAGGACAGGACAGAGCGGATAGATCCCCCTCCGTGGGCACAGCGTCCAGGCAGCAGGCAGGGGTCCGCGCAGGGGTTGGCTGGAACACTTTCCGAAGATTTCAAAACACCCCACAAATCCTGAAACTGGTCTTCCTGTTCTCTGTGTAGACTGGACCCCGTGACGACGTTTCCATTGTCATCAGCCGTAAATGATTTTTTTGCCCGCTTCAAACGAATTATGAACCGCAGTGCAGCCAGAGCAATACTCAGCGTTGAGTCTGCATCAAAGTTGGACTCAAAACGAACAAACTGGCTGAGGCGCCCGGCGTGAGGGCGGAGTGCGGGCCGCGGGGCCAGGAAGATGGCTGGGGGGCCCGGGGCCCACTGTGCAGGCCTCCCTGCCCACAGGCACCTCAGAAAGGGCAGGTGCGCCCGTGAGGTCATCGAGGGCTGGCCGAGGTTGGGGTGAGTGTGAGGAGGGGGCCCCAGGGAAGCAAGATACTTGGGGGAAGGTGAGAGAAAGGGGGGACAGGCCCATCCTATGAGAAAGGCCAAGAGCGGCCAAAGTAGGGCAAAGAGAACTGGGGGAGACCAGAAGAACAGGGTTGCGGTGGCGAGGACAAGCCCGACTTTGGCCGGGCCACGGAAGAAAAAGAAGCCAAGGGCAGAGAGGGCCAGTGGCAGCTCCAGCGCCGGGAGACGGCGCCGCGGACCTGGAAGCAGAGGCCCGGCGGGCTGGCGTGCTCACAGTCAGCCCCTGTCCCCGGGCGAGGCCAGGGTGTGGGAGCTGCAGCCGAGGCCGGAGGGCCTGCCCCAGGGCTCCCGAGGCTCCGGGCGGCTGGGGCCCGGGCAGCTCCCCGCTCAGCACTGGGGGACGCAGGCCTCTCCCCGAGGTCCGGCGTCCCCGCTGGGCGGTCCTGGCCGCTCCGGGCCAGCCCCTGCGGCGAAGGCCCAGCGCCGTGGCCTGAGGTCGCGCTGACCCGCAGCCTGAGGTCAGCAGTAGGACCTGCGCCCGCGATGAGAATATAGGCTCGGACCCCGGGCTAGAGCCCGCGGGGCATCCGGGAAGGAGAAACGAGCACCCTCCCCGCGGACCCGACCCGCGGGCACGAGGCCTTGCTCCCGAGCCCGGGCTTGCCCTCCTCTTCCCGGCCGGCCGGGGCGAGGGGACGCCGGGGCCCACGCGCCCGGCGCCGCGTCCGCACGACGGCAGCCGCCCCCGCGGCCCACGTACCCAGGTGGCTGTGGAAGGGCCGCGCGGCCAGCAGCGCCTGCACCCCGAACTTGAGCAGCTCGCCCGCGGCGGCGGCGGCGGCGGCGGGCGCGGCGCCCTTGGGCCCCGGCGGCTCGGTGAGGATCTCCTCGATCATGAAGCTGCGGTAGCGGTGCGGCCTGTGGTCGGCGCAGCCCGCGGGCGGCCCGAAGCGTGCGGCGCCCGGCTCCCCGGGCCGCTGCATCGCGGCGCCCGCAGCTCGGCGGCGTGTGCTGGGCGCGGGGCCCGCGGCTCTAGGCCGGCCCGCAGCTCCGGGCGGCGCGCGGGCGCCGGCGCATCCCCTCCCCCGCCGGCCGCCGGACGGAGGTGCAGGGCGCGGGCGGGGCTTGCGGGGCTCGGCCGGTCGGACCCGGGACTGCGCCCCCGCCCCGCGCCGCCGCGCCTCTAGCACCGCCGCCTCGCGTCACCGCCCCGCCCCGCCCCGCCGGCCGCCCCGCCCCGTCCCGCCGCCCCTACCCCACCCGGGCCCAGCCCGAGGGAGGCGGGGAGGGGGAAGGCGGGAGGGCGGGAGGGAGGGGGCCGCCGGAGGGGTCGGCGGACCCGGACCGGGAGACCAGCGGAGCGCACGCTCCGGATGGAGAGAGGAGAGAGCGGAGGCAGACCCCCGAGAAGGGAGCAGAGGGACCAGAGAGGTGAGAGGGGCCGAGCGAGCCTGCAGGGCCGCCCTGGAGCGGAGACAGGGGTGCGAGGTGCCGGGACGTCAGGCCGCGCGCAGAGCCCGGCGGGGCGCGGGGGGCCAGCGGGGCAGGACGTGCGGGCGGGCACAGCGGCGGGCCGGGCAGCAGACGGCCAGGAAGGTGGAGAGGGGAGAGTGAGGGGGAGAGGGGACAGTGAATGCGGAGCGGGGATAGTGAAGGGGGAGAGGGGCAGTGAAGGGGGAGAGGAGACACTGAGGGGGAGCGGGGGCAGTGAAGGGGGAGAGGGGACAGTGAAGGGGGAGAGGGGCAGAGAGGAAGAGGGAGAGGGGAGAGTGAGGGGGAGAGGGTACGGTGAATGAGGAGCGGGGACAGTGAAGGGGGAGAGGGGACAGTGAAGGGGAGAGGGGACAGAGAGGAGGGGGAGAGGGGACAGTGAGGAAGGGGGAGAGGGGCAGAGAGGAGGGGGGAGAGGGGACAGTGAAGGGGAAGAGGGGACAGAGAGGAGGGGGGAGAGGGGACAGTGAGGAAGGGGGAGAGGGGCAGAGAGGAAGGGGGAGAGGGGACAGTGAAGGGGGAGAGGGGACAGGGAAGGGGGAGAGGGGCAGAGAGGAAGGGGGAGAGGGGACAGTGAAGGGGGAGAGGGGACAGGGAAGGGGGAGAGGGGACAGTGAAGGGGGTGAGGGGACAGTGAAGGGGGAGAGGAGACAGAGAGGAGGGGGGAGAGGGGACAGAGAGGAGGGGGGCGGCCATGGCCACGCGGCTGGCGGGAAAGGGGCAGCAAGGCACAGAGGCCCTCTGGGCAGGGGGCAGCATAGGTGGGCGGGCAGCTCCTAGCTCCGGGCTGTACCTGTGCACCCCGGCTCGGCCTCACCCCCTCCCCGCACAGCCCTCAGCGGAGCGCTTTCTCCTTGGCAGCCTGCTTATATGGCCAGTGACACGGGGACACGTCCTCCTGGGGCCGGGGAACTGAGGGTGGGCTGTGGCACCCCGCAGACGAGGCGGGATGGTGAGAGGAGAAGGAAAGGCTGCAGCTTCCTTTCGCAGCCTGGGAGCCTCAGGAAAACCGTTACTGGGCGGAGCTGGGGGAAGGACTACAGTCTGTGTGCGATGGGAGTGTGGGGACAAATTCTGGAGTGGGGCGTCTTGTCTATGAGCCTTAAAGTCCCCAACTTCTCTAGCCCTAGCCTCCTCTAGCTCCCCCTCTCCATTGCAGGAATATGAGCTCTAGCCATGGGAAGGGGGTGGGGAGGGGAGAGGGGAAGCATGACCAAACCTCTCCTCTGGGAACTCCTCTCTCTGCCCCTGCTCCTCCAGGTCCGGCCACTGCCACATCTAGAGCCTGGGTGCCCTATCCTGCCCCAAGAAGATGCTGACATTGGCTCCGGGGCCGTGAGGACTGCGTGGGGGTCCCGCACCTCCGGCCCCACAGGGTCTGCTGGAGAGGACACAGTCCATTCATCAGGTGAATGTGGGTGGGGATGGGCGTCCCTGGGGGCTGAAGGAGGGTGCTGCTGCCCTTCAGGAGCCCCCCGCCCCCCCCCCCGCCCGGGGTCCTGGATCCCTTCCCCTTCCCTTTCCCCTGTGCACCTCGGGGTCACTGCAGGAATAGAGCCCCTTACCCAGGGCCCTGCCCCGGCCCCTCAGGGTGGCGCTGCTTCTGGCTGTAGCTGCTGGCGGGAGTGCGCCATGAGGCAGCCCCAGGCCCAGCATCAGCCCCGTTTCCGGGGAGATTAGGACATGGCCAGCGTTTCTGGTCCCTGGGGACAAAGACAATGTCTTACCGGAAGCTCTGGTAAGACTGGGACCCCGAGAGCCCAGCTCCTGTCCCCCAGGTGTCCTGGCTTCCGCTGGGCCACCCCTTGCTGACCCTCGCAGCCATCACCGGGCAGGAAGGGGGCCTCTGGTGCCCCAGCCTTGGTGGTTCTGTGAACTGCAGTGCTCTTCAGAGGGGATGGCGACGGCGTCCACAGGGGTCAGGCCCCCTCCCAGGAGAGGGGGAGAGACAGTGGGCAGGGCCTGCCCCGTGCTTGGCCTGGATGCTGCAGCCACCGGAAAGCCAGTGTCTCCTGGAGCCTGGGCACCCGGGGGCCCTCCACACGGGTAGGCGCAGAGAGCCCTTCTCAGGACGGGTTCTGGGGTGTCCGATGGGGAAGTTGGGGCCCAGCAGGGGCAAGGCGTTGGCCTAAGGACCACAGTGAGTAGGGCTGGTTTTCTCGGGCTCCCTGTAAATACAGCATGGTGCTCATTTTCTCTCCCCCCCCTCCTTCCCAGCAGGGCCCATCACTGTCCCCCTCTTCTTGCCTCCACATGGTCCCCAGGGGGAAAGCGGGAGAGTAGTGAGGGTGGGGGGTCAAGCCCAGCCTCCCTCTCCACCCCTCCACCTCTTATGGGCCCCTGACTGAAGCCACCGCTTTGAACATCTCTGCCCCCCCCCCCAGGGGCTCAGATCCTGCTGGGGGAGCTTGGGTCCCGGTCAGAGGACTTGGGGTTCCCGTTGATCAGCCCTCACCAAACCTAGTCTGCTCTGGGAGCAGGAGGTCATTTTCATAACGGGGGGCGCACCTCCAGGTTTAGGAGTCCGAAGGCCAGCCGCACCCCGTTTCCCAGCGCCAGCCCCGCCGGGCCTTTCGGGGCGGAGAATGGAGCGGGAGGGCGGCCAGGAACCCCTGTCAGGCGAAAAGAGCGCGCACCGCAGCCTCCTCCCCGGACTGAGGCACCGGCGCCGCCGCCAAGGGCTTCCCCAGAGCGGGGTTCCCTCCTGGGAACAGAGGCTCAGAGGAGGGAGCTGGCCGGTCCGGAGCCTAAGCCGCCTCCCCGCCGCCGGACCCTCCCGCCACCGCCGCCGCCGCCGCTCCCGGAAACGCCGCTCCGGGCGGCGCTGGAAACGGTGACCTCAGCCCCGCGGCTGGGCTGCGGGGCCGGCGCCACCCGGACGCCGGGGCTCCGTCACCATCACCGGCCTCAGCCTCCGCACCTGGAGCCCCGAGGAGGGGTAGCCCCTCTGTAATCAAATCCTCCTCCTCCTCCTCCCCTCTTCCCCCTCCTCCTCTCCCTCCTCCACCTCCCCCTCCTCTCCCTCCTCCACCTCCCCCTCCTTCTCCTCCCCTCCTCTCCCTCCTCCTCCTATCCCTCCTCCCTCCTCCACCTTCACCTCCCCCCTCTTCCTCCCCTCCTCTCCCTCCTCCTCCTATCCCTCCTCCCTCCTCCACCTTCACCTCCCCCCTCTTCCTCCCCCTTCCCTCCCTATCCCTCCTCCCTCCTCTACCCCACCTCCCCCCTCCTCCTCCCCTCCTCTCCCTTCTCCTCCTCTTCCTCCTCCACCTCCCCTACCCCCCTCCTCCCCCTGCTCCTCTTCTTCCTCCTTCTCCACCTCCCCCCTCCTCCTCCCCTCCTCTCACCCCTCCTCCTCCTCCCCTTTGCTCCCTCCTCCCCCTCCTCCCCCTCCTCCTCCCCCTCCTCCTCCTCTCCCTCCTCCTCCTCCTTCTCCACCGCATGCTCCTCCTCTCCCTCCTCCACCTCCCCCTACCTCCTCCTCCTCCTCCCCCTGCTCCTCCTCTTCCTTCTCCTCCTCCTCCTCCTTCTCCTCCTCCTCCTCTTCCTCCTCTTCCTCTCCCTCCCTCTCTGGAGTTTAGGGGCGGCCAGTGGGGGCCTGGGTCCGGGTGCTTGTGCTTGGCTTTCGGAGTCTGGTCCTTCCAGTCCCTCCGACCTTCGCCCGGTTCCTGCGTCCCCTCGGGTGTACCCTTTACTCGTCGCTCTCAGTCGGGGCTGGAATGGGGAGGGGGGTCCTCTGGCTGCCCGCGCCCCGTGGGTGGACGGGGAAGTGGAGCCCCGCCGGCCCTTTCCTCCCTTTCCTCCCTCCCTCTCCTCCCTCCTTTCCCTCCTTTCCCTCCCTCTCTCCCCTCCTTTCCCGCGGTCTCGGGCTCCCCTCGCCCCGGCCTCCAGGGCCCTCGGGGACGGGGGCGGCGCGGGGACGGCCCGGGCCTGCCCTCCGCGGGGACCGGGCGGGAGGCCCGGGCGCCTCCGGGTGAGGGGTTAGTCTCCGGCCGGCGGGGACGGTTCGTTGTGAACTTTCCAGCCCCGGTCCAGGCTTTGGGAAGGAGTCCTGAGACACGTCCCTCGCGCCCCCCGCGAGGAATGTGTTCCTTTGGAACGGCGGCTTTGCTGTACAGCTTTTCTCCTTATCGCTGTTTTAAAGGTGAGACTTTATCAGAGGGGTGGGTTTCAAAGGCGCATCGGCAGATAGCTGCTCTGGACCCCTCGAGAAGACGGTCCTGGTGCCCGGGCCCTGGCGAACCTGCGGGACGGAGCGCAGCCCGGCCTCGCCTCGGGGCTCCCGCCTCCACCTCCGCCCGCACCTCGGGGCCCGAGGCCTTCGCGGCGGCATGGACCGGGGCCTGGGGCCGCGCCCGGGCGAGGAGGTCCGCCCCGCGCTCCGGTGTGAGTTCCTCCCGCAGCGCCCTGACCTCCCGGCCCGGCCGGGGGTGAGTGCCCGCGCCTGGAGAGGCCGCCCCGAGCCCGGAGAGGGAGCCCCGCGCCCGGAGAGGGAGCCCCGCGCCCGGAGAGGGAGCCCCGCGCCCGGAGAGCCCGCCCCGCGCCCGAGAGGCCGCCCCGAGCCCGGAGAGGGAGCCCCGCACCCGGAGAGACCGCCCCGCGCCCAGAGAGGCCGCCAGGCCCTGCGCGGGTCTGATCCCACCCGGGCTGGGCGTTCAGGCCCCTGGGGAGAGCGAGGATCCTGTCGGCCACTCCATCCCGGCAGGTGCCAGGCGTCAGCGCGCCGGGGCGGCAGCCTGTGCGAGGGGCCTCCGCCGAGAGGCCCCTGAGGGAGGCGGGCTCCGGACAGGGGACAGAGGCGAGAGGGTGCGAAAGCGGCTAGACCCCGCCTGTCTTTTCCCTTTTCCTTACTTCTTTGCGCTCCTGTCTCCCTCCCTCCCTCCCTCCCTCCATTTACTCACTTTCTTTCTTCTATTAACTCGCCTCCTCTGCCTGTCACTCCTCTTCCTTCTGCTCCCCCTCTTTTCCTTTCCCTGTTGTTATTTTTTTTAATCAGAAGGACAGCCAAGCCATAGTGTGCCTCCTATTAATAAAGGGGATGGGCTCGCATTTACAATCATCCCTCCCCCCTCCCAGGTGCCAGAACCCTTGGAGGGTTCTGTGGTCTGTGCACTTGGGCCAGGACATCCTCCCAGCCAGCAGGCTAGCCTGGGGGCCAGGCCCCAGTTAAACAAGGGTCCTAGCCCGCCCCCCAGCAAGATCTGCCTTCTCCCAGGATCTTCCAGAAGCAGGGAAGAGGCCAGATCACGTTGCCTGTTCAAGCAGGGACTCACACTTGCATCTCCTCCCAGACACAGCAGAAGTTCCTTCTCCATCTGAGAATGGGGGTGGTGATGGTGGGTGGGGGTTCAGGGATGGGAGGGCTGTCACAGGAAACAGAGAGAGGCCACAGCCGCTCTGTCCCTCCCATCCGGGCCAGGACCAGCCTCTGGTTCCTGGGCCCCCGCCAGTCCTCCTGCTGGTCTGAGCCCGAGGAATGAGCCAGGAGCCTGGTGCGGCATCCAGAGTTACTGGTCTTTCCTGCCCCTTCCTCCCCATCACACCTGTGCTTTCTGCACTTCTGGGACTTGCTTTTTGGTGCCAGGGTGCCAGAACGGGCTCAGAGGCCCTGCTCACAATGCCCAGCGCCATGCAGAGCACACAGGGGACCCACAGGGAGCCCAGGGCCTCTTCTGCTGCGGGCCTTGAGCAAGGCCATTCCCTGACCACGCCTCAGGTTTCCCCATATGAAAAGACAGCAAGGGCGGGCGGGATGAGTCCTCCTTGCCAATTTAAACAGACTGGTTCAGGGGTCACACGGCTTTTTCTGTAAAGGGCCAGGAATATTTCAGGCTGTTGGCCGTGCATTTCTGTTGCAGCAGCTGCGCTCTGCTGTTAGCGTGAAAGTAGCCAGAGGTAACGCGTAAATGGTGAGTGTGGCTGTGTTTCCATCAGCCATATGTATGTACAATATAACTTAATTTCATGTAATTTTCACCTCGTGAAATTTTGTCCCTATTTTGATTTATTCCAACCATTAAAAATGTGAAAACCATTCTCAGGTCGCAGCCATATAGAAACAGGCGACGGGGCCCAGCCAGTGTTGCTCGGTGGTTGAGCATGGACCCCTGAACCGGAGGTCACAGTTCGATTCGAGGCCAGGGCATGTGCTGTGTTGCTGGCTCAATCCCTAGTAGAGGGCATGCAAGAGGCAGCTAAGGGGCCATTCTCTCTCATCATTGGTGTTTCTGTCGCTCCCTCTCCTTTCCTCTCTCTGAAATCAATAAAAACATTTTTTTTGGGGGGGGGGAAGGAACAAAACAGGCAGTGGGCCATAATTTGCCAACTCCTGGTCTAGATTTACTTTTTCTGATTGCATAAATGAATGCACTTACATATCACAAGTGTTGCCTTATCTAAAATTGTTATAATTATTTTTTCCCCCCACAGTATCGGGGCCTTAGAAACATGAATCATCATGTACATTCCCTATTCCCATATCTGAATTCTCAACAATTTAATATCATCCTGATACTAATACATCTAGACACTGGGATGGGCGCTTTACACATTAGTCTTTGGAGTAGAGAGCGAGCGCTCACCCTCGTTTCCAGCTCCTTGCACACTCCAGGTGACAGGGCGCTCACCCCCTTACAAGGCAGTCCTCACAGACTCTGAGGCTGCTGAGAGCTGTGGCTGGCCAGCAGCCTGAGAGGCGAAGGCGCCATGGATGTGTGTGCTCCCTCTGGCCAGCCCTCCCTGTCTCTTTTCAGTTCCATCCACATCCTCTCCAGCTGGGGCAATGTGCGTGGACCAAGGAGCCCTGCCTTCCTTTTCTGGGAGTCTCCCAAGCCTCTGCAGGCCTTTGAAGCTGCCAAGTGACAAATCTTGCAAGGAATAAGCAAGGGGAGAGAATATGACAGAAACATCGACATTATAAATGTGCTACTTGCTAAAGAGTTTCCAGGAAATCTTGCTTATTGGACACTTCACCCCCATCTGCTTCCTCTAAGCTTCTTGTGCCCTCTGCTGGCCAGATTGAGTCCTAACCAGGCTCACTCAGACTATTTTCCTCTTTAAAAGGAAAACCCACCCAGGACTTTCCCCTTCATGTACCAGGCACCTGTAGGATGTGAGGATTCAAGAAAAAAAGGCATTTTGTATGTCCTCGAGGAGTGAGGCAGACAGATGTACTCACCGCGGACAGGAAGGCTGCGCGATGGCAGACGCAGACACGCGGAGCTGAGGCTTCCGGAGGGGAATGTCCACGGTGAGCTGGCTGCTCCTGTCAGTTGTTAAATGTTCGGATACTTTTATGGCAGCCACAGCCGGTCTGCAGAAGCATCCCGGTTCCATGCCCCAAGCTTCTCCTCCAGTTCCATGGCGAAGTTTGCTGGGAAGGGGAGTCCGTCAGTCCAGGTACGGGCTTTGCGTGCGCTCCTCGACCTGGTACAGCCCAGAACCACCTGTGGAGCCATCCCCTGTGCATTCGCTGTACCTCCCCCTTGTAAGTATCTTCTTTCATCTCAGGTCTTGTGAGAAGACACTTTATCCTTAATTTATAAACAAGAAGAGAGGGGCAACCAATTTGCCCAAGTGGCAGAGCCAGGTTTGAGCGGAGGCTCCCTCCAAAGCACCACAGCAGGCTTTTGGGGTCCTCCCCCGTTTTCTCCCCAGCCTTGATTGCTGCTGAGGTTCAGACTGATAGCTGCCAAAGGTCAGTTCCGGCCAGTGTCCATGGGCCTACTTACTGTGTCCAAAGGTGGGCTCCTCATGTCCTGCCTCTCCCAGGCTGTTGTTCCTGCTCCGCGTGCCTGGGCTGGGAGGGAAAGAGCAGCTGAAACAGCCAGGGGTGTGGATAAGCCTCACTGACCACTGAGCAGGGAGAGCCCTGGGAGGCAGGGCCTGTTCCTACCAGAGCACACACAGTAGGCAGGGCATCCCCACGGGGAGGGCGGGCAGCCAAGCTACACAGTCCCTGCATAGGCTGGCCCCAACCCCGGCCCATCTCAGCTGTGCAGGAGAGCAGATTGTCCAGGGCAGCGGTGATAAAAGGTGCTGGCTTTGAGGACAGGCCGACCTGGGAACCCAAGGGGGAGTCAGGGAAGGCAGGGGCAGAGGCAGCTGAGTGTCCGTCCTGGAATGGCAGGTAGGCACACGGAGGCTGAGCAGCACCATTTGCCAGGGCTGGGAACACTGAGCTCAGAGTGGGGTCCAATACCTTCTGGGAGGTCTGGACAGTCAACCACTTTGAGGCTGAAAGGCTTATGTCCCAGAAACAAGGTTGTTCCCAAATGGCTTGGCATTCGATGGGGCCACAGCAGCTTGCTGTCCATCAGGGAGTTATAATGGCAGACCCTCCTGGTGCCTAGAGACCACTGCCAGGGTCCTGGGAAAGGTCTGAAGACCTCGGCTGTAGCCACATTATTCCGGAGCGTGTATTCAGCTGTGTGCGTGGCACTTCCTGTTTGTGCAGTACACACCTACACACTGTGTCCAGCCCATCGTTTGTTTCCCTCTGTTCTTGTGGAGCCAAATGGGGGTTCTAGGACGCTCTGCATGCCCCTTTTCCAGATGGTAAGCCACGTGTCGAAACAAGGGAGGGAAACCTATCCCCATGTGTGCTCTTCGTGTTAAAAACCTAAAAATCTAGCGCCTTGCTGTTCGGTGCCTCTGTTACAGAGTACAGCAAACCCCATCTCCGGAGTTCTGAGAAGGGAAGTGTGGCAGGTCAAATTCTAAGACTGCCCCCTGGTGTCAGCCTTGTGTAATCCCTCTTCTGGAATCCCTGCCCTGATCCTGTTACCTCAGCTGCAAAAAAGGAAAAGTTTTCGCTGATGTAACTGAGGTTCCTAACGGGTAAGTGTTGAGTTGATCCGGAGGGAGATCATTCTGGACCTGACCTGAGGAGATGGTCCCTTCAGAGGGGCGGGGCCCTCCCTGGCGTCAGCGGGTTCTCCACAGGCTTCCGTGCAAGCGGCCACGTTCGAGAAACCCAAGGCCAGGAAGCCTGGGTAGCCTCCAGGAGCTGAGAGCAGGAACGTTCTCCTGGCAGCCCAAGTGACTTTCCACGCGGGCCAGTCCCCCTGGGCTCCAGCCAGTGCCCTGGCTGCCACCCTGTGAGAGCCAGCGTGAGCTCCCAGCCAGGCGCTGCCAGGACTCCGGGCCCGCAGGCAGCTGAGATAAGGAGCGTGTGCTGCTTTAGGTGGTGATGTGTTTTTGCCACAATAAGGGGGTTGTGCATCGGCCGAACCTGACTTCTGCCTACAGGAGAACAAACAGGATGCCACTTCGGGCACCTTTGCCCTTTCCTGTGACCAGGGGCAGAGCTGGGAGTGCCTGCGAAGGGACTATGACATGCCTTTGTCCCCTCAGCGCGTGCCTGCTCATGCCCGGGGGAGGCCCCTTTGGCAGGAAACTGGCCGCACTGTGGGCAGGTCCTCCCTGCTGCTTCCTTGCCCCGGGTGGAGAGGAGGAGGTTAATTCTGGTTACGCTGTGTCCTCATTGTCCTGCAGCTGCTGTCTCGCTGTGATTAAGAGTGAACCCAAGGAAGACCCCACCCAGAGGGGGATAGCTGTCCCCAATCTTTCCTGAGGCTGGTAACACAGGCCCAGGAAGAGGAGCATCTGGCTCCTTTTTCTCCCTCCCCTCTGCCCCCATTAACTCTCCTGGGCTCTGGGAGACAGGACAGGAGAGCAAATGGAATTTGATCTCATTCTCAGACTCGGTCTGATGCACTGGGGACAGCCTGCTCTCCCCACCCCCACCACTCCAAGCCCCACATCTGGAGTTCGCTGGGCAGCCAGCTCTCAGGCTTCACCTTACCCACCCCTGTTCTATGGCCAATGAACAGCCTTGGGAGGCCTCTGCTCCCTCCAAGGATACACTTCAGTGGGGTCCCAGTCTCTGCCCCTGGGTCTGGGTCCCCAGCAGGTGCTCGGTGTGGCTTGTGTGGTGGGACCTTCCTGCCGCCTGGTCAGTGTGGCTTTGATGCACAGCTGGCCCTGCTCTGGCCCTCACTGTCCTCTTCTCATGCCTCAAGGTCGAGAAAGCAGGGCCACACTGGGTGAGTGGCAGACCTGGGCTAGTCTCTACGGGGATACAACTGCAGACTGTGGACGGTCAGCAAGCACAGCGCTAATAACATGGCATCACAGTGGAAAGTCCCTCCTTTCCTGTTATTTTTTAAATTTACCTGATTATCAAAATTCCTGTCTCAGTTTGCACTTGGCTGGCTTCACTCTC
The DNA here is from genome assembly GCA_036971965.1 of Nyctalus aviator. Lineage (NCBI taxonomy): Eukaryota > Metazoa > Chordata > Mammalia > Chiroptera > Vespertilionidae > Nyctalus > Nyctalus aviator. Next base: position 4,465,558 of record CM072931.1, read on the forward strand.
TTCTGAGTGGATGAGTCCTGCCTTCACTCTCTTCTGAGTGGGAGTCCTGAGTGGATGAGGCCCAACAGCACCAGGCAGGCGGCAGGCCCATGGGTACCGGGCAATGTAGTGTAACTGGATTCATTGGAATAATGCACTACTTTGCACTCTTGGTGATATCAGGTGTTTTTATTACTTAGGATCAGATAAATTTTAACACATTCATTTAGTACGAAAACCATTTTCATTTAAAAGAAAAAAGAAACCGATGAATAGCAGCCGAGGTGGTTCTTAAGGAAACAGCATGATAGCCCTGCTGAGTAATTTTATATATATGTAAAGAGGTAATATGCAAATTATCCAGGACACCATAAGGTCACAACCACTCAGAAGGAGGCTGTGCACGAAGGTGGGCATGAGGGGACTGTGAGTGTGGTGAGGCAAACCTTGGATGGCGCAGGCCCAGAGAGAACAGGGCCTGTCAGCCACGCGTGTTGGCAGCCCCGCCTCTGTACATGAGCTGCAGGAGAAACACCTTTTCTGACTGCTCATTGGCTAAGATCCCCGTGTGCCACTCTCAGTGTTCTTGGTAACTTGGGTAATAAGAATCCAAGAAGGTGATCTAGGGTTTTTCCACCTCATTCCTAGAGAGAAAACAAAGGTCCACTGCTGGAGGGGCTAAGAAATGTCATATCCTGCCCTAGCCGGTTGGACTCCGTGGATAGAGCCTCAACCTGCCAACCGCAGGGTCTGGGTTCAATTCTGGTCAAGACCATGTATCTAGATTGCAGGCTCCACCCTGGCCGGGGCCCAGGTCAGGGCTCATGTCGGAGGCAACCAGTCAAAGTGTCCCTCTCACACTGATGTTTCTCTGTCTTTTCCTCTCTCTTCCACGCTCTCTAAAAATCAATTGAAAAATATCCTCAGATGAGGATAAAAAAAAAGAAATGTCATATTCTAGGAAGACATCTTGACAATGTCTAAACAAAGTGGTCATTTTTTTGTGGTGAAGGGACTGGAGTCCTTGTTAATGAAAACACCTTGGCAGCTGCAGTGGCCAGCAGTGGCAGCAGCAGCGTGGTGATGGCACCTTCCCCTGATCAACCAGTTGCCTCCTACAGAGGGAGGCCAGACTGCAGCTCAGGCCCGAACCCCGTGGGGAGCGGGCCTAAGTTGTCAGTAGGACAACCCCTGAGGGCTCTTGGTCTGGAGAAAGTGCAGGTCAGGCTGAGGGACTCCCCTCCCCGATGCATAAATTTTGTACACCGGGCCTCTAGTATAATAAAATGGCAACAACTATATACCTACCAATAATTACTTTAAATGTAAATGTGTTAAATGCTCCAATCAAGACACAGGATGGCTAAATGGATAAGACAGCAAGACCCATACATATGTTGCTTACAAGACACCTCTTTCAGATCTAAAGAAATAAAAAATATTTCATGGAAATGGAAATTTTTAAAAGCCGGGATCACAATACTTACATTGCACAAAATACACTTTAAGTCAACAGCTATAACAAGAAACAAGGAGAACCTAGTAATTCCACTTCTCAGTATTTATTCAAAGAAACACAAAACACTAATTCTAAAAGATATATGCATCTATATGTCCATTTCAGCTTTGTTTACAACTAAAGGCCTGGTGCACAAATTCATGCACCAGTGGGGTCCCTTGGGCTATCGTGTGGGATGGGGCTGAAACCGGCTCTCTGACATCTCCCCGGGAATCCAGATTGCTAAAGGGCACAGTCCAGGCCAAGGGACCCCACCATTGCTTGAGGGCCAGGGAGGGATGTGGGTGGTTGGCCAGTCAAAAAGGGTCTGCAGGAGGGCTTCAGGGCATGTCTGACCTGTCTCACTCAATCCTGATTGGCTGGACCCCAGCAGCAAGCTAACCTACAGAATGTTTGCCCCATGGTGGTTCAGTACACATCATAGCAACTCGTCAACTGTCCCCTGATAGTCAGCGCATGACAAAGTGAGCAGTTGAATGGCTTTAGCATATCATTAGTATACTAAGGGCCAAGTGCACGAATTCGTGCACCTTGAAAGGAACTGTGGGCCACTAAGCTGCGGTGGGCACAGGAGGATGTCTCAGCCCATCCTTCATGCCCCTGCACAATCCATCCCACAACGGATCCCAATCTCCTGTCTGCCAGCAGCCCTACTCCCGCTAATGCCACTCCCATGTACTGACAGTGCCAGCCCCACTCACACCCGCTGGTGGTGCAGAGCAATTGGGGCTGGCAACATCAGCCGGTGTGAGTGGTTGTTACTGCCCCGATTACCCCTCAGGAGCAGGGGGGAGGAGAAGCACTGAGGTGCAATCGGGGCCAGCAGTCACCACTCACACTTGCTGATGATGCCAAGCAACCAGGGCCAGTGCCAGGCACCATCAGCAGGTGCTAGCAGGGTCAGCGCCAGAGCGGATGCAAGCAGCAGATGCAAGCACCAGAAGGGGCCACGGCATGGGGAGCAAAGAATTTTCAGTAACTACCAGAGTCTTGCCTCAATGATAGCAACTGGTGCCCTGCCTTGGTCTGGCACCCCTTCTCACCTGCCCCCCCATCCCACCAAAGCCAATGCCCACCATGTTCTGAACACACCCCCTGGTGGTCAGCGCACATCATGGCAACTGGTAGTTCAGTTGTTCTGCTGCTCAGTCTATTTGCATATTAGCCTTTTATTATAAAAGATTACACATTAATTGGTTGAACGTTCGACCAGACAATTGGACAATGAGCATATAGGTTTTTATTATATAGGATAGCCAAGACATGGAAGAAACATTAAGTTTCCATTAATAAGTGAATGGATAATAAATAAATAAATGAATAAATAAATAAATAAATAAGTAAATAAAGGTGTGGTATTGCAAACAATGGAATTTTACTCAACCAAAAGAGAGAATGAAATCTTGCCATTTGCAATAACAGAGGTAGAACTAGAGGCATTATGCTAAGCCAAATAGGTCAGATGGAGGAGAACAAGTATCATGTGATTTCATTTACATGTGGAATGTAAAGTACAAAATTAACCAACAAACAAAACAGGAATACTTTATTTTATTTATTTATTTTTTTATTGTTTGAAGCATTACAAATAGTAGTACATGTCTCCTTCTCCCCCCGTGACTTCCCCAGCATATGCCTTCACCTGCACCCCCACTCAGTGTCTTGTATCCATTGATTATGTTTATATGCATGCATACAAGTCTTTCCGTTGATCTCTTACAGCCCCCTACCCCCAACCTCCTTTGCCTTCCTGCTTAGTTCGACAGTCTGTTCAGTGGTTCTTTATCTCTTATAACTATTTACCCCCATTTCTTTAAAAAATCTTGCAACTGCAGACTAGAAATAAACATATAATAACAAAAAACTTTTGTTATTTTTGAGTCCCAATTTCAATGTCCAACAGTTCTGAGACCCAGTTTTAATATCAAATCGTTCCTTATGTGTACATCTCAGCAATGATATCTGGATGATGGACAGATGGTGGCAATGCAAGTTCAACCCTCTCTGGTTTGGTCCTAGGCAACCTGCATCGACACACAGCTGCTGACTGCTAGAGTGGCCGGGGGTCATCAGCATTTCCATCTCTGGGGTGTTTCTCCCCTTGTCTTCGTGGTTGGAGCAGACCTGACAACTCCTCTCTTTTGCAGGAATCCCCATGGTCATGGAATAGTTTTCTGAAAATATACAAACATATTCTCAACCAAAAGTTAATAAAGGAATCTTTTCTATAAAATTGACTTGGGGATCCTTTTTTATTTTTGCCCAAAAGATTTTCCTTTGGCTTATTTTGACACCATGTCTGATTTTCATGGGTGTCTTGCTGTTAGCATTACAAATGAAAATTAATTTTCTACAATAAAAATTTTATAGATCTAATTTACTTACAGGATATTTTTTCCTTACATGATATTACAGTACTAGCCCTCCATTTTTTTAAATAGATGCTTTTGTACATTTTGTAATGCAGTCTTGATAACTTTAAATTTTAAGTTTTTGCACAAAAATAAGACTACTTTAGGTTCATTTCATGTTAAGCAATTTTACCGTGAAATGCGCTACCAATAGAAATTTTAGTTAATATTTAGGAACAGCTTTATATGCAGTACACTTAAATTTTCTTGGATGTTTACTTATTTCTATTAACCAATTTAAATTAACCTGAAAACTTGATTACTATTTTACTGTCAAATTTAATACTCTAACAAAAATCTTAGTTTACCCTGTAAATATCAATGGAAATGATTATTTGCATTCTTGAGTAGGTCCTGAGCATTCCTGGTGCTATGCTGGATTTAGATATAGGGCAGCTGCTGCAGGCCAAGTCTCTGTCTGTTACCTGGGTTGAAGTCAATAATATTGTAAGAACTACTTATGGTGTCAAATGGGTACTAGACCTATCAAGGTAATCAATTTATAAATTATATAAATGTTTCATAACTATGTTCAGTAACAACAGTACCTGAAACTAATATAATAATTGTATGGCAACTACAATAAAACATTTTCTTAAATTATTTTTTTTTAAAGAAGTTAAGATTCAATGGAGAGACAGGGGAATGACTACACTCCAAAAAAATATCCAGCTCTGTCCAAGCACAGCCATTCTAGCATTTTGCATTAATTGCACCTGATAGGGGATTTCCAGTGCTGAGTTAAGATACAAAGGTATTCCTGTTTCTCACCCATAAAACTCAGAGCCGTGCCTTCCTATTTCAGAACCAAAGCAAAAAAAATTGTTTCAACAAATGTCCCCCCACTTCCTCGCCAATAACATCTATCTTGTATACATTATACTGCACATTTATTTAAATATGTAATGTTTTAAAATATAAAACTAGGCCTGGCACCTTTCTGGTAACAACCCACAGTGTGATCAGTACAAAACACTGTCATTTTATTGGGGCAAGATTATGAAGAGGCAGTGAGTTACTGGGAATCTGCTTATATTGAGATAAGCAGTTATTGGGACATTCGAACAAGTGAGGGGTACATTCTATTGGAAGGAGGATTCACCATGGGAGAGAAGAGACCAGAAGAAGACTCACCATAAGAGAAGGAAAACCCATCAAATTCTTGGGAGGGATTAAGAGAGGCAGGAGGCAGCTGTGGGGTCAGCTGGTGGCTACACTCATTATGTGGTTCCCTCTGGTGCTTTGCAGATCAACATGGCATAGAGGGTCGTGTCATACTATCTGTGAAACATGAGGCTGACATTCATCTGTGCTAGAATCATCCTGAACTTTCAGAAAACAAAGGAGAGCATGTCTAAAGGTTCGGAAATGTCAGAGTCATATATGTCCTCAGAGTGGGACTTCCTGTCTCTCCGGGTGTCAGCCCCTAGCCATCCTCCGGGACAAAGCCTCTTCACCTCCATCCCTGTCACATCACTGACCCCTAAAGTCCTTCTTATCCAAAAGGGTCGATGTTTCCCTGGAGATAAGTGTGTTAAGAATTAGTGACATCACTGACCAGCCTGAAACACAACACAACTCACCACCTGGACCTCATATGAAAGTTGTCCTTGTCCACCCAGTAACAACAGTACCTGCCCAGCTGATTTTAGGAAGTTTTCCAGGGAGAACACTTTACCATATGGCCTCCTGTCTGTCCAGGAAGCCCCCTTCCCCATCTTTCTGACTGCAGCCTGTCAGCCCAGCAGTACACCGGTGAAGGTTCTGTTCTGCACAGATATCTGCCTACCAGGCACACCCATCTAGGGCCCCCGATGCCAGGACCATACAAATGCTAAAGAATAAAGAAATGTCCACCTGCCTAAAGGACAGACACCCCAATCCATCCGTAGGAAGCGGGGCCAGAAATCACCAACACCTATGGGACTCCTTGGCCCTAAAGAATGGACCAACCTGATTAAGAACAATGTAATGATGCAGAATGACCTGGGTCCATGCACACATAGGAGGGCCCACAGCCCCAGATGCCTCACTTGCAATTCACGGAGAGCCTCCCATGCATATGCCCATTGATACCTGAATATTCTTGCTTCAGACACATATGCATCCAGACATACATATACACAAATGGGGTGCTGGTGAATGCTGACCACTCTCAGGAGGATGCAGGAAAGACACCATTTGTGGTGAGTACTTGGTACCAATATTCCCAGCATGACTAATTTCAAGCTACCCACCTGATGAACAGAGCTTCAGAGAGATATGCAACACCAACTATCCCAAGCTAGTATGAGCTAGTTCCAGTGCACCCGATCCCATCATATGATTATGTGCATACAATGCACTAACACCTGGAGCAGAAAGCTCCACTCCCACCCAGATATATAAACAAAAATTTACATATATGAACACACATGTTCATTTCTACCCTCACTCTCCCTGAATATACAGATAGGCTACCTCTTAGTACCTAAATTGTTACCAAAAAAAAAACCCCTAATCATCCTGAATATTCACATTCTACCCCTACAATTATATACACACACAACATGGGCATGTATACAAACATGGGCAAATAACATACTACCCAGATATACACACTGAATACTGAATACTTCAGACTCTAAAAATACCAAGTACACAACTATCTTGTGTGTCACCCAAAAAGGATCCATATGCAACTCCACAGCCCTAAAATGCACATACTCCAAGATTCTTGCACACACACACACACACACACACACACAACCTGGACAGTCTCTTTGTCTCCAAACACTCAAAGTGAACTCTCACGTTCCCTAGAATATACAGCCCATCCATAATCTCCAGGGATTCAAATACATACAGAGCCACAAACATTTCCTTATCAAATACATACTGATTTGTCCACCTCACACTCACTGAGGGGACACATACAAGCAACATCACCAAATTCTGAAAGTTACATTTTGGAACAGATGCAAAGAGGACACTGAGCTGAAACCGGTTTGGCTCAGTGGACAGAGGATTGGCCTGCAGACTGAAAGGTCCCAGTTTCGATTCCGGTCAAGGGCATGTACCTTGGTTGGGGGCACATCCCCAGTGGGGGCTGTGCAGGAGGAAGTTTCTCTCTCATCGATGTTTCTAACTCTAACCCTCTCTCTTCCTCTCTACAAAAAAATCAATAAAATATATATTTTTTAAAAAACGAAAAGAAAGACAAAACAAAACAAAACAAAACCAAGAGGACACTAAGCCTCCAGACACACTCACAAATCCCAAATACACAGACCTCATACCACTCATGAATATACACCCCACATGTTCGGACAGATACATGCAAAACACAAAAGCACTGACAATCCCTTAACTCTCACTAATATGCATACACAACTCTCACACACCTATGGAAACACACACACATGCAAATATTCCCTGAATATATAGAACCCTCAAACACTATACATTATGCCACCTCTCCAGAATGCAACCTCATCACATTTCCTCTGCAAATGTAACAAAAGCACACTATACACATTTCTTCTCTAGCATCACTCTGAATATTCAGACCACTGCTTGCTAACTACTAGCAAATACATGTAGAAACACTATAGTATTCTCCAAAGAAATACACTTTATGTACACCTAAGAACCCCTAAACAAACTGATAATTCAAGCACCTGGTGATATAAGCACATACCAATATACATGGGCAAGACATGCAAAAATATCTCCAGCAAATAACATATGAAATGACTTCCAAATTATCCCTAATGAGTCAGCTCTCACATCCACAAATACTAACAAATAATCTTACACACACCTCCCATACATAGAAACAATCCTCCCACTCCCCTGTATAAGCACAGAAACTCCTCTCTCTGTCAAATACACTCATACTCAGTACCCAAAATATGTAAGCCTTAGATCCCCTATTGAAAAATACAAACAGAGAAACCAAGATGGTGGCATAAAATAAACACCTAAATGCAGCCTACCATAACAATTTTAAATTTACAACTGGAAAACAGAGGAAACATTGCCCTGAAACACCAGACAGCTGGCTGAGTGGAAGCTATACCATTTAGGAAGAAAAGAAAAGGGATGCTGAGCCTCAGGAACTGTGGAGGTGTGATCTGTGCTTGCAGAAAAGGCGGCCACCTAGTTCGCTGCTGGCTTACTCGCGCATGGAGAGGGCAGGCTGAATTCGATGTTGGCTTACTCCTGGCGCAAGGAGAGGGAGGGCAGCTAATGCGCAGCTGGCTTTCTTGTTCGGGAGGAAAACAGAACCGCCCTATTGCTCTGATAGACAGCCCCAGGCAGGGAGAGGCTGGACTATCAGGCAGTGGGCAAAGCTCTCTCGGAGGTGCGTGTGGCAAATAGCCATTACCGCGGGACTCAGGAACTGGACCTTCTTAGGGAGGGGCTGACAGGAAACCAAAGCTTGTCTGCACCACCGTGAGACTCCACCCCATCCAAGCAGAATACAGAAGCCCTCCCAGTGGCTAGCTTTCTCGTCAGGAGGAAGAAAAACTCCCAACTGCATTGAGAGACAACTCTGAGCTAGGAAAAAACTGGCTGTCAGGGAACAGGCAAAAGTCAAGAACAGCTTTTCCCCAAGTGGTGCACCAGTGTTGCGGGACTCGCCACAAATAGGACTTTCCTAAGGCGGGACTGATGGGGAACCAAAGCTTGTCTGCGCCACCCCAAGACTCCACCTCATCCAAGCGGAGCACAGAAGCCCTCCTCGTTGAGACACTGCTGATCCTCACAGCCAATTGGCTTGAAGATCAATGCTTCCCAGTGATACCAACAACAAGCAAGGCTTAACAAGACTGCACACACAGCCCACAAAAGGCTGCACCAAGACTGTCTACCTCAGGTAACTGGGAAGGCTGTGCAACTGGGGTCTGCCAGGACACTTAGCACACAAAACTATTTCATCAAATCAGGGAAGCAGGTAAAATGCAGAGAAGAGGCAGGACACAAAGGAAGAAAATGGAGGAAAGTAAAAGAATGGATATTGAGTTCAAAACCACAGTTATAAGGTTTTTCAAGAATTTTCTAGAAAAGGCCGATAAAATAAACAAGACCTTTGAGGATATGAAAAAAGATCAACTAGAAATAAAAAATACATTGTCTGAAATAAAAAAATATTATACAGAGTCCTAAAAACATACTGGAAGATTACAAGATTCAAGTCAAATATTTGGAACACGAAGAGCCAGGGAACACTCCTCCTCAGAAGCAAGAAGAGAAGAGAATCCAGAAAGTTGAAGATAGTGTAAGAAACTGCTGGGACAATTTCAAGTGAACCAACATCAGAATTATGGGGGTCCCAGAAGAAGAGAGAGAACAAGATACCGAAAACTTATTGGAAGAAAAAGTGACAGAAAACTTCCCCCACCTGGTGAAAGAAATAGACTTACAAGTCCAGGAAGCTCACAGAACCCCAAACAAAAGGAATCCAAACAGGACCACAACAAAACACATCATAATGGCAAAAGACAAAAAGAAAATATTAAAAGCAGCAAGAGAAAAGCAGGTAGTTACCTATAAAGGAGCACCCATATGATTGTCAGCTGATTTCTCAACAGAAACCATGCAGGCCAGACGGGAATGGCAAGAAATATTCAAGGTGATAAATAACAAGAACCTAAAGCCAAAATTACTCTACCCAGCAAAGCTTTCACTCAGAATCGAAGGCCAGATAAAGAGCTTCACTAATAAAAAAAAGCTAAAGGAGTTCATCACCACCAAACCAGAATTATATGAATTGCTGAAGGGGGTACTTTAGGAAGAGGAAGAAGATAAAGATAAAAATTATGAACAACAAATATGTAACTATCAACAAGTGAATCTAAAAACCAAGGGTATAAAAAAATCTGATGAACAATATTAACTGGTGAATATAAAAGAATCAGAGATATGGAAGGGGAGTGGACTGACAATTCTCGGGGAAAAGGAGAGTGAGGGGTGCAGGAAGAAACTTAACATAAACTGTGCACCTATGGATGAGGACAAATGGGGATGGGGAAAGGGCAGAGGGTGGGGTGGGGTGGGAACCTGGTAGAGGAAACAATGGGGGGAAGAAAAAAAAAAGAGGAACATTTGTAATAATCTGAACAATAAGGATTTTTTAAAAATATATTTTTTATTGATTTTTTACAGAGAGGAAGGGAGAGAGATAGAGAGCTAGAAACGTTGATGAGAGAGAAACATCGGCCAACTGCCTCCTGCACACTCCCCACTGGGGATGTGCCCTCAACCAATGTACATGCCCTTGACCGGAATCGAACCTGGGACCTTTCAGTCCGCAGACGGACGCTCTACCACTGAGCCAAACCTCTTTCAGGTAAAGATTTATTAAAAAAAAAAAAAAAAAAAAAAACCCACGTAGTTAATATCCAGCAAATATCCTTCCCAAAGGCCATGACCCTGGAATACACAGGAACACACATGTAAACTTCATACACAAACTCTCCACAAGCCCCCAATAGACCTAAGAACACCCAGTATACTTCAAATATGCAAACCGACCTCCCTATACTTATGTCCCCAATAAATTCCATGCCACACCACCTGCATACACAGAACCTCACACTCCCAAATTCCCACTCAGAGTTAACTCTTCCATCTTGCAGAATATAGCCACACACACACCACAACAAATCGCACTAGCACTACTGCATACCCGCATATACAGACCTACCAGTCCTAAAAATAGTCACAGACCTGCCCTCTGCACACTGAAACACGGATAGATCACAAAAAGAAATACACATAACATTACAACATGCCACGAATACACAATGTCTATTCCCCAAATACAAAACACAGATCATATACCCAAGCTAATAAACGCCTGCACTTGTCCTAACATTGCCCTATGCGAATGCTATAATTCTTCCAAATCGGCCAGTAGAAAAAAAACAGAATTCAAAGGAGGGAAAACAAAACAGGTAACATTTCAGCAAACACCAAATTACAAACCTGTAACCACGATCACCTTGAGTATTTATGCACTATATCTCAACACTCTCCAAATACAGCACTCAATCCTACACACTCACAGAAATACAGGCATGACCTCCCCGTGATCACAGACATCCACAGTCAGAGCGAGCGCACACATTGAATCCACTCCTCAGATTCCCATCACCTAGTGAACAGGGTACAGACCCCAGGCCTGACCCCCACCCCAGGCTTCACACCCCCGGGCCTGCCCTCCACCCCAGGCCTCACACACCCAGGCCTGCCCCCCACCCCAGGCCTCACACACTCAGGCCTGCCTCCCACCCCAGGCTTCACACACCCAGGCCTGCCCCCCACCCCAGGCCTCACACACCCAGGCCTGCCCCCTCACACACTCAGGCCTCGGGGCAGAGGCATTATGTGGTCACAAGGCCGCTGCCCTCAGGGCGGGGTGCAGGGGAAGGAAGCCGCAGGCTGAGGGGCTCCAGGGGGAAGGAGCCCCAGGACCTGTGGGGAGGGGAGGCTCCGCCATGTCCGCTCATTTCCAATGAGGGCAGCTTCCTGCTGACCCGGAGGCGCTTTCAGATCCGGAAGAACTGCCGGGAGCTGCGTGTCCAGAAAGCGGGGACACAGAGGAGCCCCGGGCGGACAGTCACGGGCATCACTGGACCCCGTGGAGGCCCCGCACACTGACCGCCCGCCCAGCACCGCCAGTCAGAGCCCATTCCCCTGTGAGCACCACCGGAAGTGAGCGGGGTGGGGAACACAGACCTGGGGGCAAACAGCAGAGAAGAGGGGGACACCTGAGGGGTGCAGAGACCACGTGCCCCTTCCCTCCTGTTCACCTAACGGAATCCGGAGGCCGCCATGCCAGGCCCCACGCGCAGCCTGGGAGGCGGTTGGGGACACTCCCTGCCGTTAGCGCATGCGCACCTATGGAAGCCAACGTCTTAGCGCATGCGCCTATGGGAGCCAACCGCCTTAGCGCATGCGCCTATGGGAGTCAACCTCCGCAATAGACTCTGGGAGCAGTTGCAAGACAGAGCCCCGCCCCCAGTGGGCGTGCTCCTGCGTCCTGGAGCGAGGCACCCAGGGAAGACGTCCTGCCTGTCCCTGCAGCAGAGGAAGGGGACCCTGACCCCATCGCTACTGTATCTATTCAGTATGTGGAGGTTTTTCAATAAATGCTGCTTCACAGATGTTTCCTTTGCAAGTTTGTGGTTCAAACATTGGTCAAAAGGTGGCTGTATGGGCCAGTTTCCCTTGACGTGGCATGTAGCATGGAAACAATGTCAACCTGCCCGCCCTTCATTTTTGTATTATATTGCAGAATTTCAGTCATCAATAAAACATATGTATAGTAGCAGAATAAATATACTTGAATTTGTAATACTTTCAAAAGAAACTAAAATCATCTGATCCCCTTCCCAATCATTTGCAAGAAAGACACATCACTGTATTTTTCCATTTTGCACAATTTGACTCTGAACTACACAAAGGCATTACTTCTTTAAAATATTACAAAAGGTAAAAGATTAGACATTGAACAACATAGTACTCTGAGAAACTAAAAACGATGATTTCTGGCCTTGCCCTGTAGGCTGCAGGGCCTTGCCCTGATGGACGGGGCAAAGGCGATGGGTTGTAAGGCTGGGCCGGCTGCATCTGCAGGGTTCCCAGCACTGGGCAGAACTTGGGGCCACAGGACTGTTCCCTAAGGAATGAGGTGCACACAGCAACCCAACATGCTGCCTCTGTGGGGTCAATCCTAATTTCAAATACTGGGATCCATGAGCGATACATTCCCATTATTTCTTCAGACCCCATGTTCTGAATTTTGTTCAGAAAGCGTAGCCTGTGTTGAAGTAAACCAAGACCAGATAGGAAGCAGGTTGAGTGGCCCAGAACCAGGGTGATGGATCAAGAACAGAGATAAAGGGCATATCAATGACTGGGTGCCTAGAACTTAACCTTGGGGGTCATTACTGTTAGTGTGTCTTTAAATTTATGACTTTAAATTTGAAAGGAACTGCTGGTTCTTGCCTACCTATCAGAGCCCTCCATGGAATGCCCCCCACCACCCCAGCCAACCAGCCCTCTGCCCCTCCCCCGCTGCAGAAGGTCAGGAGCCCCACATTCTACAGTTTAAATCCCAACCTTCCCTCCACTGGATGGTGAGCAGCTGTTGGAGCAGGTCACTCTCTGGATCCTCCACTTGACTTTTCTCGTTGTGGAGGCTTCTAGGCAGCGGTGGTCTGTGAATGAGCCCGCGGGGATGGCTTCAGTAGGAGGTAGGACTATAGATTGGAGCGAGTGTGTTTTAAACACTGAGCTGCCCCTCAAAACTTGGAATTGAAATGTGACACTGGGGAAACACCTTTGGACTGAAGTAGGGGGACGGGGTGGGGGGTGGGAGGGTGAGGCAGGGAGAGCACGGGTCTTCCAAGCACCTGTCACCCAGGGAGGCTGGGAGCCAGTGGGAACCTGTGACGGCACTGGCTGGGAGGGCTCCTCAGAGCGGGTCAGGGTGGCTCAGGGACATGCCTGGGTGTGGAGAAAGGAAGGCAGCAGCACGTGGGTTCTCCTCAGAGGGAAGATGATCCACTTCCATCTGTGTGGGGAGTAGTGGGTGATGTCGTGGGGGTGGCACAGGGTGGTTATGGGAAAGCCCAGTCCTGTGTGCTGTTCTGCGGACACTTGGAGCTGGCCTTGCAGCATCTTTCTAAGGGAATGAGCTGGGTGCGCTAGAGCCAATGGGGCAGTGGGAGGGTGGTCTTAGCCGGAAAGCTGTCCAGTGGGGCTGTGAGTGGCCAAGTCCACAATGAAATGTCCTCCCCAGGGCTGGGCTGGAAGGTCATCCACTGGCTGCAGCCCAGAGCTTCTCCCCTGCCTCCAGCCCAGAGCTCACTGCTCCTCAGCCCAGGGAGCTGCTGTTGGCTGGGATTATACAGGAGCAGGGTGGCCCAGAAACTTCCACCAAGACAGGGCTTGCTTCCCTGAGCTGTCCCCAATTGTTCCCCCCGTGCCACCCAGGTCTTCAGCCTGACTCCCTCTTGTCCTGCATCTCATGGTGCATCCTCTGCCCTGCCTTTACCTCTGGGATAAGGGTTTTGCTGACAGTGCACGTCTCTGCTTCAGGGATAGAAAACAGATGTGGAGCGTGGGTGGTGTTCCGTGGAACATCTGAGAAGGCGGTTTTTTTTTGTTTTTTTTTTTAAGTGGGAAGGGGAGCACAGGGGCAGGAGGACCAGGTCTGTGTCAGTGGTGAATGGCCAAGGCCACCAGAGCAGACGTCTGCCCAGGGCCAGGCCTCTGAGGCTGGCAGTGTCGGTGCCGGGGAGTTCGTAGGGAGGCTCTCAGGGGCAGCGCTGGCTGAGCTGGTGCTTCTCTCAGACAGGGGTCAGGGAGCCTTGGCGAATGGGGAGCAAGCTTTCCAGTGGAATAATTCCCAACTGGAGGTCAGAGTGTGACAATTTGCCACCTTCCCCGTTTTCCCATCCAAAGGGCCCTCCCTGGTGAGACTCACTGCCCTCGTTCCCCAGCAGCTACAGGGGCCCAGAGCGCCTCAGTGCTGTTTGCTGGGCCTCCTCCTCCATTCTCCTTTCCTTTGTCTCCACAGCATCTGCAGCGCTGGGAGCGGATGTGAGCCTGAAGCCCGGTGCCTCCCTGACTCCTTTCATGGCCCAGGCCTGTCCCCCACCCTCTACTGGCCCTGCACACCGGCCCGCTGGGGAGCAGCACCTGCCGCCCCCCAGGACCCCGTCATTCCCTCCTGGCCGCCCCCTGGTGCTGCCGGCTTGGCCCAGGACACCTCTGGTGGCAGGAGATGCTGGTCAAGGCCCCGTTGGGACTGGGGCTTACAACATCATGGCCCAGGTCAGCTCAGAAGGGAGGCGACCACAGCCCTCCCAGGCTCAGACCATTGTCCTGACCCAGGCCCCCCTCTTTGGGAGTGCTCCAGGTGCCGCCTGTGGGGGTGCTGTGTGTCCTGCACCCCTCTTCTTGGAAGCCACTGCGGTGGAGAACATTATGCCCATGTCGGTTTTGGGGGGCACCCAAGCTGGCGATGGAGGCTGTTGTACCAGCCTTCCTCCTCAAGCTCCACTGCCAGCTGCCCAGCTGATCCCCATCGTCCCCCGAGTGGACCCTGGAACAGGGCCACACGGGGCCTCCAGGGAGGGTGGCCTGGCCACCTCCCAGTCCAAGGCCTCGCTGGACGCCTCTGACCCCAAGAGTGTGTATGAGGACTT
Organism: Nyctalus aviator; assembly: GCA_036971965.1. Classification (NCBI taxonomy): domain Eukaryota; kingdom Metazoa; phylum Chordata; class Mammalia; order Chiroptera; family Vespertilionidae; genus Nyctalus; species Nyctalus aviator. Next base: position 4,480,671 of record CM072931.1, read on the forward strand.
CCTTCGTTGGCGGCTCTTCAAGGCCCTGGCCCAGGGGTACCTTCCCCAGAGCCCTGATGTGGACGCTCTTTGCTGCTTCCTCATGTGAGTGCCCTGGGCAGGGCAGGGGGCGCCCCTGGAGCTCTCCCATCACAGAGGGGGTGGGAGGGCCCTACAGGCGGGCTGATGCTGGGATGCTGGTGGGAAGGCCTGAGGGTGGGGTCCCAACTATGAGTGCGAGTGCGGGGTCACCTCCAGGCCTGGTTCACGGGCTGGTGTGTAGTGAGGCCCTGACAGCAGCAGCTGGAAGGCCTGTCTTTGCACACAGAAGCCTCCTCCCTCACCTGCGGGTGCTCAGTCCTGCCGGGTCGGGGTGGGACTGGCTCCACTGAGCTGGGGTGGCCAGGCAGGCGGAGGCCAGGCTGTGCAGTGACTGACCCTGAGGCATTACAGGCCAGAGCTCCGGCCCCTGTCCCGCCTGAAGCCCACCATGACGCTGGAGGAGGGAATAGGGCGGGCCATGCAGGAATGGCAGCGCAAGAGCCACTGTGACCAGAGGGTCTATTTCGAGATGGCAGAAAAGTGAGTCAGGGTCCTGGGTCCCCACACTGGGGGAGGGGGCTGACTGGGGGGCAGGGTCCAGCTGTGAGGTCTCATCAGAGAGGAGGGCGTAGGAGGGTGTCATTCAGCACGGGGTCCCCGCGGCCCAGAGGCCCTTCCTCCTGGGGAAGCCTCTCCCTCAGCTTCAGAGCGTGGGTGCTCCTGTCCCACCTTCCGGGAGCTCCCCCTCCTCTGAGGCTGACCCGTCCCGGGAGGGACATGAAGGCTCAGGACAGGCTGGGGAGGGGGTGCCCGCCCAGGGGGCCAGACCCCAGCCAGAGGGGCTGTGCAGCAATGTGCTCAGCAGCCTCCTGCCTCCCTAGAGTCTGGGCCCTGACAGCCCCAAGGCCCTTGCTCTCATCCTCCGCCCGCTGCTGCCTGTGTGGGCTCCTGGTGGCCTCCTTCTCAGCACAGCCTGTGCCCTCACCCCAGGTTCATGGCATTTGAGGCGGAGGAGCAGATGCAGGCTCAGAAGTTAAAGTTGAAGAAGGGGGCACAGACCCAGCCTCCTGCCCCACCGAGACCTGGTCCTCGGGGGCCCACAGCCCCAGTGGTGGGCGCACAGCCAGGTATGCCAGCACGTTCCCACAGGAGCCCATTGCCCAGGCAACAGGGCCCAGCGCAGGCCTCTGTCCCCCACATGGCCTTCTCCTCAGGGGCTTTGGGCTTGAAGGGAAGCAGCCCTGAGAGCCGGGGCTCAGCGCCCTGTGTCCCCATGGGGTCTGGACCGGGTCCCCTTTCTCATCCCCTCGCCCTGCTCCCTGCCAAGGGCCCACATGAAGTCTGCAGAGAAGCGGGCTGGCTGCGGGGCCCCTTGGGAGCCGGTGGCTCCCCATGTCCTCACAGCTGACCCTCTTGGGTGCTCCCCTCTGGCCTCCCCTCACACAGTCACACCCGTGTTAATGCCCCAACACTGCCCTCTGCATCGCTTGCCCTGCGGGTGGGAGCTTTGTCCCCTCATGCTCCCTCCTCTTCCCTCTGCCCAGCGCCCACTCCCAGGAAGGCTGTACCCACCGCTCAGCCGCCCTGGGAGACTGAGTCACGCGACGGGATCCCCCCTGAGGTCGAGCAGGAGGACATGGACCTCACAGAGGCGCTGCCCATGGGGGCGCCCGGTGGAGGATGGGCAGAGGAAGTGAAGGAGTGGCTGCAGGATGAGGGTCTCCTGAGCTACCTGGACCAGCTGTGCTCCCAAGAAGACTTTGTCACCCAGGTGGGCTGGCCCGCAGCTCTGGGCCTACAAGGTCCCAGAGGGTGGCGCTGCTGCCCCCAGACCCGGGTTCCCCAGGCTGATGGGATTGGCTCTGCTCTTTGCTCCTGAGCTGTGTGCCTGAGAGTGTGTGTCTGTGTGTGCATGTATGTACGTGTGTGTGTGTGTACATGTGTGTGTACCGGATGACCGTGATGGAGTGGAACACCCACCTGTGCAGGAGGACGGGGGTCTTGGCTTTCCCGCTTGTCCTCTAGGCCCCGCTCCTCCCAGTTCCCTCCCTGCCAACGGGCTCACGGCCGCTCCCTCTGTCTCAGGTGGAGGAGGTCATTGACCCCCAGTTCCTGCAGCAACTGAATTCCCCAGACGCCCAGCTGGACCCCTTGGCCCTCGCTGAGGAGTTGGAGCAGGAAGAAGGGCTCACTGCTGCCCAGGTGAGCCAGGGGAGGGTGCGACCTTAGGGCGATGGGGGGGCACCCAAGTGACCATAGGACCCAGGGACCCCAGGGGAGTTAGAGGAGGGACAGGCCCTGGTGAGTCAGGGAGGGATTCAGGTAGATCAGGGCGTGGGGACCTCAGGGAGCCAGGGAAGGGAGGACCCCAGAACTATGACACACAGCCTGTGTCCACAGCACCCCTGCCTGCAGGCAGTACATGCTGAGGGGCCAGCCTGGGTGGGAGCTGAGCGGGAGGACAAGGAGAGGGCTACAGAGAGGAGGGGGATGGGAGCCCAGAAGGGGGGCATAAAGCTTGGAATTCGGCACAGGGGACAGAGGAGAGCCTCATGACTGCTGTGGATTTGAGTCACGGTGTCACCTCCTCCCCTCCCCCCAGTGCCATTGTCCCATCGCCCGCTCCTCCTCCTCACACACGTGTGCAGCGCCATTCACTGTCCCTTCTCCCTCCAGCTGGCAGAGAAGCAACTCCTGGCCTCTGAAGAGGGGGGCGTGCAGGCACCATCAAATCTTGGTGCTCCCCTGTGGGACTTACGTCCTTCTGAGCCTGCGAGCAGCCAAGATGCCCGGAGGCATGACCAGGGCCCCCAGCTGGGGGTCAGTGGCACAGCCTGCCCACCAGAGACTGGCTTCCAGGACCCTCAGAGGAGCAGCCCAGCAGACACTCCCCGCTCCCGGCCCCCGGCTGCTGCTGTCTCTTCGGGGCCTGAGGAGCAGCCACCGCTCCGGGCTGGATGCCCCCCCGCTGCTGCCCAGGGCCACGGGCCTGCGGACTCTGCACATGCACCCAGGGCCGCCTGCGTCCCCGGAGAGGCCTCTGTGGTCAGGGAGACGCTGGGGCCAGCGGCCAGGCCCCGTGAGGACGAGGAGGACCTCCCCAGCCTGGCCTTCCTCTGGGCCTCCCCCCGCCGCCTGCTGCCCTGCGCGCTCTCTCTGAGCCCTGGCCCTGCCTCGGGCCCGGCCTGCCCTGGAGGTCGGGGGCCCCGGGGCGCTGCCCAGGCCCGGTCCCTGCAGAGACGAGGCCTCAGCCGCGCTTCCCCTGCAGCTTGCCATCCTCAGAAGCGTGCTCTGGGCGGCGGCCCCACCCATGCAGAGAAGACCCCCTGCCTAGGGGCCGACCTCGGGGTCTGGGGGAGGCCAGCACTGGCTCCGGGGCCGGTTCCCTCCTCACAGCCTCACAAGAGAAAGCGTGAGCCCTCTGACCCAGGGAGCTGGAGGAAGCGGCACTGCAGCCAGAATGGAGCAGAGGGGAGTGCCCCCCACTGCCCGCGCCCCGAGGGGCCCAGACCTGATGGGACCTGGCTGTCCCCCAGAGGAGCCATGGGCTCCTTCTCATGGCAGGGCTGATCCTGCTGGTCCCCTGACCGGGGAGGATGGGAGGCAGGAGGGAGGGCAGGACCCTTGGCGGGTGGTCTTGGGGAGTAAGAGGGAGGGCAGGATCCTTGGGGGGTGGGTCTGGAGTGGGGTAGGAGGGAGGGGAGGAGCATTAGGGGGGTTGAGTTGGGGGGGGTAAGATTAGCAGCTGTGGGGCATTATGGGTCAGTTATGAATAAAGATAGTTTTGTTTGAAAATGCTCTGGGGCTGCTGTGTCCATACTCGGGTCTGCGCTGCTCCTTGGAGGGGACCTGAGAGGAAGGGAGGATGCGGGAGGTCCTGGGTGCTCTGCACCCACAGGGACCCTCAGTCCCTCTCCTGATTGACAGGAACCTCCTCCCACTGCCCCTGGGAGCACACAGCTCTCTCATCCCCAGGGACCCCTCCCGTCATTCTGCTCCCAAGGGCAGACTGAGGCCTGGGCCGAGAGGGACAGGCTGGGCCTCAGGGGCAGGCTGTCCCTCTGGGCCTCCTGCAGGAGGAGCATCCTGCCTCAGTGGGTGACTGAGAGTGAGGGGTGGGGGAGGGGGTTGGAACAGGGGGTGACAGGGAGTAATGGCGACACGCTTGTTAAAGCTGGGTACACGGGAATGACAGTGGTGGGAGGATACCAAGTCCCATGTGGGATTTCTGTGTGGGACAATCTTGTCCAGCTGGGGGAGGCGAACCCATCTGCTGTGGCTGGGGCCCTGGGCTCAGGGACAATGGGATTTCAAGGACCCATGATTGCTGTCCCTTCCCTCCAGCCATGGCTGGGCTCTGTGTGATAGATGCTGACCCAGAGTTACATCCGCGTGGGAACAGGTCCTCCTCACACCGTGGGGCCCTTTCACCAGCGCCTCTCTCAGGGGTGGCAGGGGCCCAGGTGTGCGTGGCCCCAGGGCTGGTACGAGTTAAGATCGAGGCTGAGGGAGGGTCCCCAGTCTCCTCTGTGGGCACTGCTACAGACCCCACAGACAAAGCGGAGCCCGAACCCCCTGCCTCCGGCCAATGCCTCTTCCCCAAGTTCATGTTCTGATTCCTTCCCGGGCTCAGGCTGGGTGGGAAGGCCGAGGCTCTGAGCAGGGCCCTGCCCACCCAGCAAGCAGAGCTGTGGCCCCGCAGCAGCCATGGGAGGGCTGAAGCCCTGCAGTTCCAAAGGAGGCCTGGCCTTCTGCTGCCCACACACAACTCAGGGGAGAATGGACTCATGTCAGGGCCTTCCCCTCCCACAGAATCGCAGGTCAGCCCTCAGCTCCTCCTCCGCTGCCTTCCCTTGTCCAGTGCATTGTTGTCCTATGTTCACATTGTCTGTGAACTTCCTTTCTCCCTAAAGGCAGGGCAATGTCTGCCTTCCCTCACTAATGCTCGAGGCTTGATGGAGCAGCAAGTATACTAGTATTTGGGTTTTCTAATTCATGATTTAGTCTAGAAAGGTTATATACTTCTAGGAACTTATTCATGTTTTCTAGGTTATTAAATTTGGTGGCATTTACTCTTTCATAATATTCTAGTATTTTCCTTTGTGTATCTGTGATGTCTATGGTGACTTCTCTCTCATTTCTGATTTTGCTTATATGGGTCTTTCCCTTTTTTTCTTTAGTGAGTCTAGACAGAGGATTATCGATTTTCTTAATTTTTTCAAAGAACCAGCTTGTTTTATTGATTTTTTTTTGTTTAGCCTTTTTGATCTCTATTTTATTTAATTCTGCTCTAATTTTTATTATTTCACTTCTTTTGCTGACTTTTGCTTGTTTTTGATATTTTTCTAGTTCTTTAAGATGTCATGTTAGGTTGTTTATGTGGGATTTCTCTTGTTTCTTGAGATAGGCCTGTAATGATATAAACTTCCCTTTTATTACTTCTTTCACTGAATCCCAGAGGTTTTGATATGTTGTATTGTCATTCTCATTTGTCTCTCTATATCTTTCATTTTTATCTTTAATTCAAACGATGAAAGAATAATCACTTATTTGAACCCCATTAAGATAGTCACCTTGGAAAAGGTATTTTCCCTCTATGAACTTTTCCCCAGATGATCCCATTTTGTTCTGATTAATAAACTAAACCAGCATATGTTGCACAGTAAAAAAGATCCAGTGGAATGTTAGCCAATGCCATGACCATATTCCATCATTTTATGATTCAGTGACTTAAGGGAGTAGAAAAATTGATAGTTATACACTTGTTAATTATGGGGAACCGAGGGCAGATTTACTTTTGATTGAAATAAATCGGCCAAAACAGCCCTGGTGTCAGCCCTGCTCCCCTTAAAGGCCTAAGGCTGTCCTCCCCATGGAGCCTCTGGTAGACTTACCCAGTGATACACACTGGTCATTAAAAGAGATTTTACCAAAGCCACTGCCTGTTAGCAGTGAGAAGTATGGAGTCTCTCAGAGTGCACCCTTTGGAAAGTGCTGGATACATATGTGAGGCCTGTTATTATTTCTTCCAATACAAAGGTGGAAGGAATGACACTGCCTTCTGTTCAGAGGGTAAGCTCTCTTCCTGCTTCAGGTATGGTTGGGGGCGGGGAGGGCAGCTGCACTAGGAGCAGAGCACAAAAGGACTCCACCCCTCCTGGGCTGCAGCCCCTGTTCTGAGGTCACTTCCACCTTCCTGTGTGCCAAGTCCTGTCTGATGGCCTCTTTAAGACTTATGTGATGGCAGCTGGTCTCAGCCTTCTGAGTCCCCAACTCTCTCCCAGAGCAGGCTTGGTTCATGTGTTTCTGTGAAGGTTACCATCCTGGGAGTGACATCTGAATTCCCTAGTCCTGGCTTTCCACGTGTCCTTAATCATCCTTTCTAGAAATCAGGAGGTGAGGGTGTGCGGGCTTATTAGCTATTGTGAGGACATTACCCCTCAGTTTGGCCCTAGAGGTGGCTTCTTTAGGTCTGTGGTCTGGGAGCAGGAGCAGGTGAAGACCTGGGGTGCAGCCCTTCCCCCACCCCCAGGCTGTAGATGGGGGTGGGACCTCAGGGCTCCTCGGTCACTGCACAGTTAAGAACAATCTGTGCCACTTTGCCTTCTTCCTTGGATCAAACCTTTCCATTCTTTTCCCACATTCCGCCTGAGGTTCATTTTATCGGACTGTCAGATGGGGATCACACATAGTCACGCTCCATTCCGTCCAGCCAGAACTCCTTCCCTAGGATTTACACAGAGGGAGGCAGGTGACCCGTGGCCATGGCCACTCACTCATCTGGGGCAGAGGTGAACTCAGCCCTCAGCAGACTCCCTGTCACTGCCTTCTATCCACGCGGAGTGAAGAGTGCCTTCCTCACTGGGCTCTAAGTGTGGAGCAGGCAGGGGTGGGGAGGGGGAGCTGTATTTTATCCAGGCTAAGCTAAGAGGGGTTCACAGGGCCATCTCCACCGCAGTCTTCATCAGGGAGAGAAGGGGTCTTAAGTGCAGATGCTATTAATTTCCCACCAAGAGCGTGCTTCTGAACTCAGGGCCCAGCAACCTCCACACCACTACACCCACCCCCAAACTTCCATCCACTTTGCTCTGATCCTTTCTGGAGCCTGAGTGGGATGCCCAGCCCTGTGATGTCCCTGTAAACCTGTTCCCTAGAGCTGCATAAAGTTCAAAGTAGAGCGGAAGCAGGAGAAATTGGGTTGAACCAGATCCTGGGGTGGGTCTTTCTCTTCTTGTTTTAGAGTTTTTGCTATGTAGTGACATATTGTGAAAACACACAGTGAAAGAACTTGAGATAAGCTTACAACGCCAATCAGTATCCCTCTATGCCCCTCCCTTCTAGAAGCCAAAGTATACACTGAGCACCACAGACAGAAGCCACTGCACCAGCTCTTAGGAGGAAACAAACATTTATTGAGGAAAATTAAATATTTTGAATGTGCTGAGAAAATGGACTGATTTTTTTCATGGAGACATGCTTATGGACGAGCAGACAAGACACCCACCCGAAAAAGACAGTGCCTCGGGCAGTGGTGATGGTGGCCTAGGGCACCTGGCCCCTTTGGCCCATGCTGGCAGGATCTGACTGAAGACAAAGATGTCTTGGAGGCCAGGAATGTGGGGCACCTCAGGCCCAAGGGCTCATCATTGAATTTGATGCTTTTCAAGCACTCTGTCTGTCTGACTTGCCCTTTCCTAGTGGAACAGCTCTGATTGGAGTTGGCCTGGTGACTGCAGGCTGTGTGACTCATCACTCCCCCTTTCTCACAGAAAGGAAGCCTGCAGTAGCAAACATACCTACACACTGGGGTTTTGGGTTCCTGTTTGTGCTCATTTAATGCTGTGGTATGAGGTCCCTGGTGAATTTTCTCCTCAAGAATCTGCCCTACAGTTGTTATGAGTGTCTGAGCCTCAGGGATCTTGCTGCCCATAACTGATATGCTTTTGCCTGGTCCTTCATTCTGGACAGTAGCTGAGTTGAGTTTGTAGTCTAGCAGAGCATCCTGACCTTTGGGATTTTGATTGGGGAAAATCCCCTGAAAAAAGAGCCTCATTTTTTGTCTGAAGAAACTTTCTGAAGGACCCTGTTTCTTCTCTGGCTCCAGATAGGGGTATTGCCTCTCAACAGAATCACCTGTGCCCCTAGCTTTGGCAGAGGGGGTCATTCTAATAGTATGAAAGTCCCCAATTTCTCAGGCCCTTTTGCCTGCTCTCTTGAGTTGGGCCTCCTACAATTCTGTCTCATGTAGGTAGGGGCAATCATTTGTCTCTGATTCTTCCACGAGTCCTGCATATATATTCTGGATTCCTGCTTCCCTTGGCTGCTCCATTGGGGTATCTTAAGGCCACATAACACATGGGACGCTAGCGTGACTCCAGGGGGCACTCTCTGGGAGTGGCGATGGTGCACCTTGTCTGCAGCAAGGGGCATGTATGTGTGACTGTCTTTAGGTTGGTTCTTTGACGGGACCTGCACTTTAGACTTAAGTTCATTAATGACCTCTTTGTTAAGGCATGGTTCTCCTCTTTCTTGGAAAAAAGATGTACTAGGGACTAGGGAGTCGTTACTGGTCCCTGGAGATTCTACACTCTTCAAATGTGCATTGATGTTTTGGGATATTGTCTGCACATTGGTTCCCAACTCTGGTTGAAGAGCAGGGAACACACTGGCCTCCATTGTCCCTTGACCTCTTTGACCCTCAAAGATTGGGATATTAAGTTCATCACCTGCATTGCTACGCCATTGAAGGGCTCTTGTGAGGCCCCACCCCTGCCCTTCCCTCTTGGATCATTCCTGGCCATGGCTGAATCTGGACTGAGATCTAGACTATCCTGCTCAGCCCACTCCACAGTATTAGTCTTCCAGGTGAGTGAGACAGACTGAGATGGTGGCCTACCCTCCTGTCTAGTCAGAGAGGCCTTTGAAGGACCATGGCCAACACCAGGTGGGGTCCCTCCCAGAGCACTCTGAATTTCCTCACACACACGTGAGGGGGCAAGGAGAGACCTTGCCAGGGTGGGAACTGAGTCGTCTGTTTTCACTTTCTCTCCTGGACAGGCCTGATATGGTTTTTCCGGGAACTCAACAAATTTGTCTATTGAGAAGGCCCCAGATACACAGGTAGATGAGTGTGGAATGGGTGAGGTTTGAGCCCTTTTCAAGTTAACGAGACGCATGGGCTTGAGGACCTTGAGGGGCAGGCCCCACCTGTGCTTCACCCAAAACTTTGTAATATGAGCTTCTAGCACCTTTTGAACTTCAGTATAGAGAAAGACCACCCCATGAGAAGTGTTCATACAGGGTTCACAATCCTTCAAAATTCCCAGATTTTTGGTTTCCATGTGAGTGTCAGCCTTGGCTGAAGAGTGCCTGACATCAAGCCAGCGTCCATGCACACTCATCAGGCTCTTGCTCCTCTGTCCCAACTTGCTGCCCAAGTGGCCTTTTAGCGTGTTTTCTAGATTTTTGTCTAAGTTCCTCAGTAAATCACATCCGGAGTCCCTTCTCAAAAGCATCACGTCACTTTCTGACTCCTTAGAGTCTACCCTCTGAAACGTCACTAGGGAGCTTTCTGAGCCCCTGGAGAGATCTTTTGGGACCTTCCCTGTGACGTGGCTTAGCTGGAGCCCCACGTTCTGTGTGTTGTTGCTGCTTGCACCTGTGTGTGAAGAGGGTTGTGAGGACTCATGCTTGTCCTCTGCCTGACAGGTGTCTGGTAATTCGCTCTGTTGTTGCCCTGGTTTGGGAGGTTCTTGGATCTTGGGGGACAGCTCCCAGCTGTGTTGCATATGCCAGTTTTGCAGATGTGGCTCCAGTTGCTTCCGGGGCTCAGGATTGATAGGAAAATTCTCAGGAAGGAAGCTGTCCTTGGGACAGTTGGATGTGAAGACACTGTAGACTTCCTGAGACCTTTTGACTACAGAGGATAAATCCCACCTGCTTTCTACTTGCTTCTGCAACGAGGGCCTTTCTGGATGTGGAATCTCAATTGGGATTAAAAATTGTGTCTCATTCCGGGCTGTCGGGCATGATACTCCACAGCTTCTAATCTGAGGTGGAGAAGAAGGTGGTAGGGCTGGTAGAGAGCATTGGATCTGGAGCTGAGCCAGAGGTGGGGGCAGCAATTGAGGCACGGTTGGAAGCAAGGGTGGAGATGGGAACGCCAAGGGAGACATGGGCTGGGGATGGGAAAGCAGTGGAAAGACTGTAGCCTGCAGTTGAACTGGGGAGGGAGAAGCCAACCGAGGTGTGTGTGGACATGAGCTCTGCGGGACGGGGCCCAGTGTCAGTGCCACTGAGTCACACTGGGGAAGAGTCAGAGTGGAGGCTGGTGGTGATGAGGCAGAGGAGGCTGTGGGAGGTGGAGGGTGGGCCCCTGAATCAGGGGGATGTGAAGGGGAACAGGAAAGTGCAAGTGGCTGGGGTGAAAGGTCATCCAGCAAAAGAAAAGGCTCTGGTGTCCGAGAGGCACTCAGAGATGAGTGGGAATAAAGGGGGACAGAGGAGGTGGTCGGTCCTGGTGACAAGGTGGATGCCGGAGGTAACAGGCACTCAGTCACAGGAGCCAGAGAGGCTGAGGGGGACATGGTGGGAGCAGCATCTTGCACAGGCGCCCCACAGGGCCCATTGGCTCCAGCAGGCGCTGCTTTGCAGACCTCACCAGAGGGGTCTTGACAGGAGCGCTGACGAAAGCCGCCCTGTTCAGGGGGCCTCCCCAGGTGGCTGCAGGAGATGGAGGCACAGGCTGCAGCCAGGAGCAGGCGGGAGGGCAGGCCGGACGGGGTGGGCGCCTCCAGGGTCCTTCATGGTCCTGACATTGACTTCCCAGTGCTCCTGACATTGACTTCCCAGTGCTCCTCACCCCAGGGCCATCGCCAAACCCTGTCCCATGGCCCCTCCCAGGGCAGTGTCAGATGGCCTAAGGTGACGTCATAGGTTCGGGGGAAGAGGACCCAGGAGAGAAGGGGAAGATTCTTTACCTTCCAAGAAGATTAATTAAATCCCGAGCCTTTTCCAGGTCTTGCAGGCACTCTCTGCAGGCTGGAAATCAGGAGACTGGGTCACATGGTGGACCAGGGCCAGGGGGTCTGACAGGAGTCTAGGTGCCATGGGCCTTAAAGAGTGACACCCTGGAGAGCTGACTCAGGAGCCCAAGCATCAGGGTCAAGGCCACATGACCCCTGCCTGCGATGGAAGGCTCAGCACAGGTAGTGCTTTGTCATTTACAAAGTGTTTCCATCCACTACCCCCTGCGCTCCCCCTCCCCCCAATAAGTCCCTGTGGGGAGAAAGGGCAGGGGCACCAGGGAGGGATCTGAGCAAAGGTAAACAGCACACCCACAGCTGGACCTGGGGTCCTGCTCCCAGTCCCGCACTCCTGGTCTACAACAGCCCAGGGCCCCTCCTGGGTCCCCTGCTAGGGGAGCACCCAGGTCCAGGCCCCGAGGCTTTGTTCCCAGCACGGGATCTGGGAAGCATTTGCCTTCTGCCTCCTTCCAGGAGCCACTGAGGCCCTGCTTCCTGAGAGACAGCTCTGCCGCTGGCATCCTTGGACCTGCCTGGTCCCAGGGACAGTGCAGATGGAGGCAAAGTCTCAGGCAGCCTGAGTGAGGGCAGAAGCTCACCTTTCAAAGCTTCACTTTTCCTCCTGCTCTTGCTGCTCCTGCTGCTCCTCCTGGGCTCCATTGAACGCTGAGACAAGAAAAACGGGGGGCTGGGACCCCATCTCACTCTCCTCTGTAGACAAGCGGCAGATGCTCAGGGTTCCTGAATAATATGACTCTCTACAGTTACCTACCGGGCTCTCCGGTTCTTCCCCTTTTATGTATTACTATTTTCCAGTGTCAGAGTTTCTTTAATGCTGAAGTATTCTGTGGAGTCTTAGCTTTATTGTTTCTTCTCCAAAAGAATTGAGAAATTCATGGTTCAGTGAGTATTTATGATAGAAATAAAACCATGTTGATTTAAAGCTGGCCTTTAGCTTAGTTTTAAAGTTGGGTAAAATATTTTGTTTTCTTCTTTGAAGAATGGAAAAAAGAATTTTCTATGTGAGATGCACCATTGAATTCTTTGATCTCTGCTTTTCCGCTCAAGAAACACACACACATCCTCAGACCTGCAGCCTGCCTGGAGCTCCCTCAGGTGGGACTGTGCTCCCTGAGGCCACAGCCCACCCCAGCCCCAGCTCAGCGACCCCCAGGGGCTCCCTCAGGCCACTGCCCTCTGATCAGCCCCACAGAGGGGAGGCTCCCCAGAGACACTTGCCCAGGAAGGCGGTGGGGAACCAGGGCTCTTAGCATTCTGTCCTTGGCTACTGGTCACTGTGTTTGGGGCCGAGCCCTAAGCCCCACCACACCTGGCCTCCCGGTGGGACATCTCTGCATAGAAATCCTCCCCTGCACTAACCCTCCTGCCTGGCTGGTTCCCAGCAGGATGAGGTTCTATCCTTTCCTGAGAGCAGCTGCTTCTCTCCTCCCATCACAGGAGACTCCATAGGACATTCAGAAAAATGGGAATAAGAATAGAAAAAAGAGCCCTAACTGGCTTGGCTCAATGGATAGAGCATTGGCCTGAGGACTCAAGGGTCCCAGGTTCATTTCCAGTCAAGGGCATGTACATTGGTTGCGGGTACATCCCTAGTGGTGGGGAGGGGTTGGTGGTGCAGGTCTCATTGATGTTTCTAACTCTCTCTCCCTCACCTATCCTCTCTGTAAAAAAAATCGATAAAATATATATATATTAAAAAAAAAAAAGAATAGATAAAAGATAATCTCCGTTGGACCTGGGCCACGAGATCCTCACCTTCCTGGTGTTTCCATGTTCCCTCCCGGGTGGTGAGGGTCCATCAGTCTCGGAGTGGCGGACGAACACAAGAAAGAGCAGCGCTCCACACACGATGCCAAGGATGACATCCATCATCCAGCAAGGACTGGAGCGCTGCCAGGTAGCAATGGCGCTTTTCAGAGGACAGAGAAGGTTCTCCATGATCTGACTCACACTGCTGCCCTCAGGCAACTGAGCACTGCCAGCGCACTTGGGGGCAGAATCCCAGGCTGCATCACAGAGCTGTGACCTTGTCACAATGCTTCCTGAGGGTGGGGGAGGGACAATAAGAGGAGGAGGATGCCCATCCCCCACCACCCAGCCCCACATCTCCCTGTGCCCTTCTGGACCTTCTAGATCTCTCCTTCCAGCTCTTCTCTCCACTTACCAAAGAGACCTTAGCCAATTTCCTATTATTTTCATCTGGAAGGTTCCCTTTGTCTCTAAGAGATCTTGACTTGAAGCTCACCAGTTTCATAAACCTTGAAAATCTGAACTTGAACCTGAAATTGTGGCTATTTCTCAAGGATTTTTATTTTATTTCTTTTGTCCTCAACTCCAGCTTCTGCACATCATGTTTTTGTCTTGTATAAACCCAGGCTCAGACCTTTTGGACTTACTTAGTTTTGTGAATTTTGAGTAGTGTTTGTTTTGTCAATAAGAGCTACGTACACACAAAAAAGTTAAAATTTGTCATTCATGATGTATAAATCTAAGTATTAAAGAGTTATATTTAGTTAAACCTTTAAATAATAATCTTATAAATTTACAACATTTTTTAAAGATATATTTTATTGATTTTGTACAGAGAGGAAGGGAGAGAGATAGAGAGTTAGAAACATCGATGAGAGAGTCATCGATCGGCTGCCTCTTGCACACCCCCTACTGGGGATATGCCCGCAACCAAGGTACATGCCCTTGATCGGAATCGAACCCGAGACCTTTCAGTCCCCAAGCCGACTCTCTATCCATTGAGCCAAACCGGTTTGAGCAATTTACAACATTTATAATTCTGAGTTAGTAAAGCTTTAAATTGCACAAAGACTTTTGGGACACGTTCTCTCTCTCTCTCTCTCTCTCTCTCTCTCTCTCTCTCTCTCTCTCTCTCTCATCATTTCACAAACCAATACAGTATTTTCAAATCCAAGACTCCATAATTTCTCTACTTAAAACTTTCTTTCAAATGTTGTGTTGGCCCAGTCTTCACTCACCATCTATGTTTTGAAACATGTTGTCCTAGTCCCTTAGGCTGCTAGAACAAAATATCACAAACTGGACAGATTAAAAACAATAGAAATTTACTTCTCACAGTTCTAGAGGCTGGCAAGTCCAAGGTCAAGGCATGAGGCCACCTTCTGGTGATGGCCCTTTTCCTCGTTCACAGCTATAGCCTTCTCTCCATGTTCTCACATGGTGGAAAGAGGCTAGGGACCTCTGGAGCCTTTTTCATAAAACACCAATCCCATTAATTAGAGCTTATAAGTACCACTCAAAGGCCCTATCATCTCTAGGAGTTAGGATTTCAACATATAAATCTGGGGACAATGCATAAACATTCAGACATGTGCATATGTGCTATATCCAGAATCAGGAATGGGTCAGGGTGAGCTGAGGTACTGTCCCTTCAGGTTTGTAGGGTGGAAGATGAGACAAGAGGTCCAAGCCTGGGGCTGATTCAGGTCTTAAGCAGCCTCTTTGGATATCACTAGTGTGTCTGTACATATTCTCGTTTCTGACTGTGCCTTGCCTATTCATGCCTTCCCCTCCAGACATCTGGAGCCTCAAGTCCAGCCTGAACCATCTAGAGAGAGCTTATGGTACCATACAGACTTCCCTCTGCATCCATTCAGCAGCAGTAATGGGGACCCACATAGAAAATTTGTTTTGACACCCCAGGTGCACTTAAAAGGAATGTGTGTCCCCTCCTCGCTGGCCTCATAAAATGAACTTGGGGGTCTTCTATCCTCTTGAATTTTTTGGGATAGTTTGAGAAGGATAGGTGGTAGTTTTTATTCAAATGTTTGGTAAAATTCACCTGTAAATCCACCCAGACCAGGGCTTTTGTTTGTTGGGAGTTTTTAAAATTATTATTACTGCTCCAATTTCACTAGTTGTAATCTGTCTACTCAGGTTTTCTGATTCTTCCTGATTTTATTTTGCAAGGTTGTATGTTCCTAGGAATTTATATATTTCTTCTACTGTAGATTATCCAATATTTTGGTATTTCATTATTCATAATATTTTCTTACATTCCTTTGTATTTCTCTGGTGTCAGTTTCTTTTAATTTTTTTGTTTTTTTGTTTTTATTATTATTTTATCTTAATAAATATTTATTGTTCAGATTATTACAATTGTTTCTCCTTTTTCCTTCCCATAGCTCCCCTACACCTGGTCCCCACCCCATCCTTTGCCTTTACCTCCCCCCCATCCCCTCGCTGTCCTCATCCATAGGTGTATGATTTTTGTCCAGTCTCTTCCTGTACCCCCCACACAGACACCCCTTTCTCCCTGAGAATTATCAATCCCCTCCCATTCTATGCCCCTGATTCTATTATATTCACCAGTTTATTCTGTTCCTCAGATTTTTCATTCACGTGACTTTTAGATTCACTTGTTGATAGATATGTTTGTTGTTCATAATTTTTATCTTTACTTTTTTCTTCTTTTTCCTCTTTTTAAAGAACACCTTTCAGCATTTCATATACTATTGGTTTGGTGGTGATATACTTCTTTAGTTTTTTCTGACCTGTGAAACTTTTTATCTGCCCTTCAATTCTGAATGATAATTTTGCTGAGTAGAGTAATCTTGGTTGCAGGTTCTTGCTATTCATCACTTTGAATATTTCTTGCCACTCCTGTCTGGCCTGCATGGTTTCTGTTGAGAAATCAGCTGATAGTCATAGGGGTGCTCCCTTGTAGGTAACTGTTTATCTCTTGCTGCTTGTAATATTATCTCTTTGTCTTTTGCTCTTGTCATTTTAATTATGATGTGTCTTGGTGTGGTCCTCTTTGGATTCCTTTTGTTTGGGGTTCTGTGTGCTTCTTGGACTTCTAAGTCTATTACTTTCACCAGGTGGGGGAAGTTTTCGGTCATTATTTCTTCAAATAGGTTTTCAGTGTCTTGCTCTCTCCTTCTTCTGGCACCCCATAATTCTGATGTTGGTATGCTTGAAGTTGTCCCAGATGCTTCTTACACTATCTTCAACTTTCTGGATTCTCTTCTCTTCTTGCTTCTGTGGAGGAATGCCCCTTTCCTCTTTGTGCCCCTTTCCAGATCTTTGACTTGTTTCTTGCATTCTTCTAGTCTGCTGTTGGGTGTCTGTATAATATTTTTTATTTCAGTTAATGTATGTTTAATTTCTAGTTGGTCCTTTTTCATATCCTCAAGGGTCTTTTTAAATTTATCAGCCTTTTCTAGGAAATTCTTGAAAAAAATTATAACCGTGGTTTTGAACTCTATATCCAGTCTTTTGTTCTCCTCCATTTCTTTTGTTTGAAATCTGTTTCCTTTTAATGCTTTTGAATATCCTTATAATCATTACTTTGAATTCTCTGATAAATTGCTCACCTCTACTCCATTTAGCCCTTTTCCTGGAGTATTCTTTTGTTCCTCATTTGGGGTCTGTTCACTTGTCTCTGCATTTTGGTTGCCTGTTTGCATTTATTTCTATGTATTAGGTAGGTCTGCTATGACTGCCAGTCTTGGTAGGGTGGCCTTCTGTAGTAGCTGGTTCTTTTTGTTTTCACTTCCAGCCCTTCTGCTGCAGTCCCCCAGGTCTTCCCTGGGGCCGCCCCTCTCATCTTCCCTCTGCATTCTGCTCCTGATGGGCTTTTGGAAGTCCTTCCAGCTTCTGCAGATTGGTGTCCACGTATTTGAGTACTCTGCTCTCTGGGACCCATTCATCCCAATTTTTATTTCAACCACTGTAATGTATCAAGTATTTCACTTGTTTGTCCTCTATGGCAACCTTCACACACTTTGCTTCATAAAGAAGAGGCCCATGAAAGCACAGTGCTCCTCACTCTCCTGGAATTTAGGCTTCAGGTCAGTTATAGAGATCACCGCCAGTTATAGAGATCCTCCTCCTCCTCCTCCTTCTCTTTCTCCTCCTCCTTGTCTTCCTCCTCCTCCTCCTCTTGCTCCTCCTCTTCCTCCTCCTCCTCCTTTTCTTCTTCCTCCTCTTCCTCTTCCTCCTCCTCCTTGTCCCACCACCTGGACTACCGCCCCCCACTCGCTACCCCACCCAGCTGCGCTCGGAGGGCAGCACCAGCTCTACATCTCATGCACATTTGCCGGCCCCCAAACATCTCCTGGATTCATCTTTAATATGATTTTATTGATTTCAGAGAGGAAGGGAGAGGAAGAGAGAAATAGAAACATCAATGATGAGAAATATGTGTCCTGCATGCCCCCTGCTGGTGATCGAGCCTGCAACCTGGGCATGTGCCCTTGATCAGAATCAAACCCAGGACCCTTCAGTCCTCAGGCCAATGCTCTATCCACTGAGTCAAGCCAGCTAGGGCGGGTTCATCTTGTTTAGGACTCTCTGTGCTTCCTGGACTTGTATGTCTATTTCCTTCATCAAATTAGGGAAGTCTTCCATCACTATTACAGCAAGTACAGCAAGTACATTTCAATCACTTTCTCTGTCTCTTCTTCCTCTCCTACTTTTGGACAACACTTGATGTATTCCCAGACATCCGTGAAACTACCCATTTTTTGAAATATATTTTTTAGATTCCTTTTTCTTCTTGCTGTTCTGGTTGGGTGTTTTTTACTACCTTAACTTCTAAATCGTTGATTTGATCCTCCTTTCCATCTAATCTGCTCTTGATTGACTCCAGTATTTTTCATTTCAGTGTATGTACCCTTCATTTCTGACTGGTTCTTGATTATATTTTCTACCTCCTTTTTGTATATTTTATATCTCTTTGTTAAAGTTCTCACTGAGATAATCTGTTCTTCCCCTATGTCCTTATAACTAGTGTTTTTAACTCTGTATCTCATAAGTTGCTTGCCTCCATTTTATTGAGTTCTTTTCTGGAAATTTGTTCTATTCTTTCCTTTGGAACATATTCCTTTGTCTCCTCGTTTTGGTTGCCTTCCTGTGTGTGTTTCTAAGTATTGGGTAGATCTGCTATGTTTCCCGGTCCTGGCAGAGTGGCCTCATGTGGTAGGTGTCCTGTGAGGTCTAGTGGCACAATCTCCCTGATTTTCCAAGCAGGTGCCCAACAATGTACCATTGTGGATTTGTGTGCCCTCCTGCTCTAGGTGCACCCTGATTGCCGTTGGCACATCAGACTGACCCTTCGGTTTACTGGTTATGAAGACTGGTCATCACTACAGCAGTCAGCTGTTGTGCGGAGCCTGACCTCGTGAATGGGATTCGTTTTAGCATGGCTGGTGCCTGCCAATTTCACCCTTTTGGTGCTTTCTTTCTGGCACTAGTTGGGTGGTGCTTTGGTGTGGTTTCAAGATATCCAACAGGTATGTAGAATTCTCATACAACATAAATAACACAGAAGTTATTTTTCTATTGGAAACATTTTTGTTCTTGGGTTGAAACTTCACAAAGGTTATTAGGTGAACATGGGATAATAGTAAAATTGGACAGGGTTTCTGCACAAATTACTCAAAAAAAATGTGTTAATAGAACAGTCCATCCAAACTGTCAGAGAAATGATGTCTACCTAGTCTGAAGTTTCCATGGCAGTACTGAATTAAAACACTAAGTATTTAAATTTTTATTAGAAAATCATATTACAGACCAGCTTGTGTGGCTCAGTGATTGGGCGTTGACTTCTGAACCAGGAGGTCACAGTTTAATTCTCAGTCAGGGCACATCCCTGGGTTGTGGGTTCAATCTCTGGTGCTGGAGGCAGCTGATCAAGGATTCTCTCTAATCATTAATGTTTCTATCTACCTCTCCCTCTTCCTTCCTCTCTGAAGTCAATAAATGTATTTTAAAAATATGATTACAATAACTATAGAGTATATATTTCCAGTGGATAAAATACAGTATTTAGTTACTTAATTTAAAAAAAAAAATTTTTATTGACAGGAAAGGAGAGGAGGAGAAAGATAGACACATCAATGAAGAGAGAGAAACATCAATCCCCTGCTTCCTACATGCCCCACACTGGGGACTAAGCCCACAACCTGGGCATGTGCCCTGACCAGGAATCGAACCATGACCTCCTGGTTCATAGGTCAATTCTCAACCACTGAGCCATGCCAGCTGGACAATAAAACACAGTATTTATATCCAGTTATGAGATGTGAAAATGAAATACCAAGAATCCAGGCTATACGAAAGCATCACACATCATCTCTACCCTGGGTTTGGTTTTCCATCCAATCTCCTTATCTTCTCATGACCCAAAGAAACCCCCATCACTTCCTCTCTAATGAAGATGTTTCCATATCCTCCTTACCTACTTTCCCTCTCACACTTGGTGCTGTTTCAATTGGCTTAGCTTGAGTCAACTGCCCATCCATCTGCTGAGTTAGCAGAGGTGTTTAAATTAAGAATCCCACCAAGACTGCACACAAGGTAATAGGACTCCTCCCAAAGCCAGGAAAGAATGTGTAGCAGTGGCCAAAGGATGCCACTTTTTTTGGCTTGGCATGAATGGCTCGTCATAACAAGGCACCGCCCTCTCCTACCTCCTCTCTCTTTAGACCCGCCTAGCAGGTGCACGTGCCACCCTCTATGCCATTTACTGACTTTTGTGCTACCATTCCCTACACTGCGCTTGGTCCCCTCCAGTTCAACTTTCAAGCCCCTGTTCAGTCATCATCTCTTTAACAAGTCTTTTCTGACAACATTCTTCCTCCCTTGCTTCCCCTCCAGGTTGGACGCCCTTCTCACATGCTCCCATACCACCCACAGTTGTCATATGTTCACATTGTCTGTGAACTTCCTTTCTCCCTAAAGGCAGGGCAATGTCTGCCTTCCCTCACTAACGCTCGAGGCTTGATAGAGTAGCAAGTATACAATGGGCATTGAATGCGTAAAGTGAGTTTCGTTGCCTATGCTGGCAAATACGAAGTTCAAACATTTCAATTCTTTTAGATTGTTTACCAAAAATGTTTGTTTTTATACCACCATATTGGTATTTTTGACATGACAATATCTTTTCTTTGGTATAACATGTGAGGCCTGCTTCCCTAGCTACAGGGCAGTGGTCTTGTCCTCATCATATTTGTTGATTCTTGTCAGCCTTAGAGTATAGTGCCCTTTGTTTTGCACAAAATTATATTCTTTATGCCAGAGGTCGGCAAACTCATTAGTCAACAGAGCCAAATGTCAACAGTACAACGTTTGAAATTTCTTTTGAGAGCCTTTTTAAACCTAAACTTCTTCTAATGCCACTTCTTCAAAATAGACTTGCCCAGGCCATGGTATTTTGTAGAAGAGCCACACTCAAAGGGCCAAAGAGCTGCATGTGGCTCTCGAACCTCAGTTTGCCAACCACTGCTTTAGGCCCAAGTGATTGCAATACTGAGCAGCAAGTCCCATCAAATTGTTTGGTTCATCTAAAAGCTCCTCTGCATTCTAGTTTGTTACTGTTATTCTCTTTCGTGTTCATGGGCTAGGAATGCCTGCCTGCAGAGTTAATTAAATAGGAACATATATGTAAATCATCTAGCACAGGAGTCACAGACTATGTTTTTCCTAGTAAGTTGTTGAGCACAGCCAGGGGAAGGACTTATTTCTACTGAGCTGTGTAATACAGGACATCCTACTCACTCCTGCAAAGGTTAAAAAACAATGGGATGTAGTAGGGCCTGCTAGTTGTCTTATTTAAATGCATCCTTCCCTTTTTTTGGAAGGAGATTTTATTGAGGGCAGAAATGTGCTTAGACTACATCTCCCAGCTGGGGGAGGCCATGTGGTTAGGCTTACACCTATAAGGTGTGGGTAGAAGTTTTGGGCAAGGCTCTGGACAGGCCACTTGGAAAATAAGGATATGATGACTGGAACTCCAACAACCACTTTGGGCCACGAGGTAAACTTGAGGTGGAAGCCAATATGTAAAGATGAAAAATCAGAAGAGTCTGGATCCCCGGGGTACCTACCTAACACTTTCTCCCATGGTACAGTCTTAAAACCCTTAGGGGTTTGGAATATCAAAATTCTGGAGGCTTCTGTTATATGTCCATGAACCCCAGCAGCTCATCTCAGCATTTCCCTCCCCAGCAGAGCCCTTGGGAACATTCAGGGATGGCGGTGAAGCACTCATTTTATATAAAAACTGCTGTTTGAAATTTTAACCCTGCCATTTGGCTTCTGTAAATGCTTGCTTTAATAATAAAGAAAATAAGACTATTCCCACTTCAGAGAGGCCATTAAACCTTCCGAGACAAAATTATCAGTCTGGCACCAGGCCAGGCCTTTGGTTGAGGTCTTAAGGCCCACCCATATAAGGGCTTTAAGAACTTGCAAAGGGGGCCAGAAACACCCCCTATTTGGGAGACAAAGAAGGTAAAAACATATAAATAGGGAAAGTTCCTCCATGTTGGGGCTCAGAATCTGAGAGACATTTTCCTCTGGAACCTCGGGTAATAAATATAACGCCATCTCTCTAAGTGTTGCTTGGTTCTTCTCCGGTTTTCTGTAACAGCTGGTGGCGTCAGCCAGGATGGAGTACAAAGGCGGGAACCTGGAGCAGCTCCCAGACTGGGGGGAAAGGGGAGGGCGGCCCACACCCTGGATTCTTCCCTTCTTGCCCAGACCTTCCAAGCTGGTCTCAGCACAGCTGGACCCGAGCTCCCCACGCCCGCTCCCGGCCCCCACCCACTCCGCCCAGCGCCGCCCGCCCGCCCGCTCGCCCCTCACACCCTCGCCCTCCTCCGCGCGGCCCCCCGAGTCCTCCAGGCCCGCATCCCCGACCCTTCACGCTCCTGACGCCCTGGGGCCGCGCGATGCGCCCCTCGCCAGAGAGCACCCAGCGCCTCCGGTTGCGTCACGGCCAATACGGGCTGCCATTGGCTGGCACGCTTCACGTGCGGCGGAGCGCGGAGGCGATTGGGCGGACGGGGTGGTGGAGGCGGGGCTCATCGGCTGCGGCTACCAGCCGGGGGGAGTGTCCGCGCGCGGGGCGGTTGTGTGGCGGCGGGTGAGGCCGTGAGGAGGTTGGTGCTGCCCGTCCTGCCCGCGGCCGGGACCCGCCGCGGAGGCTCGCAGCGCCGCTGGGAGAGCCTGCCGGGCCGGGGCCGACGGGGCGGAGCCGGGGAGGAGGCCGACCTCCGCAGGGACACGGCGCCGGCGGCTCCCGGGCGTCCTGAAGTCCGGCTCCTACGGGGTGAGCCTGGGCTGCCCGTGCCAGGGAGGGGCTCCCGGGCCGCAGGTTCGGGGCTGCCGGCCCGCGCCGCCCGGACCGCCCTGGTCTCGAGAAGCGGACTGTGGGTTCCCGGTGGAAGCTCCGGCTTTCTGACGGTGGCAGCGAGTTAAAGTAAGTCACCGCGCGCCCGGAGCCGCCGGGGCCTCTGTGAGGGGTGCGGGCTCTGCCCCTGTGGGGGGACCGGCTCTGCCTCTGTGGGGGGACCGGCTCTGCCCCTGTGGGGGGACCGGCTCTGCCCCTGTGGGGGGACCGGCTCTGCCCCTGTGGGGGGACCGGCTCGGTCTCTGTGGGGGGACCGGCTCTGCCCCTGTGGGGGGACCGGCTCTGAGGGGACCGGCTCTGCCCCTGTGAGGGGACCGGCTCTGAGGGGACCGGCTCTGCCCCTGTGAGGGGACCGGCTCTGCCTCTATGGGGGGACCGGCTCTGCCTCTGTGAGGGGACCGGCTCTGCCCCTGTGGGGGGACCGGCTCTGCCCCTGTGGGGGGACCGGCGCGGCCTCTGTGGGGGTGGGGGTTCGGCCTCTGTGGGGGGACCGGCTCTGCCCCTGTGGGTGGGGGACCGGCTCTGCCCCTGTGAGGGGACCGGCTCTGCCTCTGGGGGGACCGGCTCTACCCCTGTGGGGGGACCGGCTCTGCCCCTGTGGGTGGGGGACCGGCTCTGCCTCTATGGGGGGACCGGCTCTGCCTCTATGGGGGGACCGGCTCTGCCCCTGTGAGGGGACCGGCTCTGCCTCTGTGGGGGGACCGGCTCTGCCCCTGTGGGGGGACCGGCTCTACCCCTGTGGGGGGACCGGCTCTGCCTCTATGGGGGGACCGGCTCTGCCCCTGTGAGGGGACCGGCTCTGCCCCTGTGGGGGGACCTGCTCTGCCCCTGTGAGGGGACCGGCTCTACCCCTGTGGGGGGACCGGCTCGGCCTCTGTGGGGGTGGCGGATCGAGCTCTTCAGCATCGCGGACCCGGCTGTTCTTGGGGGCAAAGCGGGCTTCGCCGGCTCCGTGCCCCGCGCCCCCAGAGGTGCGGAGCAGAAGCAGGTGTGCAGCCTCTGTGCGTCTCCGTGTCCGGAGGCAGGGGCTTAGGAGGGAAAATGTCCAGAAAGACGAGGATAATGAGGAAAAGGTGCGAAACTGCTTTAGGGGAAGAGATGCGAGCATTCCTAACTGTCTGTAGGTGTACCGGTTAATGGCGGATTTTGTAGTCAAAGAAAACACGATAACTTGAAGACAAACATCAGACGGGCTTTATTCAAAGTAATGTCCATCACTAGCTGCATATTTCCCCATCTTTCAGATAATTGGTGGATACCGACCCAATATAACTTTTCTTGTTTTGGGGCAAACCAGAGACCAAATTTTCCACTTCTTCGTATGTTTTCAACTGCTGCTCAGAAAGGGCGTGTGCCATGGATGAGAACAAGTGGTCATCTGAAGGAGCAAGGTCTGATGAATACGGCAAGTGGTTTAATACTTCCCAGACAAGATCTTTTAACGTGTCTTTAACTGGTTTTGAAGTGTGTGGTGGTGTGTTTTCATGAAGCAAAATTACTTTGCCATGTCTTCTGGCACATTCTGGTCGTTTCATTATCAAAGAGCAGTTCAAATTGATTATTTGTTGTCGGTAGCAATCAGTATTAATCAGTATCACCTGGTTTTAGAGCTTGTAATACACCACACCTTCCTGATTCCTCCAAATGAAGAGCATTGTCTTCTTTCCGTAGCGATTTGGCCTTGCAGTCAATGTTGATGGTTGACCTGGATCAACCCATGATTTTGTGCATTTGCTGAACAGCGTTTTATCTTTCTGCAAGTTGTTTTTGAGTTTGACATGCATCTTCACCCAATAATGCTTGTAATTGTTGGTCTTCAAACTTTTTCGGTTGACTGGATGTTCTTTGTATTTCACATTGAAATAATCATTTTTAAAGCATTTAAACCAGCGTTCACAAGTATCTTGAGATGGAGCATGTTCACCATAAGCTTCCTGAAGTATACGATAACTTTTTCTTCAAAATAAAGTAATAAAACTTCCCGCAAATGCTTTTTTTTTTTTTTTTGGCATGAAATTCTTAATTACTTTAAGCGTAAAAATATCTATGATGTTAACACCTTCAGAAAATGTGACATATGAAGTTCTGAAGCTTGCTGTCAGCACAACAAAATAGCATAGCATACATATCAAGTTGAATATATATCAACATAGGTGTATCTCCATCTATTGAAAAAAAAACACGCATTATTAACTGGTACATCTAGTACACTAAGGTGTAAAACAAAGCATTCACACACACACCTCACAGGTAGTTTAGTTTGGTCTTCATGACAAGGGAAGCCTCATCCCACTTTCTGTATGAGAAGCGGAGGCTCAGAGGGTTTGAGGGACTTGCCGCTGTCAGAGCTGTTAATGGAAGAACTGAGATTTAAACCGAGTCAGCTTGGCTCCAAACCCACCTGCTCATCCTGTCTCGCCTCCAGTCTAGGCGTGTCCCCACCTCCTTGTGCACCAGAATTCCACCTTGTGGCCCTAGCCAGTTTGGATAGAGTATGGTCCTGAGGACTGAAAGTTGCCAGGTTAGATTCTAGCCAAAATCACATCAGTTGCAGGTTCGATCCCCAGCCCTGGTTGGGGCTCATGTGGGTGGCAACCAATTGATATTTATTTCTTCCTCTCCCTCTCTTCACTCTCTAAAAATCATTGGGAAAAATATTCTTGGGTGAGGATTAAATAAAGTAAAATAAAATAATTCCACCTTGTGACTTTTAACAGATGCAAATTCCCAACCCTGCTTCAGAAATGTGGATTGGGTGTCTAGAACCAGGCCTGGGGAGTCTGCATTTTAACCACTCTCCTAGGTGATTCCATTTGGTGATCCAGGTAGCATTTTTTTAAAACAATATATTTTTATTTATGTCAGAGAGGAAGGGAGAGAAACATCAATGATGAGAGAATCATTGATAGGCTGCTCCACGCCCCCTACAGGGGATCAAGCCCGAAACCCAGGCATATGCCCTTGACGGGGACGCTTCGGTCCACAGGCCAATGCTTTTCAGTCACATGATTCCAGTTCTTTTAAAGCTGTTATCTTATTGTTAGACTAGGGACCAAAGAATCCATTTATTAAATTGCTCTGCAGGATAAATTAAGACACTCAAACCACCCATCAGGGGAAGAAAATCCATTTCTCTTTTCCTTCCTGAATTCTGATTCCCTTTGCCCCACACCAGCCACCAACCCATCCCCACCCACTGGAGGGTTTTCTTGGGGGAATCTCTGAAGGAAGATTTATCTAGTCAGTTACACATAGTTAATATTTTACATTTTTGTCAAACCTTTTCAGCCAATCCTTCGCCATTTTTATTTTTTACTTTATTTGCTGAAGATAAAGCATTGAGGCGCTTGGAGTAACATGGGAAAATAAAAACATATGCTGGGATTCTTTCTCAGATTGTAGGGAAGGGGGAGGTACCTGAACAAAAATGTGTTTAGAGTTGAGTGACATATATTCAAATTAAAATTTTTTTCTGTTGCAAAGAAAATGGCCCAACTTTTAAACACCATTTTGCCTTTTGTATATTACCTCAAACTCTCTAGCAGTTTTATTACATCTATTGCTAATTTGCTGCTCAGCTGACCAACTATCCAGGTGGCCCACCAGCCCAGCGGTAGCCACTCACTTTCTCCATAGTCCTGCAGGTCCAATCTCCAGAGAAAGGGCCAGGCATTGATGGACCGGTGCCGCAGGCACAATCCTGACAGCACTGCCTGCCTCCTAGAAGACACCGAAGCTTCTTCCCCTCCTCAGATGCTCTGCAAGGAAGAAATATAAATGCGTCCACCAGGTGGCTCCCAACAACCAGCTCAAAAGTCAGTGGGACAGACCTGGATCCCAGGCCAGCAAGGTCATCCTACAGCCCACCCAGAGAGGGCCCATCATGTCCCTTCTCCCCCACCCCTTAGAACCCTACTCCACGAATTTGTGCACCGGGCCTCAAGTAAAAGAATGAAAGTCATACTCCCATTATCAGTATTTTAGTCAACCTCTTTCAAATCTATAAAAGAGACTTTTCTCTTTCTATTTATTTTTTTTACATGCTATGTGCACAATTTTTGTATTTGACTTTCTTTAGGAGAAATGTTTTACCATTCTGTCAATTTTTAATATTTTAATATATTGCTGAAATAATGTGCTGCAGCTAATGCCAATATCTGTCTTTCCCAGCTCCCCCACCTGAGCTCTGCAGGCCAGGTTCTTTCTAGATGCTGACCATCTGACTTGGAAACTTTATAGTATTCACAGTCATCATTGTTCTTATTTCTTGAACCTGCCTTATATCTCTGTACTTCGTATTAGCAGCTTACCCAGACAGGCTTACCTTTACTATGTCCTAGTGAGCACTGTTATTGGACTGCTTATCCCTTTCTTCCTCATAGCTGAGTTCATTTTCTCAGCCCCAGGGCTGACTAATCTCCACATTTTCTCTATTCTTTTAGAATGTTTTGCAAAGGACCTAGCATGCATCTAACTTAGCCTGCCTAATTTTATCAGTAAAAGGCTTTACACAATTAGCTGACTCTAGTTCAGTGTTTTCTTTCCTTTGAGCAAAAGCTTTTTGAGAACAGAAATGAGAAGCAAGACCACAGGGGAGGTTTTCTTCTCTCTTTGATTAGTTGTGTGTGATTCCTGGTGCACATGGGAAAAGTATTCTTATTTAGATAATTTTTTTCTATTCCATCTGATGCAAATGATTAGATATTTCAAACATGGAATTGTGTATTTTTAAAGTGTAAATGCCCTTAATGGTCTTAGTTGTTGTAAAGAGATCATAGAATAATTATTCTTTTAGCGATCTTATTTTGTAACTAGAGGCCCGGTGCATGAAATTCATACACGGGGCGGGGGGGGGGGGAGGGAGATGTCCCTCAGCCCAGCTGCACCCTCTTCAACTGCACCCTCTCCAATATGGGACCCCTTAAGGGATGTCTGACTACCCATTTAGGCCCGATCCCACCAGGATAGGGCCTAAACGGGCATTTGGACATCCCTCTCACAATCCAAGACTGCTGGCTCCCAACTGCTCACTTGCCTGTTTTCCTGATTGCCCCTAACCGCTTCTGCCTGCCAGCCTGATCACCCCCTGTTCACCCCCAATAGAACAACCCTTAATCACAGTGAGTGCCAGCAACAAGTATCTGGAGATTAATACAGTTTACAACACCAACTAATATCAAGCAAGAAAAGGGAAAGCAGAAATAATAACTAACTCAAACACAGCTAACAAAAGCATACAATCAAACAAAGAATAAGCAAAAGAATCTCACAAAAAAGCATAAAACTTCGATATAGTTAACATTCAACATACAACTTCAAGGAAAGAAGGCTGTTTTTTGTTTGTTTTTTAGGACAGCGGAAAGGGAGGTGTGTATGGGCTTGGAATAGGGGGTTGGAAATTAGATATACAGAAGTAGGGTGAAATTTTAGGAGGTGGTAAACAGAATAGGGAAAATCTAGAGCAGGAGAAGGTTAAGATATAAACAGGACACTAAAGAAGGAAAGGTTAGAAAGAGTGATGGCATAAAGGTAGGGTTGAGATAGAATAAAGCATTGATGAAGAAAAGGTAAAAATAGACTGTAGAACACTAATCCCGAAGTAAAATAAAGAGCAAATAATATGATACTTAAAAAATAGTAAAAATAAACAAAAGTAAATAAGACAAAAAAGGTAAAATAGTAGTAATAATGCTGATTACAAATAAAAATGTATTAATTAAAAAGGTAAAATCAAGTGAGGAAAAAAGAAAAAAATAGTTTCTTGAGTAAATGTTGCAAATAATGAAAATAAACAAAAATTAAAAATTAAAAATTAAAAAATTAAATAAAATTTGTAGTAGTGAAGGTCATTCACTTCCTCTATTCTGTTTGGCACGACTGTTTCCCAGTCCAGCCCTGTTTGGCACGCCTGTTTCCCACTACAATCACCATTGTAGTTCCCTGCGTTTCACTGCTCCTCAGTGTTGTAATCGGTCCTGATTTTTAAGCAAGCCTTGCTTTGATTTTTTATTACACTAGGGTCAATTTATGATTTAGCCTCTGGGTGACAGTGTTTCTGGGTTGACTTCCAGGGCTCTAAAGCCTCTCTAGCTTGCTTTTCTCCTCTCTGTGACACTGATCTGTGGAGGGGTGGGGGGAGCAGGTAAGTCCGAGCCCACTGCACTCCCCTGTAATTCTCCGGATATGTCTCCGAGTCAGATCAAAGCATGTTGCTCTTTAGATATCTCCCCTATAGGAGCCCCGTCCATATTCACGGGTAACACCAGCCCAACAGCCAGGGGCTTCTTGTAAACACTGCCACAGTCCTCCAGCTTCCGCACACCCAGCGTGTGCAGGCTTCTATCTTCCACCACGGGGACTCACCCTATCTCCGCGAAATCGGACCTTTTTGCCGTGTGGTGGTGCGCTTCTTTGAGTCCAAATGTTTGCGGCACCTGGAACCAGTGTTCTGGGGTTCACAGTTGCTCTGCAATCGCTGCCGCTGTGGGTATTCAGGCCTCTGACAAGATTTACTCTTCCTTTAAAGATGGCAAGATTTCCCCGTCCAAGCCCGTAGGTAGCTTTAGGAGGGGACCCAGCCCCACCGTGGGTGCTTCCCTGTCAGGGGCACCCTGATCAGCAGACCCCCACTTTCTTCTGGAGTTCGCCTGTCTCTTAGCTTGCTAATCAACACTCCCAGTGCAACCCTCAGCTGCTCTCTCTGCTTCGGGACAAGGCTAAGAACCCATCTATCTAGTCTTCCACCATTTGTCTCTCCCAGGTGCACGTTTTTTGCATGGACATAGTTTTTAGTTCCTTAGGGAAAATACCAAGGAGTGCAATTGCTGATGTATATAGTAAGAGAAGGTTTAGTTTTGTAAGAAATCACCAAACTGCCTATATTATTTTGCATTTCTATAAGCCATGTATGTGAGTTCCTGTTGCTCCATATCTTAATCAACATCTGGTGTTCCAGATTTTTACCATTCTCATAGATATTTATTAGTATTTTGTTGTTGTAGTTTTAAAATCCTTACCCGATGATATGTTTTTATTCATTTGAGAGAGGAATGGAGAGGAGGAAAGAGAGAGGACATCCATGTGAGAGAGAAACAACGATCAGTTGCCTCCCGCTTGTGCTCTAACCTGGGATCAATCTTGCAACCTGAGAATGTGCCCTGACTAGGAATCAAACCCTCAGCCCTTCGGTGTTCAGGATGACGTACCAACTACCCCAGACAAGGTTCATTATTGTTTTAATTGCATTTCCCTATGACATATAACGTGAAGTATCTTTTCATATGTTATTTGCATCTGTATATCTTCTTTGGGGAGGTATCTGTTAAGATGTTTGGTCCATTTCTTAATCAGGTTGTTTGTTCTCTTATTGTTGTGTTTTAAGAGTTTTTATAAATTTTGGATAACAATCATGTGTTTTTTGCAAATATTTTCCCCCAAGTCTGTGACTTACCTTCTCATTCTTGTCTTTAGCAGATCAGAAGATTTTAAGTCCAATTTATTATTTCTTTCATGTATTGTGTCTTTGTTGTATTTAAAAAGGTATCACCATACCCAGTGTCATCTAGGTTTTCTCCTGTTATCTTTTATAGTTTTACATTTCACATTTATATCTGTTGTTCATTTGAGTTAATATAAAGAGCATAAGGTCTGTGTCTTAATTCTTTTTTTTTTTCCCCCATGGTAGATATCCAGTTGTCCCAGCATCATTTGTTGAAGAGACTGTCTTTGCTCCATTGTATTGTCTTGTCTCCTTTGTTAAACATCAGTTGACTATATTTATGTGGGCTTGTTTCTGAGCTCTCTGTTGTGTTCCATTGATCTGTGTGTCTGTTCTCTTATCAATACCACATTGTCTTGATTACTTTTTGTCCTAAGTCATGAAGTTAGTGTCAGTCATTCAGCTTTGTTCTTTTCCTTCAATATTGTGCTGGCTATTCTAGGTTTTTTGCTTCTACATATAAACTTTAGAATCAGTTTGTTGATGTTCATGAAATCACTTGCTGGGATTTTGGCTGAGATTGTATTATATTTCAAGATTTTGTGAAAATTGGCTCAGAAACTGTTAAAAGGCTTTGTGATTTGACAACATAAACAGAATTCAGGAGACACACCTTCACAATAATCTGTATGAATTACCTACTGTTAGGTAAATGCAAACTAAGTAGTGTGTTGGCTAGTGCACCAAAGAGTTACGGGTTCGATTCTGGATCAAGGACATGTACTTGGGTTGCAGGTTCGATCCCTGGCCCTAGTCAGGACATGTGTGGGAGCAACCAATCGATGTTTCTCTCTCACATCAATGTTTGTCTCTTTCCCCTCCCTCTCACATTTCCACTCTCTCTAAAAAAAAAAAAAGTAAAATAAAATAAAATAAATTTAAACCTGTAAGAATAACTAGTTAGATTTAGCTGTTTGTGAGAAAATGCACGGGAATATGGAAATCTTGTTTGTGAAAACCAGATTCATTTATCTATCTGTTTTATCATAATGTGTTTCCTGAAGAATTTGAACTAAATAGTATATTTATTTAAATGATGAAATCTTGAGAATCTTGATGTAGTGTTGTTTTTCCCTGACCTGTGACAAGTCTTCTGAGAGTGAGGACTCTCCCTAAGGTGTATTTAAGATATGAGAGATCACAGGAGCCAGTGAAGTCCATAGAGAACTTCTAGACGTGTATATTCGCCTCAGCCCTAGTGCTTTCCCTGGGGACTTATGGGGACTTACCATGTTAGGTAGGAAGGCTTGCGGGGAGGGAAAGCTATAAAAAGAAAAGGTGTTTTTAAAAAGTTACCTCAGTTACCGGTTTGGCTCAGTGGATAGAGCATCGGCCTGTGGACTGAAAGGTCCTGGGTTTGATTCAGATAAGGGGCATGTACCTTGGTTGTGGGCACATCCCCAGTAGGAGATGTGCAAGAGGCAGCTAATCGATGATTTTCTCTCATCGATGTTTTTAACTCTCTATCCCTCTCTCTTCTTCTCTGTAAAAAATCAATAAGATATATTTAAAAGAAAAAAAGAAAGGCTTGGGGGGAGGGAAAGCTATAAAAAGAAAAGGTGTTTTTAAAAAGTTACCTCAGGGGTGACTTGAGGAGAAAAGGGATTTTATATAGTTCTGTCATTTATTTGAGGTTGCAGATTCAGAAATGAGGACTTTTCAGTTTAAAATAAGTCTGTTTTGTTTTAAAACATAAAGAATCATAAGGAGTACTTTAATTCTTTTAAGGACAAAAATATATCCTATATAATAAAATCCTGCTATGCAAATTGAACGCTGGAACTACTGGCAGAATGACCGGTTAACACCAGGTGGCAGATGCTCAACACAGGAGCTGCTCCCTGGTGGTCAGTGTGCTCCCACAGAGTGAGTGCTGCTCAGCCAGAATCCAAGCTCAAGACTGGCGAGTACAGCGGCAGGCGATGGTGGAAGCCTCTCCTGCTTCCATGGCAGCAGCAGTGCTATAAGGATCAGTGAGCTGAGTGGTAAGGAATAGTGAACAGGAGGGTGTTAATGAGTGAGGGGTCCAAGACTGTGAGAGGGCACAAGCCAGGGTGAGGGATCCTCCCCCATTCCCTCTAGTATCTATAATAATAAAAGCCTAAGGGACCATCACAACTGAACAGATGACCCAACAGGCTGTGTGGGGTGATTAGGCTGGCAGGGGGGTCAGTGAAGATTGACCAAACAACTGAGCAGCAGGCTGCTTGAGGAGACCAGGCCGGCAGGGGGGTTAGTGAGGGGCAAGCAAATAACTGAACAGCAGGCTGCATGGGATGACCAGGCCCGAGGGGAGTGGGGGGGCAGTGGCAACCAGGTCAGTTGGGAGGGGGGGGCAATTGGGGGTGACCAGACCAGCAGAGGGGACAATTAGGGATGATCAGACAGGCAGGCAGGTGAGCAGTTAGGAGCCAGTGGTCCCAGATTGGAGAGGGTGCAGGCTAGGCTGAGGGGACTCCCCCCCCCCCCATGCACAAATTTCATGCACCAGGCCTCTAGTCTTATCTAATAATAGAGAAACATGTAAATTGACCGCCCACAGCTGAAACCCATTTGGCTCAATGGATAGGGCGTCGGCTTGGGGACTGAAGGGTCCTGGGTTCGATTCCAGTCAAGGGCATGTACCTTGGTTACGGGCATATCCCCAGTAGGGGGTGTGCAAGAGGCAGCTGATTGATGACTCTCTCATCGATGTTTCTAACTATCTCTCTTCCTTCCTCTCTGTACAAAATCAATAAAATATATTTAAATAAATAAATAGATAAATAAATTGACTGCCCACAGCCAATCAGAGTGAGTGTGCAAATAATCCAACAAAGATGGTGGTTAATTTGCATACATACCTGGGTCCAGGGAATCCCCTCGGCACCCAGGTCACTCCCAGCCGGCCATCAGGCAGTGGCTTAGGAAGGGGCTGAGCCTGCGATCAGAGAGGCAGGGGTTCCCTTCCCAAGCCTAAAGCCTGGGGCAGAGGCTTTAGGTGTGGGAAGGGGCCAAGTCTGTGATCAGAGGTGTGGGTTGGGGAACTCTTTCTCAAGCCTAAAGCTTGGGGCGGAGGTTTAGGCTTGGGAGGGGCCGAGCCTACAATCAGAGGTTGTGTGTCTCCTGGATTCTGTTTATGTTGTCGATCCCTGGCCCTGGACAGGACATGTGTGGGAGCAACCAATCGATGTTTCTCTCTCACATCAATGTTTCTCTCTTTCCAAGAGGTTGGGGGGGCGGGGGGGTGGGGGGGGGGAATCTCTTCCCAGGCCTAAACCTGTGGCAGAGGCTTTTGGCTTGGGTTCAGAGAGAAGGGGAAAATATCAATGGAAACATATCCTCAGGTGAGGATGAAAAGAAAGAAATGTCATATCCTATGAAAGACATATCTTGAAAATGCTTAAATAAAGTTATCATTTTTTCATGGTGAAGGGACTGGAGTTCATGTTGATGAAAATACCTTGGCAGCTGCAGTGACTGGCAGTGGCTGCAGCAGTGGGGTGATGGGGCTGGTGCCTTCCCCTGACCAGCCCGGTTACCTGCCAAAAAGGGAGGCCAGACTGTGGCTTAGGTCCACTCCCAATGGGGTGAGTGGGCCTACGCCATACGTAGGACATTCTGTGAGGGCTCCCAGTAGGTGAGAGGGGGCAGACTGGAATGAGGGACCCCTCCCCAGTGCACAAATTTCGTGCACTGGGCCCCTAGAATATATATATAAAAGGTTAAGTGACTAGCTATCTGTCTGCCCAACCAACCAGCTGGCTGGTACATATGACACACACTGGCAATTTAAAAATAAACATTGACTTATGCACGCATAATACATATAAAACTCACTGGCGCCAATCGCATGTGTGTGTTTTGATCTGTTATTGTCGATCGTGAATTTGGTTGTTTTTGTTGACATTTGAGTGATGATTCCATCGATTCCTCAGATAATGCCGAAAAGGAAAATTTCCCATCGAATTTCTTAGTATTATTACTCCTTTGGGAATACCATGTCATAAACTAAATATGAAAGTAGACGCAATCATCATGCTACTGAGAAATATTAATAGTAAATGGGGTCTTTGTAATGGTACTAGATTTATTATCAAAAGATTGTAACCTAACATAATCAAAGCTGAAGTATAAACAGGATCTGCAGAAGGAGAGATTGTTCTGATTCCAAGGATTGATTTGTCCCCATCTGACACTGGCCTCCCATTTAAATGAATATGAAGACAGTGTCCCATGATACCAGCATTTGCGTTGACTATTAATCACAAGGACAAACTCTAGACAGTATAGGAATATTCCTCCCTGAACCCGTTTTCATGGTCAGCTATGTGTTACTTTCTCTCAAGTTCAAAGAGCGTGTGACTTTTAAAGTTAAAGTTGTAAATACTTCATCACAAGGGAAATTAGTCAAGCACTCTTAGAGTATTTTTACTCTTAATGTGGTATACAGGGAGATATTAGAATAAGTTTAATCAATTTATCAATTTTGTTTTTATATTATGTCTTTGTTGTTATGTCATGTTATTGTTTATTAATAAACATATTATTTTATATACATTTTACTAATTTTCATCTCTGACACTTGTATTATAGAAAAAGGGCGAATAGTGATATTAAAATATTTCTCCTAATTAATTTCCTTTCAATGTGCACTAATCTATGCATCAGGCCACTAGTACTACTATAATATTAGGAAACTATGTTTTAGCATTTGAGCCACTGAATAAATCAGTCCTTCAGGAGGAGGAGATATGAATAAAATGTGTAATTGTTATCAGGCAAAGGCATCCTAAGGAGAGAAAAAATGGGCTGAGGGTTGGAGTTATTGTCACCAGTTATTTTGTTGGAAAAGAAAACAGATTCAGTCTTCAGGGAATTAGAAGAAATACAAGTATGTCAAGTGAAGATCAGGAACAAGTTGAAGATATAGATGTGATAAGGAAAACCAAGTAAAGTCTTCATTTGCATAGTGGCTCTGTCATGTCATTGATATGTTATTAGCAATTACCTTGAATTCGCTAAGCATGATCACCACTCCTTTACAGGTGAAAAAGTGAGTTTCAGAGAGATTAAATGATAATGGTGGTGGTGGCAACTACCTTTTATTGAGCGTTTATCTTTATTCATTTATTCATTCAACAGATCTTTATTGTGCCCCTACTATGTGTCAGGTCCTGTTGTAGGTTTTGGAGACAGAATAGTTGACAAAGCAGACAGAAATCTGTGCCTTCATTTAGCTTACATTTTAGCAAGGGGAGGCAGACAATACACGAAACAAGTAAATAAGATGTGTGTTAGGTTTTCTTCCTAAGTCCAGAGGAGAAAAGTGAAACAGGGAAGGAGAGCTGATTTAAATTGCAAATAGGGTAGCTAGAAGGATTTTGAAGAGGGATGACATGAGCCAGCTGAAGTTAATAAGATCACTCTGACTACTGTATTAAGAACAAACTGAATATGGATCAGGCATAAATTAAGTCTGTATATAGCAAACATGTCAAACTCAAAGGCTAACATTGTCCAAATTAATGAGGCATGCAACCTGCAGGACACGAGTTTGACATGCTTGGTATACAGGCTCTCAGGTAATCTTTCAACAACTAGACAGAGAGTTAATCTCAGATGTTAATAAATATGCCAAAGATCACACAGTAAGTGACAGAAGGTGTATCGAAAATGTGTCTGGATTTTACAACCTTACTCCAGGCCCCGTGCATAAATTTTGTGCACAGGGGAAGGTGTGTGTGTGTCCCTCAGCCCAACCTGCACCCTCTCCAATCTGGGATCTTTCTCACATTGCAGGACTGCTGGCTCCCAACCACTCATCTGCCCGCCTGCCTTATTGTCTCTAACTGCTTCTGCCTGCCAGCCTAATCACCCCCTAACCACTCCCCTGCCAGTCTGATTGATGCCTAACTGCTCCTCTGTTGGCCCAATTGCTCCTAGCAGGCCTCCCCTGCTGGCCTGGTCACCCTCAACTGCCCTCCCCTGCTGGCCTGGTCACCTTCAACTGCCCTTGCCTGCAGTCTGGGTCACCCCAACTGCCTTCCCCTACTGGCCTGATCCCTCTCAACTGCCCTCCCCTGCTGGCCTTATCACAGACAACTGCCTTCCCCTGCCAGCCATCTTGTGTCCACATGGGGGCAGCCATTTTTGACTACATAGGGGCGGCCATCTTTTGTGTAAGAGTGATGGTTAATTTGCATATTACTCTTTTATTAGATAGAATATTCAGGCCAGCTATATTTGTGTTTCTGTCGGAAGGAAGGAGACTGAAATGTAAGGGGCTGTGTTCTTGATACATGTTTTGGATAGCACTGAATGAAGATTTGGATGAAGGATCAGCCAATTACTACACAAAGCAAAACAAATTTGAAAATTTCACTGTGGGAAGGGAGATCTGGAAAGTTTCTTGCAAGCAAATGAATTATAAATGGTGCAGAATCCAGTGTAACTGAGTTAGAATGCATAGATTAATAAGCTTTTGTGTAGTATAAGGTCTTCATTATTGAGAAATTGTGTGTATAATGGTTCAGAGCACAAACTCTGGACCTGAACTGTGGGTTTTCAAATCCCAGATCTACTATTTTAGGCAAGTTTTTTGACTTGTCTTTGTCTTAATTTCTTAATCTGTAAAATAGGAATAATAATATAAAACTAAATGTGTTCATACCATGTGACCAGCAGTCATGCTCCTTGGTGATTACCTGAAAAAGCTGAAGAATGTATGTCAACACAAAAACCTGCACACAGATGTTTATAGCAGTTTTATCCATAATTGCCAAAACTTGGAAGCAACAAATGCACCCTTCAGTAGGTGAATTTATGAATAAACTGAAGGATACATTTTATCCTTCTGTGACATCTTCAGACAATGGAATATTATTCAGAACTAAAAAGAAATGGGCTGTCAAGCCATAAAAATACATGGAGGAGTCTTAATATGTATTAATAAGTGACAAAAGCCAATCGCAAAAGGCTACATACTGTATGATTCCATCTTTGTGACATTCTGTAGAAGGCAAAACTATGGAGACAGTAATATGTAGTAAGTCTCAGGAATTATACCTTTAAAACTTTACATTCTTATACTGTTTTTCCTAGATTAAAAGAATTACTTTTTCTTTTGTGTACCTGGAGTCCAGTCAATTTTAACTACTGAATGAGCCATCGATCTGCATATTATAAGGGCCCAGCAGGAACCAACTGAGGTAAATAACAAGGGTCTGTTCCCAATTCATATCCTTGTGAAATTTTAGAAACCAAAGATACAGATACTGCAGTAGTATCAGGTTAGTGTCATCAGCAGTATTGTTAGCTAAAATACAGTAGAAAATACCTTCAAAATTCTGGCATGGTTTTCAACCTAGAATTCTGTAAGTAGCCAGATTATTAGCTGAGTACAAGAATAAAATAAAGATACTTTCAGAATGTAGGTGATATCATTCTAATAATCTGGTTACTATTTAACAGGAAAGGAATAAGGGAAGGCTAGATAATATAGGCTTGCGATTTATGTAGCTTTACTAATTTAACACTCTCCAAGCCTGTTCCCTGCTCATCAGTGGGGAAAGGGACTGAACAAAGGCATTTGAAACACATGCCCAGAAAGGTTTGAGCAATATGGGATGTCTGTCAGTCACACCTTGTGAGTGGCCAGAATAGGTGTGACCACTGCAAGAGTGTGAAAACTGAATACATAAACTACACAAAGCAATCTCTCATGCGCAAGGTTCCTGGCTCTCCTGTTGCAGGGGGCACACTCCTTACACCCACATGGCTCACGGCTTTGTGGGACTTCACACCATGGATTAATGGACTTTAATTAACATAAATGTTTGGACTGGACCCGGCTGCAACATGGAAGTAAGCTCTGGACACTGGCCTTGCTTTTGGCTTTACTGGAACTGTAGCTGTCCCTCTTTCAGGACTGGGTTAAAGGACATGGGACTTACCAACCTAAGGAATATATCCCCATGCAAATAAAGTCTTTTTGCCACACTTCATTCTCCCATGGGGGCTTCTGAAAAGACTTAGTTCAGTGGTACCCCAAGAGCCACCCCACTCCCTCAAGCCAGGCTGGCAGAGGAGTGGTTAGGGGGTGATCAGGCTGGTGATCTAATTTCTCTTTGATGCCTTGCAGTCACCCTGAAGTGGACAGCCCTCATGCTTGTGTAAGCTGTCTTGCGACACTAAGCACATAGTAGCATTATTTGTGTCTACTTTCATCTTCCTGACAGATTATAAATGTATAAGGGAGAATATGTCTGGTTTATTCTATAATGTCCTTAATATATAGCATAGAACCATCCAGTAGACTATCATGTGACCCATGTGTTCAGTTTTAGATTTTCTAGTAGCAACATTAAAAATGTTGTATAGTATATAAAAATATTTCAATGTAGAATGAATGTAAGAAAACATTTGTGAGATATTGTACATTCTTTTTTTATATTAAGTCTTCAAAATCTTGTACTTTAATCCTATACATCTCAAATCTATACTAGCCACATTTCAAGTACGCAGCAGCCACTTAGCTAATGACTACTGTGTCATGCTGCAGAGGTCTAGCATATCACAGTTAATGAGTAAAGAATAACCAATAGGCAATCTTTCAAAAAAATAACTTTTTTTTCTCTCAACAGAAGACCATGGCTGCAGGAGTCTTACCTCAGAATGAACCACCATATTCCACTTTGGTGACTAACAGTGGGCATGCTGAAAACATAAAAGGTAATCATTCTTTAGTATGCTCTTTTTGTCTCTGTGCAAACTAGAGTTTAATAAAACTATATGAATGGACATGAAAGAAAAGGCATGATTCTTCGTATTGAAATCCCATATTATAGGTACTACTTGTGGCCTTTTGTTTATTTCTGCCTGACTGTTTTGCCTGTTAAAATTCCTTTTCTAAATCCTTGGCCTGTTAAGAAAAAATGTTGAAAACAATGTTTGTCTCCTTAATAATTCTTAGACTGAAATTATCTGTTTATTCCTCTCAACAAACGCCTCCTTGTGAACCAGACTTTCATTTCTTTTGTTCTTTGGTTACTTGCAGTATCACTTGTAAAGCACATTCAGAAGCACGCTAGCCCTGCTCCATCAGTTTTTGTCTCTCCTCGGTTGCCTTCACGTGATACCAGGAAGGAAGGGTGCTGTAACTTGAACTCTCACTGCCATTTGCTCCTCACTTTTTCTTACTGTCCCAAGTTGTAAGCTGAGAGCATGCCTTGATTTTGTGCCTCTTTGGCACTTCAGTCAGCCAAGAGATGTTGAGTAATTTGGTGTATTTTTGGATAGTACCCTTTGCATGATTTTCTTAGTGCCCAAGTTCACTTTATTTTTTCTGGATAGGGAGATTTTTAGGATTATCCCCCAAATATGGATTAGATAATATAAGGAAAAGTAAGGGAATATGGATCTAAAGTTATTGGATAGAGTTCAATGCTTGCTGAGAGTGTTCTCAGTTGTTTGTGCACTTGTTGGAATCTCCTCCACCAGAGGGAGCTCTCTTTCACCAAGAAAACCAGTGTTTCCCACTTAATGACCCTCTTAGATCCTTCTTGGTCTGTCTATATTGTATCTGACTATAGTGTGAACAATATCATTTGTGGACAGAATCTGTGTGCCACACTTACTGTATGTTAGTGTCACTGGCTTAGAAAGAAATGCTGTCTACAACAAATGCAACAATAGTGTATACTTACTGCTTCCATAATAGAATAATGGGTTTTTATTAACTCTTCATCTAATAAGTGTGAAAGTCAGATGAACCTTTCCCCCTGTCCTTTCTTTTATTGCAGTGTTTCTTTTTAGTTGGTGTTTCTCCTTGGGGGTTCTGTTGGCTTTAGAGGTGAGACACCTCTTCATTGTGCAGGAGCGCCCCAGCACTAATCCCTGGGTCTTCCCCAACTGAGTCCATCAATGTCCCCAAATTACAATGACAATCAAAAAACTCTAGATTTCTCCAAACACTTCTATTGTGATTCATAGGTAAGTATGTTGTGCCAGCATAGCCAAGAGTTCAGTGAGCCTGAAGAGAAGTGGTAAAGGATTAAAGAAAAGACAGGCAACAGAATACAGCTGGGGCTTGGGGGATTGCCCTTGCCTGAATGGGGAAATAGAAAGACCCAGCCTGTAACCTAGGCTTCATTTCATAGTGAGATCAAAACAAGGGTAGTTGTCAACATGTTTACAATGATCCTGTGAGTTTCACCTTGTTTTTGCAGCACTTGCTGCACCTCCCACAGCTCATTGGCTACCTAGAAAGGAACTAGGGAAGGCTATAAGAGGGCTCTGCCCTCCAAGCTGGGACTTGTTTGTGGCCCTGCCACAGGTCAGTCTGAGGCTTAACACAATAGTCGCTCCCTACAGGTAAGCTGATTTTTATCTTTCCCAAAACCATCTTTTTATTTATTTATCCTCACCCAAGGATATTTTTCCATTGATTTTTAGAGAGAGTGGAAGACAGAGGGAAAGACAAAAAGAAATATCGATGAGAGACACATCAATTGGTTGCCTCCTGCATGTGCCCTGATGAGGGCTGCGGCAAGGGATAAACCTGCAATTGAGTTACATACCCTTGACTGAAATTGAACCTGGGATCCTTCAGTCCATAGGCAGACACTATCCACTGAGCCAAACAGGCTAGGGCCAAAAAACATCTTTTAATTAAAATTGTCCACATTATATAAATATAGCTCATTTTAAATTTTGGAGAAACACCTGGAAAAATTAATTTATATATTTTTGTTGTTGCTAATCTTCACCTAAGGATATTTTTTCCATTTATTTATTTATTTATTTATTTATTTATTTTAGAGTTGAAGGGAAGGGTTGAGACAGAAAAAAGAGAAACATCGATGTGAGAGAGAAACATTGATTGGTTGCCTCCAAACTGGAGCCGGGATTGACCCTGCAACTAAGGTACGTATCCTTAACCAGAGTCAAACTTGAGACCCTTCAGTCCATGGGCCAGTGGTCTAACCATTAAGCAACTGTCTGGGGCTATATATAACTTTTTCAAAGTGAATCTTATCTATAACACTAGTTAGTTATTTTTTTATTGAGTTAACATTGGGATGGGAACTCTT
Organism: Nyctalus aviator; assembly: GCA_036971965.1. Lineage (NCBI taxonomy): Eukaryota > Metazoa > Chordata > Mammalia > Chiroptera > Vespertilionidae > Nyctalus > Nyctalus aviator. The sequence goes on from CM072931.1 coordinate 4,521,474, forward strand.
TTTTTAAATGTTCGCTAGTGAATCATGGAAAAAATTAATTAGGAGATACATAAAATACTTAAATTATTATTAAAGAAATAACTTATCAAGAACTAGCTTTGGAATGAAACAGGCAGATTTAAATCTTAGTTCTACTTTTGGGGGGAAAATATTAAACATTTATTTTGGTAACTTTCAAAAATTTACAAGAATACAGTAAAGATACTCATGGAGGTACTACCCATCTCCCAGCTTTAACGACTTCAGCTAACTTACTTTCTCCCCTCCTTTCTTGTGCTACCACTTCTTTTTATTCATTGAACATGTCATCATAAGTAACTAAAAAGTTAATAATTGCTGTATGTTAGCAAATATCTAAACACTGCTCAAATTTCTAATTATTTCATAGATGTATGTATGTGTGAATTGAGATCCAATAAAGGTCAATATTTTACAATTCAACTAGAGGCCCAATGCACAAAATTTGTGCAAGTGTAGGCCTTCCTTCACCTGGCTTCCAGCACTGGCTTTCCTCTGGCACCTGGGACCCGGGCTTCCCTTGTAGCCCTGTCTTCGTCCAGAAGGTTGTCCGGAAGGACGTTCAGTCTAATTAGCATATTATGCTTTTATTATTATAGACTAGAGGCCTGGTGCATGAAGTTGGTGCACAAGGGTGCGGGTCCCTCAGCCCAGCCTGCACTCTCTTCAATCTGGGACATTCCTCTCGCATCCAGGACCGTTGGCTCCTCACCACTCGCCTGTCTGCCTGCCTGATTACCCCTAACCGCCTCTGCCTTCTGGCCTGATCACCCCTAACTGCCTTTGCCTCGGCCCCTGCCACCGTGGCTTTGTTGGAAGGAAATCCAGTCTAATTAGCATATTACCCTTTTATTAGTATAGATATGTATCTTATATCTTTTTAACTTGGGGTTCTCCCTATTCCCTCTATCTCTTTTTTCTTTATAGTTTATTTGTTGAAGAAACCAGGTTTTTTTGCCTAATAGAGTTTGACACGATCTATATTTTGCTGATTATATCCACACTAGAGGTCCGATGCACTAAATTCTTGCAAGGGGCTCAGCCCCAGCAGCCCCAGCTTCATCCTGAAGGTTGGCTGGAAGGGCATTCAGGAGGATGTCTGGTCTAATTAGTGTATTACACTTTTACTATTACAGATAGTGTTTTCTATAAACGGAATTGGTAGAGGGATGTAGAGTCTATAGTCAGGTTGGCTTCTTTTTGGCAACAATATTTCATGGATGATGCTGTTGTCTTTTTATCAAGATGCCCAGAATGTTTGGTTGTCTTTGTTGTGATGTTCGTTATTTTATTTTGAAATAATTTTAGACTTACAGAAAAGCACACACAAAAATTCTATATACTATTCACCCAGAGATCATCACCATTCAAGTTTTGTCAAATGGCCCAAAATATTCTTTGGTATATGATATACCAAAATTTAATAGTAAAATGATACTTGTCATGGATTTGTAGATTCTTTCAACGACCATAGTTTGTTCTTTTGTGACCTTTATGAAGATGACATGCCATTATTTGCAGCATGTTAATTCAATTTTATCTCCTATTTAGTAATGATAGGATTGAGGTTATACTTTTTGGGCAGAAACATCACAGAAGTGATTCTGTGCTTTTCTCACTACATCATCATGGGATAGATGTCATTTTTCCCCATCACTGGAAATGATAAGTTTGATCGCTTCTCGGCCTTTTGGCTAAGATCAAGTGTGGAAATGATAAGTTTGATTATGTCAGCAAAGTGGTGTCTGCCAAGATTAATCCATTTTAAATTATTCTTTTTCCCTTTAGAACTTCATAATATTTTATGGAGTGATGCTTTGAGATTAATGTAAATGCTCTGGTCCTCATTTAACTTTTACCCAGTAGTTTTATCATCTATTGGTGTTTCTTGGCTGAATTAACTATTACTATGTTAGACTAAAGGCCCGATGCATGAAATTCACCGAGGGTGTCCCTCAGCCCAGCCTGCATCCTCTCTAATCTGGGATCCCTCAAGGGATGTGAGACTGCCCGTCTGACATCCCTCTTCCAACAACTCGCCTGCCTGCCTTCCTAATGGCCCCTAATCACTTATGCCTGCCAGCCTGATCACCCCCTAACCACTCCCATGCCAGCCTGATTGATGTCTAACTGCTCCCTGCTAGCCTGTTTGCCCCCAACTTCCCTCCTCTGCTGGCCTGGTCACTCTTAACTGCCCTCCCTTGCAAGCTTGATTGCCCTCAACTGCCCTCCCTTGTAGGCCTGATCCCTCCCAACTGGCCTCCCCTGCTGGCCATCTTGTGGTGGCCATCTTGTGTCCACATAGGGGCAGGATCTTTGACCACATGGGGGCAGCCATCTTGTGTGTTGGAGTGATGGTCAACTTGCATATTACTCTTTTATTAGATAGGATAACTAAACAGCAGTTTTCTAATTCCATCATTCCTTCTGGATTTTTTAAAATATATTTTTATTGCCAAAACCGGTTTGGCTCAGTGGATAGAGCGTCAGCCTGCGGACTGGAGGATCCCAGGTTCAATCCAGTCAAGGGCATGTGCATTGGTTGCGGGCACATCCCCCATGGCGGGTATGCAGGAGGTGGCTGGTCAATGTTTCTCTTTCATTGATGTTTCTACCTCTCTATCTCTCTCCCTTCCTCTCTGTAAAAAATCAATAAAATATATTAAAAAAGAAAAAGGAAATTTCTTTTAAAAAGAAAGTATATATATATGTATATATATATATATATATATATACACACACACACACACACACACACACACACACGTGTTTCCCCGAAAATAAGACATCCTCTGAAAATAAGACCTAGCGCATGGAAAAATAAGACATCCCCTGAAAATAAGACCTAGTGCAACTTTGGGAGAAAAAATTAATATGAGACACTGTCTTATTTTCAGGGAAACAGGGTGTGTGTATATATATATATATATATATATATATATATATTATTTCAGAGAGGAAATGAGAGGGAGAGAGAGAGAAACATTAATGATGAGAGAGAATCATTGGTTGGCTATCTCCTGCATACCCCCCACTGGGGATTGAGCCCGCAATCCAGGCATGCACTCTTGACTGGAATTGAACCTAGGACCCTTCAGTCCGCAGGCTGACACTCTATCCACTAAGCCAAACCAGCTACATCTCCTTCTGCATTTCTTAATTGGCATTCTACTGTATGGAAGAACTCTATCCATTTATTTGTTTAGTTTTGTTTTTGTTTTTGTTTTTCTATTTCACTGTAGATTCCTTTTCTGCTTAATGGTGTATATACACTGAGTGGCCAGATTATTTTGCATTCAGATATCATAATAATCTGGCTTCAGTGTATATATTAGAGGCCTGGTGCATGAATTCATTCATGGGTGGGGTCCGGCCAGCCTGGCCAGGGGGCGGGGACATGGCCAGTTGGTCAGCCTGCCTGCTGGTTGAACTCCTATTTGAGAAGACAGTTTGCATATTAGCCTTTTATTATATAGAATATACACTGAGTGGCCAGATTATTATGCGTTCAGAGATCAATAATCTGGCCACTCAGTGTAATTCTTTACCACCGTTTGTTTTGATGCTCATATTGTCCCTTATTTGGCCAGTAAGAGCTCCCTCAAGCTGTTAGCTATATCTTTTGACATTTCTCCACCATTCCTGCATTCCTTGCTTTCTAGCACCCCAAGCTCTTTTAGTCTCACCTTTTCCTGTCCCAGCTCTGAAATCAGCTATTTCTCCATAGGGTCTTTTGGGGAATGGATTTAAAAATGAAGATGGGCTCACTAATGGATGTGCACCACTACTATTAGAATGTCATAATTCCCAAGCTTCCTAGAAGACAGAAGCTAGGAAATAAATGTTAGTATATACACATGTATGTCTATCCACTTTTACATGCATATTTATTTCTATGTGTTTATATTGAAAACCATGAGGTTATGTTGGTACTTTCCATATACCATCATTCTAGCTTTTCTCACTTTTGATGCTTATAATTCTCTTCTACACAAATAAGAAACCTGGCTCTTATTATCCCCAATGTGTTTACTTATTTACCCATTCCTCCTTTTCACAACCAGTCTTCGCGCCCTGCCTGTCCATCACACACCTCGGGTCTTTTTCCCCACTTCCGGCTCACACCCTGCCCGGTCACTGTACTAGTTGCCTTCCCTGCCTTAGTCCAAATCTCTGCTAAATGACCTTTACTTAGACTTGCCTAATGGCTGTTTTTTCTTTGACTGTATATACACTTTTAATTAAAAAATTGAAATTATGATACAGTCACATGTAAATGTAAGAAATAACACAGAAAGATCCCACTTACCCTTTATTCAATTTCTAACGATAGTAACATCTTACACTAAACTAAAACTATACAATATTACAGCCAGGATATTGACATTGTTACAGTCAAAATAAGGTCACTTCTATCACTACAAGGATCTCTCCTAATGTCTTGTATAGTCAAACCCACTTACATCCATGACTCTGGCCCCTGATGACCATTAACCAGTTTCCTGTTTCTGTAAGTTATTTTAAGAATGTTATAGCCTAGCAGGTTTGACTCAATAGATAGAGCATCAGTCCACAGACTGAAGGGTCCCAGGTCCCATTCCGATCAAGGGCATGTACCTTTGTTGCAGGTTCCCTGGCCCTGTTCCGTGTGTGTAGGAGGAAACCAATCAATGTGTCTCTCCCTCTCCCTTCCACTCTCTAAAATCAATGGAAAAATTATCCTTGGATAAGGGCTAACAAATAAACAAAAAGAATGTTATATAAAGGAAATCTTGTAACATGCAACCTTTTAGGTTTGGCCTTTTTCACTTGTCCTGATTCCCTTGAATTTCATCCAGGTTGTTGTGCATATCTACAGTGGTTTTTAATTTTATTTCTGAGTAGTATTCTCTGGTATTGAGTTTATCCAGTCGCTTGTTGAACAACATCTGGGTTGTTTCCAGTTTTGGGTTATTATGAATAAAGCTGTTGTGGACATGCACATACAGATTATTGTGTGAATGAACATGAATTGTGTCATTACTTTGTGATAAATGGCAAAGAGTGCACTTCCTAGGTCATATGGTTGTTGCATATTTAGTTTCATATTGAAACTGCCAAACTATTTTCCAGAATGGCTATACAATTTTATATCCCTACCAGCAATGTAAGTGATTAAATTTCTCTGCAGCCTCACCAGCATTAGGTATTGTCACTATTTATTTTATGTATTCCAGTAGGTTTCTTGTGGAATCTCATTGCAGTCTGCTGAACTCACTTATTAGGCCTAGGAGGTTTTGGAGAGTCCTTGGAATTTCCTGTAAATACAGACATGATTTTTATTTTTCCCCTTCCCTTATTGAAGTGGCCTAGAACTTCTACTGGGCAGAATAAGAGCAGACATCCTGCCTCTATCCTGATTCATACCTTTCAGTATGATATTGTTTTCAATAGATGCTCTATAACAAGTCGAATCAATTGCCTTTTCTTGTTAACTTGAATAGGTTTTGGAATTATCAGATGCCTTTTCTGTCAGTTGAGAAATCTACTCATGATTTTTTTTCTTTAGCTTATTGAGATATATCTATATATTGGATTAAGTTGATTGATTTTTTGAATATTCATCTATTATTACAGGCCTGCACTAAATACCATCTGATAATGGTGTATAATTATTTTTATGAATTGCTGAATTTGGTTTGATAATATTTTTTAAAATATATTTTATTGATTTTGTACAGAGAAGAAGGGAGAGAGATAGAGACTTAGAAACATCGATGAGAGAGAGTCATCGAACAGCTGCCTCTTGCACACCCCCTACTGGGAATATGCCCGCAACCAAGGTACATGCCCTTGACCAAAATCGAACCCGGGACCTTTCAGTCCCCAAGCCGACGCTCTATCCATTGAGCCAAACCGGTTTCGGCAAGTTTGATAATATTTTTATGAGAATTTTGTACTTAAGTTCTAAAAAGATATTGAATTATAGTTGTTTTTTGTTTGTTTGTTTTTTACTATCTTTGTCTGTGTTAGATGAGTGATCCTAGCCTCATAAAAAGGGTTGGAAATGTTCTGTCCTCTTCTGTTTTATGAAGGATAGTGTGTGAAATTGTTTAAATTATTTAAAAGTTAGCATTTTCTAATATCTCAGCAGTAGTCATTTGCCCTAGGAGGCTACAGATTTTTTGTTCATTACTCAATATTTTCAAGTAATAATCATTATTTGTTTGCCCTGAGTGAGTAACTTTTATGGTTCCTTCGTGTATTCCCAGACAGGTTAGAACAAACACACAATAATGTTCAGAGTCTGCCAAGCAGGGGAGTGGGGGTTGAGAGTGGGTTGGGCAAGGATAAGTGAAAATGTTGCTTTTCTCTTGATTCAGCCTTTTCTTGGTTACTGTACATCTCTCAGAATTCCCCAGAGTTCTGGCAAAGTTGGTTATGACAACTTCCGATTGTTTTAGATGTTTTTTGTTGGTAGGATGGTGTGTTTGGAGATGCCTACTCCTCTGTCCTGTTAGTGTCACTTCTCTCTTTTATTCTTGAAGAATATTTTTGGTTACGACAGTCCTTTTCTATCAAAAAACTTGAAAAATGTTATGCCACTTCCTCTAGACTTCATTCTTTTAGGTGAGAAATAGCTGTCATTCAGATTGGGCTTTTTTCTGTAACTGTCATTTCTCTTTGATTCCTTTCAAGATTTTTTTTTGTCTTCAGTCGCTTTTTGTCCTCCTTTTTTTGGGGGGTGTGTGGTCTGATTTCTTGTTTCAGCATTTTTGCAGCTTCCCTGAGTTGGTAGTGTGGCTTTGTGTGCTAAGGTGTCCTATATGGTTGAGTGGGTCAGCCTCCCAGTTACCTGAGGTGGACATTCTTGGTGCACCCCTTTGTGGAATGTGTGTACAGCCTTATTGTAGTTAAGTCTCTTTTTTAAAAAAAATATATTTTATTGATTTTTTTACAGAGAGGAAGGGAGAGAGATAGAGAGCTAGAAACATCGATGAGAGAGAAACATCGACCAGCTGCCTCTTGCATACCCCCTACCGGGGATATGCCCGCAACCAATGTACATGCCCTTGACAGGAATCGAACCTGGGACCTTTCAGTCGGCAGACCGACGCTCTACCACTGAGCCAAACCGGCTTTGGCTGTAGTTAAGTCTTGATTGTTGTTGGTATCACTGGGAGGGACTGACCTCCAGGCCAATTGGTTGTGAGGATCAGCTGTGTCTATGCTGGGAGACAACCTTATTCAACCAGACTTGGAAAATTGCAAAAGCCTCTGTGTTCAGCTTGGATGGGGCAGAGTTTCAGGGTGAAGCCTACAGCCTTGGCTTCCTGCCAGCCCCGCCCTATGAGGTTCCTGAGTCTCAGTGTTCCTCAGGGTCCTTCGATACTCGCTGCAAGCACCTCTGAGAGAAAGGTGCCCTTGAGTTTCGCCCACTACCAGACAGTCTAGTCTCTCCCCCAACGAGCCCAGAACCTGGGGTTCAGTGCAGTTGGAAGTGGGGTTCAGTGCAGTCAGAGCTTTTGTCTCCTTCCCGCTAGGGCAATCCAGCGGCATAGTCAACAGTCCATCCTCTGCGCGCAACCTGTGTGCCTCCAGGACTCTGCCTTTCACCACTCCCCTGAGTTTCCACCTTACAGCCCAGATTCCCTCCATATGAGCCTGGGTCCTCAGGGTCTTGTCTAGAACTGTGGTTCAATGCAGTCGGGACTGGGGTTCAGCACAGTCCGGAGCTTTCGTCTCCTTCCCACTAGGGCAATGTAGCAGCACAGTCAACAGTCCGTCTTCTGTGCACAATGTGCACGACTCCGGGGCTCTGCCTTTGGCTGCTCCCCTGAGTTTCCACCTGACAGCCTAGAATCCCTCTTTATGAGTCTGGGTCCCCAGGGTCTCGCCCATAACTGGGTTCAGTGCAGTCGGAACTGGGGTTTAGCACAGTCCAGAGCTTTTATCTCCTTCCTGCTAGGGAACACCAGCCAGGCACTCAGCCGCCCCTCCTCTCCAGCTCCGTCCTCTCCCCACACGTGTCTCCGAATCTTAGGCTTTTACAGCTCCTCTGATTTTCCTTCTGGTTTTCTCTTTCCTTCTAGTTGTAGAATTTCCAGTCAGTCAACTTTCCTATAGTTCTGGAAATATCAATTTTGTATTTTAGTTGTATTTTTTTAAAAATATATTTTATTGATATTTTACAGAGAGGAAGGGAGAGAGATAGAGAGCTAGAAACATCGATGAGAGAGAAACATTGATCAGCTGCCTCCTGCACAACCCCCACCAGGGATGTGCCCGCAACCAATGTACATGCCCCTGACCGGAATAGAAACGGACCTTTCAGTCCACAGAACCGACGCTCTACCTCTGAGCCAAACTGGCTTCGGCTAGTTGTATTTTTTTTTGAAATTGTTGTGTGAGGTTGCAGTTAGGCGTTTACCTATACTGCCATCTTAGTTTCTCCTCTCATCATGATTGAATCTTAATGTGCCCCAAAGGGCCAGGAAGCCAAGCCATCCAACTACCACATGCCTGCCTGTAGTATCTGCTGAGTTGGGTGAATTCCTCACTTGCAGTGACTTTACTCAGGCCTCAGCCCTAGGCTTCAAGGCCCATTTCAGCAGCCCTACTACTTATTGTGACCTAGAGTGCAAGACCCTTACTGCTTCCCTTCTACTCTGACCAACCACTAGCAATGGTAGGGTATGGGCCAGATGCTCCAGCACCAGCCATTTTCAGGGCTCCCAAGCAGGATGCCAGGTTTTTTCCATGACACTCTTATTGGCTTCAAGTCTTCAGAGTCCAGACAGGGCTTTTTAAAACATAATACTCCAGTCAGAGTTTTCAGTTAATAAAACCATTGTTGGAACCCAGTCTTACTGAATTTATGCAAAGAAATGTTTTGCCATGATTTATTAAGTGTTACCAAATTTCGGAGAAATTATATAAGGAGAAAAATATACTGACTTGCTTTAAGATCTTCTGACTTTCCTTGTCAGTCCTTTTTAAGGACTCTTCAGAGTAATATAACTGTCTTCAAATGGCAAGAAGAAACTCAAAATGTGTCTATATTTCAAATAGACATTTACAGTTGTCTTTGTAGTAGGGTTCCCACTACTTTACTTATCCTTAAACTACATATAGTCTCTGGGAGGGTTAACAGACCTCTCAGAACGGACTAGGGGAATAGCTCTTCCACATGAGCTTTATCCCTTTGCAGGGTCTCACGTGTCACAGAGCTTCACAGGGTCTGTAATTCTTGTGACAGAGGGCAGACACTTACCACGCCCCTCTGTTCCATATAGGCCTCCCCCACTTTCCTGACATTGAGGTTTTTGCTACCCTAACATGGGCATAGTGACACAGGCCTGCAAGGCAATACACAGGCTGCCAACTATTTCTCAATAGAGACCAAAACCTGATGGGTATTTTTCTTTGCCCATTTGGGCACCTGCCCTTTTGGCAACTGCATTCAAATCTGCAAGAGAATTAAAGGTTAATATCCTGTCTAATAAAAGAGTATGTGCAAATTGACTGTACCTCCACTGCACCCACAAGCCAATCAGGAGTGAGTATTCAAATTAACCCAACCAAGATGGCTGCAGCCATGGAGAGAACAGGATGGTTGGGTTTCCCCAGCAATGGAGGAAGCCAAACTTTCTGCCTGCCCTGGCCTGCCTTGGCCTCTGCTTAAGGCTACAAAGTTTCAATTATAGAAGATAAATAAATCCCAACAAAATGGCGGCAGCCATGGAGTTGCAGAGAGCAGGAAGCTTGAGTTGTCCCTGACAATGGAGGAAACCAAGTTTCCACAGCCCTGGCCTGCCTTGGCCTCCACTCAAGGCTACAAAGTTTCAATTATAGAAGATAAATAAATCCCAACAAAAATGGCTACAGCCATGGAGCAAACAGGAGGCTTGGCTCTGCTCAAGGCTACAAAGTTTCAATTATAGAAGATAAATAAATCACAGATACTAGGTCCTCTGCTTGGGTCGCCATGGGGCATGGCCAGCCTGCAAACCACCACAGGCCCCTTGCTCAGGCTGCCTCACACCCCAAGGGAACCCCTACCCTGATCTGGGACACCCTTCAGAGCAAACCAGCTGGCCTCTATCCTATCTAATCTTGTCTAATAAAAGAATAGTATGCAAATTGAACATCACTCCAACACACAAGATGGCTGCCCCCATGTGATCAAAGATGACTTCCCCCATGTGGACATAAGATGGCCAGCAAGGGATGGCAGTTGTGGCAGGCCAGTAGGAGAGGGCAGTCAGGAGTAACCAGGCCAGCAGGGGAGGGCCGTTAAGGGCAATTGGGCCAGCAGAGGAGAAGTTAGGCATCAATCAGACTGGCAAGGGAGTGGTTAGGGTGTGATCAGGCTGGCAGGCAGAAGTGGTTAGGGGCAGGCAGGCAGGCAGACGAGTGGTTGGGAGCCAGCAGTCCTGGATTGTGAGAGTGATGTCCAACTTCCCTCAAGGGTCCCAGATTGGAGAGAGTGCAGGCTGGGCTAAGGGACACATACCCCTGGGCACAAATTTTGTGCACCGGGCCTCTAGTGTTAAAGATAATGGTAGCAGTGTTCTCACCTTCAGAAAAGGGAGTTGTGGTTACAGAAAAAGGGAGAAATTGTGAGGAAGTCTGAGTTGTTTGATTGGAATTGGTAATTTCATGGTGAACTCTTGGATTTCAGTGTACATGCATCTATGTAGAAACAAGTACATACGCAAATGTGTGATTTGTGTGTTTGCATGTATGTAGTGCACCTATTCCTTAGCTCTGTCCACTGAGAGGGCCTGGTGGTGACAACATTAGTAGCACTGAGCATGCCTATCACCCAGACTTGGTTTCTAAATACTATTCTTCACCCGTAAGCACCAGGGCTTCTTGGATCTAATCATGAGGAAACAGACACATCCAAATTGAGAGATGTTCTATAATATAACTGGCCTGTACTCAAAAGTCAAGGGCATCCAAGTCAAGGAAAGATTGAGGAACTTTTTCTGGAGTGAAATAAATGAAAGAGACCGGATGACTAAGTATATAGCATTGTATAAATGTTGTATGGGCTAATGTTCTATAAGGAAACCTATATAATAAATCAGTAATATGCAAATTGACCCTCATGCCCTTACAAGATGGTTGCCTATGACCAGGCCAGCAGGGCAGTGGGTTAGTGAGGTACGACCAAACAACTGAACAAGCAGGCTGTGTGGGGTGACTAGACCGACAGGGCCTTAGTGAAGGATAACCAAATGACTTAACAAGCAGGCTGCATGGGGCGACCAGGCCAGCAGGGGGGTTTGTGAGGGACAACCAAACGACTGAACAGCAGATTGCATGGGGAAACTATGCCAGCGGGGAGAGGGGAGGCACAGTTGGGGTGACCAGGCTAGCAGGGGGGCAGTTAGGGGTGACCAGGCCAATGGGAGGTGCAGTTAGGAGCCACCAGGTTGGCAGGGAGAGGGCAGTGAGGGGCAATCAGGCTGGCAGGGGGACATTTAGGGGCAATCAGGCAGGCAGGCAGGTGAGCGATTAGGAGCCAGCATTTCAGGATTGTGAGAGGGATGTCTTGACTGCCGGTTTAGACCCAATCTTTGGGGTAGGGCCTAAACCAGCCAGACATCCCCCCCAGATTGCAGATGATGCAGAGTGAGCTGAGGGGGGGACCACCCCCCCCCACGCATGAATTTCATGCACCAGGCCTCTAGTCTATAATAATAAAGGTGTAATATGCTAATTAAACCGACGACCTTCCAGATGAAGCCACAGCAGGGGCCAAGTCCTTTGCACAAATTTTGTGCATTGAGTCTCTAGAATTGAGATAATTAGTGAAGCTTGAGTGAGATCTGTGGAATAAAGGGCAAGTGGTAATGTATCAGTCATAATTTGGGGAAATTATAGAGAAGAACCTCTTTATTTATGGGAAATAAATGCTGTTATTTGGAGTAATGGGACAGCCCATCTGCAGTTTCTTCTCAAATGATTCAGGAGAAAATATTCTTCATTATAAGTTTTCTGTAAATTTGATATTGGTTCAAAATAAAATCCTTTCCAAAGAGTGTTTAACATTAAAGCCACGTTGTTCAGCTGGTTTGCATGCTGCTGAGCAGTCAGAACCAGTCCATCTTGAAGCAGAGGCCTTCGAAGACTTTTAAGCGGAGCCGTTTCAGGGCAGGCAGAGACCAGAGTTGAATAGAAGTTGAGGATGAGACCGGTGACAAATGGAAATGATAGCCATGGGCAGTTTTTTTCAGAGTTTAGCTGTGGAGGGAGAAGAGGGGCCCTTAGAAGGAGAATCATAGTGAAGGACCTGGAGGCAATGATATACTAGGGATGTCTGAAAAAATTAAATTATCCTAAATAGGGGAGATCTTGTAGAAGTTTTGTCTTCAGATATTTGAAAACCTTGTAAGTCTGGTACTTCATGTTGTTTTGTTTATTTTAGAGGGATGAATTTACAAGTGCTTACAGAGAAAATGGATTTTGACTCAACATTAGAAAACCTTGAGCTGTACAGCAGTTGAATAATTAGTTGCTATGTGAGAAGTGAGCCTCTTGTCACAAAAAGTGGAAAACAAGAGGTTAGAAAGGAGGTGTTCCAGCCCAGTTCCTGGACGTGACTCCTTTATTGGTTTAGGGATGAGGTTAAATCGACCTCCTGCTCCTACCCCATTCTTTGGCCTATTGTTGCAGGAGTATTTAAGTAGGAATTCTTAGCCCTTTCTGAAATTTTGAGTATAACAGGAAGTTACCAGTTTTTGAGGTTCATCTTTAATTTTGTTATTTATTGTACTTATTACAAGTGTAAAGAATTTCACATTGCAATGACCAATATCTCATTTTATTCCTTAGATATTACTCTGGATGATTCTGAGTAAAACTGTTGGTGTGTTACTGGGTAGGGAGAGGTCCTCATCCCCACCTGTTGCTCGTGGGGGTGGATTTCTTGCAATATCCCAAGAAAAAGAATTTTCTGGGACTTGCGAGGGAGGATGAGATATTGTAGAAAGCTTTATTTCTATGGAATTATACCCCTGAGATTCCCAGATGCTATTTCTCTTAGTCCAGTCATAGAAGAAGTATAGTTGGGGCTTCGGCAAAGCTAAAATCAGAGCCAGTGTCCAGAATTTTCTTTCTATGTTGGAGCCAAGTCCAGTCCAGCATCAGTACATTAGTGCATTGCATGTGTAGTTGGCGAATGCAAGGAAGCCACGAGTCAAGAACAAGAGAGAGAACTCCTTTATTATGAGATTATGTATTCCCAAATATTTGCAGGCTTTCATTGGTTCCATCCATTCTGACAAATCCATGGTTCCCCAGGTTTGGCTGATAGGTACTTTCCCTGGTCACCCCAGCTTCACTGCACATGTGTCTGACCTTTGTTGGGCCCCTCTCCCCGGTGATCTGCAGAGAATGGGCAGGTGGTTCCCTGGGGATTGCAGTTGCAGCTCCTGGTGAAGCTGCCCAAATGACCTGTCTGTAATGTCTGGCCTTCTCTTTGTTCCTTTTCTGTTGTTAATAGCTAGCTAATTACAACAATATCTGGTGGGATACACACACACACACACACACACACGTGCAAGCAGGCCAGTGGCAGCACCGTTATGCTGGGAGAGGGGTCTTTTATACATTGATGATCACAGCAGCTCAGGAGAGTGTAGGATTGCTTGTAGGGATTATATTCTGCATTGTTTTCCTACTTTTTCTTGAAGGCTGACTTTTTTTTTTAGAGACAGTATATTTAGAAATGGTAGGGACAGTAATGAGGCATTTTTTTTTTAGAGACAGTATATTTAGAAAGGATAGGGACAGTAATGAGGCTTTTTTTTTTTAATATGTTTAGAAAAATATGGCATCAAAGGAGAAAAAATAGATCAGTTGTTAGGAGGTATGTGGGAAAACAACAATAATGTTAGTGCTTGTGGCCTTACAAATGAGTAATGATTGTGCAGGATGGAGGAAAGGAAAGCAGAGAAAGATGAATGCGGCTGAGGATAACGAGCTTCTACAGAAGCTCTCTGTGGCGACCAGGAAAAGGGTTCTGTGCCTTTTAAGTGTCTACTGAAAGCATGGCCCTTAATAAAATCACTGAAAAATTCCATGCTCTATAAAATATGAAATACAAACCAATATAGTCTTATTGCTCCTGTTTACCTAAAGATAAGGCTTCTGGGTTTTTTTTCTATTGATAATTTAAATAAAAATAAAAATTTATTTCTAAGAGTCTGAACAATTTATCATTATCAAACTAGAACTGATCCCTGTTTAAAATTTTTAATTGATTTTAGGTTATGGCACAAATATGCTTTCTTATAGATTTGTGAAACAAAAATGTGGGTATATAAAATTGATCCACAAAATTAATCATAGGAGATTTCTGGGGTCCAGGAGGTTGGCACAAAACCCTATCAGAGACAGCATCTCTTGATCTGTATTTTAGTTCTGTATTTCTCTCTGATCTCAGAAATAAAGCCTGTGTTGAGTTGCTAAAAATATTCCTTCTTTTAGCATCTTCATACTTAGTTGTTGAAATATGTGGATCCTATATAATAAAATGCTAATATGCAAATCGATCAAATGGTGGAATGGCTGGTCTCTGTGATGTGCACTGACCACCAGGGGGCAGACACTCAATGCAGGAGTTGCCCCTGGTAGTCAGTGGATTCCCACAGGGTGAGCGCTGCTCAGCCAGAAGCCCTGATCTGGGCTCACAGCTGGTTAGCTCAGTGATGGTGGCAGGAGCCTCTCCCGCTTCTGCGGCAGCACTAAAGATGTCTGACTGTTGGCTCCAAGACTGTGAGAGGGCATAGGCTGGTCTGAGGGACCACGCCCTCCCTCGAGTGCATGGGTTTTGTGCACTGGATCTCTAGTAAAAGTAAAAGCTTTGAAAGTTAATTTTGCTCACCAGTCATACCATTCCTAGGGATCTCTTACCTCATAATAGACAAACATGTAAATTTACTGAACCTCCACTACTCCTACAATCAGGAGTGAGTATGCAAATTAACCCGACAAAGATGGAAAGTTAATTTGCATATGCAGGCACAGGTGCTTGCTGTGAGAGGGAGGGATGGGGTGCAGAGAGCTGCAGGAGTGATGCTCTCTCTGGCTGAGAGCGGGTACTTGCCAGCTTCCAGGAGCGAAGGCAGGGGAAGGAAGGCCTATTCTTGCATGAATTTTGTGCAGCGGGTCTCTAGCCTACTAAATAAGAAAGCATAGAATCAGAAAGGTTTAGTCCTGAAAATGTTTGTTTTATTTTTAAATAAAATCATGGATACGAATATAAATATCTAAGAGCTAATGAATGAATAGGTAAATTATGATGCATCAGCTAAATATGTCATAATTACTGGGTCTCCATTAAATAAAAATCATGATAAAACTAAAGCAAAAAGTGTATTTACAATATGATTATAAACATGCAGAAAATCCACATGCCTAGGGACAAAGACTGGAGGAAGATGAGTCTAGAATGTTCAGCGTGTGATTGGTGTTACACTTCCCTATTAAAGCCATTTGACATAAATAAATCTAGTTTTTAAAAATGGATGTGGCTGTGAGTTGGGAGTTTTGCCAAGGAATAGTTTGGAGCATGAGTTGGTGGAGTGACAGTTCCGTTGTGTCTAGGGGAAGTGCAGGCCTCTGCCCCCGCCTACCATGCCCACAGGTCAGCTGCGCTCCACCTCAGCACCAGTCTAGTGGCAGGCACATGCCAGCACCCATCGGAGCCCCGGATGATGTCGAGGACATGCCAAGAAAGAGGGCTGCTTTGGCTCCACTTCCCTAAATATCCCTACTCAGGGTCCCTGAATGTCTGTCTAGTCACTGAGTATGCTTAAATGGTTTCATGTTTACTATTTGAGGTCAGCCCAGTTCTTAAGATATCACAGCAAAACTTACTCCTGAGATAATATGTTAACTATCTCATCCTTACTTCATCCAGACTAGTCCCCCTCATCAAACTTATTTTCTGCTTCAGAACCATTGAGAGCAGAGTCAGCTGGACTCTCCTCTGTAGTTGTCCTTAGAGTTGCAGACATAGGGATCTCCCATTTGTTGGCTGAGACTGCCTTTGCCACCTCACATGCCTTGTATCTCAAATGGAGCTTGCCTGCCAGGTTGTCACACACCTTCTCACTGGCTCCTGTGTTCAGCATTAGCGGAGTGTCTCTCTGCCGCTCACTTAGGGAGGAAGTCCCGGCACTGTCTCCAGACCGTCCTCCAGCCATCTGTCTGCCTCTGCACTGTCTCACACCCATGCTTTGCTCCAGTTACTGTCTGTAGGTCCCTAGTTTTGGGCTTCCGGCCCTGTCTATGCAGACTTGTTCAGAACTTGAGTCTGACTCCCCGATCCCCAGGTAGCAGATGTGTACCTCTTAGTCGGGGGCCTTCTGCCATCAGGTTCCAACGTGCCTTCCACACAGCACCAACTCTTCTCTTTCCTGGAAAGTTCTGGAAGCTGTGCTTCTGGATTGGTTACATTAAAAACAACTATTCTCTGTTGCTGTACACAAAATAGCAAGGGCAGGGTGTTACACTTTGAGAAGGAATTTGAGCACCAAATTGTCTTATTTGACAGAGTGCATCCTGTTGGGGAGATGAGTTCATTTTAAAACGTGCTTGCTTAAAGCATCATTAATTGTTAAAATAAAAAAAGACAAAACAAAGAAAGCCCTATCTATGGCAGTTTCCATGTGCACATGGCTAAAATACCATTTTGGAGACAGAGACAGAAAGATGAGGGGTGGAGTGTTGGGGTGGGGGGCGGTACAGCCTGACATTAACCAAGGAAGAGGAGAACAATTGGTGGTTGTTAGGATTTCTGTTTCCTTTATGTTCTTTATCCTGAAGTTACAACACCCCCTCACCCAATTCCTTTTTTTAAAAAAATGTGATATTTAGTGAGGTTTGTTTGTAGGCTTCTGCCAAGAATTTACCCAAGCTTCTTTCTTCCTGGTCAACCAACAAAAGGCACAGAATTGTGTTTTGAGTTTTTGAGAATCCTGACTATTATAACTATCCAATAAAGGCATCACTAAGAATTGGATTTTCACATTCTAAAAATAAAATCATAAAAGTAAATGACTTCTGATTAATATATCAACCTTACAGAAATCTTTATTTGTTCTATCCAAGTATTTAGTAGTTCTGCCAAGAAAACAGAAGGTTTTTTTGGTTTAAAAAAAAAAATGGAGTATTTTTTTAATAATGTTATAAGATATCCAGCATGTCCCACTTCATTACAATTAGATGTAATATATTGGGCAGAGCTTTTAAATGTTTGAAAAACAGAATAGTCTTAATTTAGGAATAATTCATTTAAAATACATGTTTCCTCCACATATTTGAACAATCTGTCCAAAACACAGCTCATTCATGTGGGACTTTGCCTGTGCAACTCTGAGTGGGAATCAGTACTTTCTTTGTTCGTCACTATGGAAACAAGTCAGCCTATCCTGAATGGCTGTTAAATCATGCAGAGTGATGCTCTTATCTCAGTGTAACTTCATCAGGGAGCAAGCTGGCACTGACATCTCCTGGCCTCCAGCTCTCCTCCTGGGGGCCCAGCACCATGCAGGACCCGCCCCGGCGGCTCTCGGCCATGCCCTTCCTCAGCTCCTTCTTACAGGGCCGTCGGCACTCAGCCTCAGACACACTACTGAGGCTGCCGCAGGGGCAGCACGGCTCCGGCTCCGGCTCCGGCTCCGGCTCTGCCACCAAGATGCTCTCCTCATCCTCTCTCCAGGTGATGCTAGCTGTGTCCTCTCTCAGCTGCGCCAAGAGAAATCCAACTTGCCCCGAGAGAAAAAGTAAAACTCCTTTTCTTCTTAAAGATTGCCTCAACTTTGAGTTTAAATTTAAGGAATGTGAAAAGGCTGTGCTGTGCTTATACCTTTTTAGTTTTTGACCATTCTGTATTATTCTTTTATTGTCTGTTATGCTTAGAGTTTCAGTGGATATATAATAGATGAAATGATTGACTGTTGTGTGTTTTTGTTTAAAAATGTAGTTCTGAACAAATCTCACGCACTTATAAAGGATCTGCTTTTATGGTTTCTTTTCTGTGACCAGTATGACATGGAGATTGTGTAAAAAGAGTTTCCTACATTAAGAGATAGTGAATTTACATGCAATGGATATGGATTTAATTTTGACACAATAAAGGGTGGTTAACACACACCCCTCATCTGCGACCTGATATAAAATGGAAGCTATTTCCCAGTCACTGTTCTGTTGGGAGAGTGGAATTTCAAGTCCCTTCCTGCATGTTCTAGGCAATTCAGGACGTCCAACACCGAAGTATACAAAAGTCGGAGAGCGTTTACGACATGTCATTCCTGGACACGTGGCCTGCTCGATGGCCTGTGGGGGCAAAGCTTGCAAATATGAAAATCCAGCCCGCTGGAGTGAGCAGGAGCAGGCCATTAAAGGGATCTACTCGTCCTGGTGAGTGATTCTGTCAGTCGGTTGTAGCTCTTCCCTGCGGCTAAGTTGAAAAAGGTAGTGAAGATGGATGTGGTGCCGGATGGCAGGAGGCCATAGAAGAGGATGTATGGGGTTTTTGAAGTCGGAACCTTGCCTCCCATCTCTTGCTGCCTGACAAACTGTGGCCTACTCACATAGGCACTCTGAACCTCAGTTTTCTCATCTGTGAAATGGAAATAATATAACCAATGCCATTTTTTAATTAAGTGAAATAATGTATGTAAATATTTTAAATGATAACAAGATAGCTCTTAAATTTCAGAAATTGCTAGAAATAATAACAATGCTGCCCTAACCCGTTTGGCTCAGTGGATAGAACATCGGCCTGCAGACTGAAAGGTCCCAGGTTTGATTCCGATCCAGGGCATGTACCTTGGTTGCAGGCGCATCCCCAGTAGGAGGTGTGCAGGAGGTAGCTGATTGATATTTCATTTCTCTCATCGATGTTTCTAACTCTCTATCGCTCTCCCTTCCTCTCGGTAAAAAATCAATATATATTTTTTAAATGTTGAGATATAAATTTAAAAAATTATGAGGTAGTTTCCAATTTCATACAGGTAAGTTTTAACCTTGCTTTAATTTTGGTCCTGTTCTCTGTGTGAAAGGACCCACTTTCATACAAATACATCTTCAGTCTGCCTCAACGGGAGTGGTACAAGTTGTCAGTTCAATGGACAGTATGAAATGCTTGCATTTTTTATGGTTTATTAATAGTAAACTGTCAAATAGATCTTTTCAATGTAGTGATACCTGAAAAGTTTTGATAATCAGACCAAATCCTATTTGAAAATCACTGTTTAAAGAATTCTAGTGATGAATCAATTTATATAGCAAGAATCCATGTACAGATTAGATAATTTGTTGACCAGAGTCTTTAACTTACAGCCCACACTTCTTCATACTGGATTTGCCGGGGACATGGATTTGGATAATGTTGGGGGTCCAGTGTCACTGTGCTGCACAGATCATATTCTAGTCCGTCTCTGTCTTTCTTTCTTTTTTTTTTTTTAATATATTTTATTGATTTTTTTAACAGAGAGGAAGGGAGAGAGATAGAGAGCTAGAAACGTCGATGAGAGAGAAACATCGACCAGCTGCCTCTTGCACACCCCCTACCGGGATGTGCCCGCAACCAAGGTACGTGCCCTTGACCGGAATCGAACCTGGGACCTTTCAGTCCGCAGACCGACGCTCTATCCACTGAGCCAAATCGGCTTCGGCCGACTTTGTCTTTCTTAAAGAATCTTGTGGGAAAGCCAACACTATTCCTGCTGTAAATTTCTAATAATGCAGCTTAAGGCCACATTAATATTTTTTATTTGTTTTTTACTGACCCACTTGAATCTTTTTTTGCCTCTGATGATATTACGTTACGTCTCATACCAAATACTGTTAAATCTTGGATCTTCTGATGTTTTGGGGGGCCCTGTTGGATTTCAGGCATTACCCCAAGGCAAGGGGTTGGTATCTTTTGGAGTTACATAAAAATGTTACTCCCCTCGGGTTCGTGTGACCCCCACCTTTCAGTAGACTGCATGATGTCCCTTTCACACAGCCTTTTGTTAGGTCTCTGCCCATTTGTGTAGTCAATAAACATGCATTTGGCTGCAGGCCAGGCACTGTGCGAGACACTTTCAAATTATTACCCCTTCTTCATCAAACTATTGTAAAGTAGGCATTGTTAAAGAGATGAAGTGGTTGAGGTCCAGAGGAACTAAGTAATGTGCTACACAGCATTTAGAAAGTAGAAAAGCCAGCATTTGAAACCAGGCCCAACTGATTCCAAAGATTTTATTTTTTGCTAACTTGCAATAACATCACTTATTAATAACCACGTGTGGGGATTTTTGCTGAAGACTTTACATCTGTATCATGTTGAATTTTCACACCAGCCATCCAAAGCAGGTATTTTTATTCTATTTAACACATAGATAGCTAAACTGCAGATAGCTCAAGAACTAAAAATGCCTCCTGCTTGTCCTCCTCACGGTTAAAAACCTTTGGATAGCCGAGGCCAGTTTGGCTCAGTGGATATAGCCGAGGCTGGTTTGGCTCAGTGGATAGAGCGTCAGTCTGTGGTCTGAGGGGTCCCGGGTTCGATTCTGGTCAGGGGCATGTGCATTGGTTGCGGGCAAGCCCCCTGTGAGAGGTGTGCAGGAGGCGGCTGGTCGATGTTTCTTTTTCATTGATGTTTCTAGCTCTCTGTCCCTCTCCCTTCCGCTCTGTAAAAAATCAATAAGATATATTTTTTAAAAAAAATTTTGGCCGAAGCCAGTTTGGCTCAGTGGATAAAGCATTGGCCTGCGGACTGAAAGGTCCCGGGTTCGATTCCGGTAAAGGGCATGTACCTTGGTTGCGGGCACATCCCCAGTAGGGGGTGTGCAAGAGGCAGCTGATCAATGATCCTCTCTCATCCATGTTTCTAACTCTCTATCCCTCTCTCATCCTCTCTGTAAAAAATCAATAAAATATATTTTAAAAAAAACTTTGGGTAACGAACCTAGATTGTCACCTTTCTGCCAATTAAGGTTTCTTCATCATGTCCACTAGAATCTCTTGAGTGTCCTTGAAAATGTTTTATTGTAGTGCATACTTAGGTCCTGGAATTTTCTCAGAGATTTAAGCAGCTAGGTAGGGTTTTGTTTTTGTTTTTTTTTTTAGTGCCCTCATCATAATGCAAAATTTAGGCCAAATTTGGATAAGGAGATCTTTATCTTACAGAGTTATTGAAATCCTAGAAAAAGTAGTAGCTTGACACCCTGCTCTCAGTCCATGGAGCTGGAATGTTCTAGGTTTTGTGATTTCACCAGTCCTTTCTCCCGTCTGTAGGATCACTGATAACATCCTGGCCATGGCTCGCCCGTCCACTGAGCTCCTTGAGAAATACTGCATCATCGAGCAGTTTCGTAGGTAAAATGTCACATTGTTCATACAGCTCAATAAGCCAGCTCATGTTTTCTCTTCCATTGCTTTTGACATCGATGGGAAAGGGTTTTCATTTTAACAATAGGTATAAAGAACGTATTTCACATATTTGAGAATAATTCGTAATGTTTATTAATGCTAAAAGTGATTACCTTTTTTTTTTTTTATGCTAGCTAATTCCCAGTATGACTCATTCTTTTCTTTTTCTTTTAAGCCATGGCTTAAAAACAGTCATTAACCTGCAGCGGCCTGGTGAGCATGCCAGCTGTGGGAATCCTTTGGAACAAGAAAGTGGTTTCACGTACCTTCCTGAGGCTTTCATGGAGGCTGGCAGTAAGTCCTTCCACTCTCTGCCCATGAGTTACCAAGACAGTACTCAGAGACTTTGGTCTCTCTGCTCTTAGCTTTAGAAGGTGATGGAAATAACTGTGTAGTAGTAGGGCTCCTAAACATAAAGAGGAGCTCACTTTAGCTTTAAAGAAGGCTACCATTCTTCTGTGGTACTGCTGTTGAAAGGCCAGGCTTTCTTTTTCTCCGAGAGGGACCTTTGGAGGAGACCCTGTAGAAATAATGGTAACATTTGATTAGAGATTGCATTAACATTAACAGTATGTCAGACCTGTCATCTCATTTTATCCTTAAAGCAGTCAAGTAACATAGTTGTTTCTGCTTCACATGAGGCCACACATGCTTAGCAAGTTCTGCTTTGCCCACAGTCACACAGCCTAACTGTGTTAGCAGGATTGGGACTCGGGACTTGCTGATGCTTTTGCTGGTGCACAGGAGTTCTGCCCCTGGGTAGGATGCTAGGATTCCTCATGTGATACTTTCAGAAACTCCTTAGTCACAAGAACGTAGGGGTGGGATCCCACTGGGTTAGAAAGGATCAACCTGTGCGATTTTGGAACTTTTTAAAAGAAGCTTTTACCTAGTTCTTTTTTTCCCACTGGGTAAAAAAATCTGTACCATCTTCTGCCATTTATCGGTCATTTAGACTATGCTTCACCAGGATTATGCTTTCTCTCCAGAGCTGAAGTATCTGAAGGTAGATTACTTACTTTATTAACTTGCAATCCTGCTTTTCCATAATTCTTCCTGGCTGAGTTTAGCAGGAAATGCCGTAAGTAACAGGGAATGTGCTTTGTAAGAAATGTTAACAATAAACTTACTGGAAATGTAAAAAGCTTATTATTCTAAGCCTACACATCTAGTGAGATATGCGTGCTTTACAGCTTCTACTCTTCATGAATTCACTTCTTTCTTCACGTATTCTTGCAAGTATTTTCCTGTATGTTGATGTTTTATTCCTGTTCTCTTTTTCATTGCACAGTTTATTTCTACAATTTCGGATGGAAGGATTATGGTGTAGCGTCTCTTACCACCATCTTAGATATGGTGAAGGTGATGACATTTGCCTTACAAGAAGGAAAAGTAGCTATCCATTGTCATGCAGGGCTTGGTCGAACAGGTAAATTCTAGAAGGTTGTTTTATTGCCTTGTAGTATATTTAAACATATAAAGAATAACATTTTTGCCAAGACCGGTTTGGCTCAGTGGATAGAGCGTCTGCCTGGGGACTGAAAGGTCCCAGGTTCAATTATGGTCAAGGGCATGTACCTTGGTTGCGGGCACATCCCCGGTGGGAGTGTGCAAGAGGCAGTTGATCGATGATTCTCTCTCATCGATGTTTCTAACTCTCTGTCCCTCTCTCTTCCTCTCTGTAAAAAATCAATAAAATATATATTTTTTTAAAATAACATTTTTATATATCTAATGTCTTTAAAAATAGTAATGAAGCTGAAACCAGTTTGGCTCAATGGATAGAGCGTCGGCTTGGGGACTGAAAGGTCCCGGGTTCGATTCCGGTCAAGGGCATGTACCTTGGTTGCGGGCATATCCCCAGTAGGGGGTGTGCAGGAGTCAGCTGATCGATGACTCCCTCATCGATGTTTCTAACTCTCTATCTCTCTCCCTTCCTCTCTGTACAAAATTAATAAAATATATTTTTAAAAAATAGTAATGAAAATAGCAAACATTGTTTTACCTACTGTTCTAAGCATTTTACACTTACTGTCTTATTAATAAATCTTTAGCAACATAGTGAGTTTTGAAAAAGACTAAGAAATTTGCTATATCAAGTAAGTGGAAGGGCCAAGATTTAAATTCATGATTGTCAGAATTTTTTTTGTGAAGGAGAGTCTATCCATGCCTAGAATTCTATATAAAAATATTTTACTTAATCAGACAGCAGAATCTCAGTATCATGCTGATACGGGGGCAGAAATAAAGACCGATGGGTTGGAATCTTCATTATCATTTGGTTCACTCAGATACCTGAGCTTGACTCTGGCCATAGTGTACCTGTGTACCTGCCATGGAGTCTCCCACCTGCTCAGGAGCTTCGTTAGGGGAATGCATAGTGTTTTATACTGTTAAGGTTGTTTTCCTTAATGTAAAGTGTTTATAGAAATATAGAATTAATTTTATAGTATGGAAAAAACCACATATCCATGTAGAGACAAGTCTACAAGAAGCATTGCCTGGAAAAAATAAATTGTGAATTTGAATACTTCCCAAATTTAAAAATGTACAGATTGGTAGAGTGCCAGGCAGGAATGTTCCAGCAACTGATGGCAAAGACACGAGTGGGAACTTCCAAGTGCAGTATATGGATGGAAATTTTAGAAACTGTTAAATGGGAAATAGAAGCAGGATTTTATTTCTCCCATGTTAGAGTTGTGCATAAGAGGATAAACATGCTAGATCACCTCCCCATTCTCCCCAATTACACAGTCATTCCCCTATTTCACTCAGTGATTCTGCCCAACTCCACGCTAACTCACCTTACTCCACACTTAGTTATTCCTCACTCGCTCGGCCATTACTCTCTCATCCCCCCTTACTCCACACTTAGTCACCCCCCCTCACTCCACAATTACTCCGTCATCCCCCTTACTCACCCCCACTTACTCCATAATTACTCCGTCATCCCCCTTACTCCACCCTTACTCACCCCCACTTACTCCACAATTACTCCATCATCCCCCTTACTCCACACTTAGTCACCCCCATTCACTCCACAATTACTCCATCATCTCCCCGTACTCCACCCTTACTCACCCCCACTTAATCCACAATTACTCCATCATCCCCCTTACTCCACATTTAGTCACCCCCATTCACTCCATAATTACTCCATCATCCCCCTTACTCCACACTTAGTCACCCCCATTCACTCCACAATTACTCCATCATCTCCCCTTACTCCACCCTTACTCACCCCCACTTACTCCACAATTACTCCGTCATCCCCCTTACTCCACACTTAGTCAACCCATTCACTCTACAATTACTATGTATTCCCCTTACTCCATACTTAGTCATCCCCACTCACTCTGCCATTACTTCATCGTGTCCCCTTACTCCACACTTAGCTTCACTGTGACAGTTTCTGTGCTTCCTCTGGGTACAGTGGTCATTGAGTGTTCTCAGTCAAGACAAGGTGTACCATATAGACAAATAAATATATAAACATCTTTGCAAAAATCTATAAAATTATATTATCCTTAAAACATTTCCCTATTGATATGGTTTTTAACACATATAAAATTTAAATCATCTGAGAGAGATAAATAAAAAAATATATAAGCTTTCTCATCCAGTTTTTTCTTTTTCACTATGTAGGTGTTTTAATAGCTTGTTACTTAGTTTTTGCAACAAGAATGACTGCTGATCAAGCCATTATATTTGTTCGGGCAAAGCGTCCGAATTCCATTCAGACTCGAGGACAGTTACTGTGTGTGAGGGAATTTACTCAGTTTCTGATTCCTCTTCGCAACATATTCTCTTGCTGTGACCCCAAAGCACATGCTGTCACCTTAACACAGTATCTGACTCGCCAGCGGCATCTACTGCATGGTTATGAGGCGCGACTTCTGAAACACGTGCCAAAAATTATCCACCTTGTGTGCAAATTGCTGCTCGACTTAGCTGAGAACAGGCCCGTAGTGACAGAAGAAGTAGTAGAAGCACCTAGCCTCTTGGCGGAAATTGAGAAGACCGTGTCTGAGGTGGTCACAAAGCAGCTGGACAGAGAGTTACTGAGGCACGACAGTGAGGCGTCGGACTCCTTCACTCCCACTGCAGTGGCAGTGGATGTTGAGACTCAGGATAGGATTCTTTCCAGTGAGCAAGAGTTTGACCCTCTTTGGAAGCGACGGAATGTAGAGTGCCTTCAGCCCCTGACTCACCTGAAAAGGCAGCTCAGCTACAGCGACTCAGATTTACAGAGAGCCGAGTCACTTCTGGAGCAGTCAGGGACCCCGTGGACAGCATCTGCTCAGATCTCATTCTACATCCCTAGGCAGCGGACGCCTATAGGCCACTGTGACACCCCACAGACTACACAGCTGGATTTCAATAAGGACATGCTGGTCCACAATACATTTTCTTTCTGGAATCCAACTAAATTTGGAGGCTTAGAACGACTCAAAGATGACGGGTCACCAATTTCCCAAAGGAAGAATATTCCAAAGGAAATACAGCGGAGTAAAACCTTCTCTTCAGGTTCATCCAATCCTGGGGAACCAGTTACACCCAATGTTGCAGATATCCTAAAGAAACCACACTGTTCTCCCCAGCAAGGGCCCCCGTGTCAGTGTGAAGTTCATGGTGGCTACAGCAGTCCTGTGTACTATGGCTCCAGCCCCAAAGCACAGTCCTCGGTTGGACCTAAAACACAGAGCAGCAAAGATGTGTCTGAAGTCATTCCACACACTGCTCTACAGTCTGAATTGAGTGTTGAAGAAAGAAGAATACTGGCGGCTAAAGCCCTGGCAAACTTAAGTGAGTTTGCAGAAAAGGAGGAAGTGAAAAGGAAGGTAGAAATGTGGCAGGTATTTGCATTTCATTTCATTATATGTGCTTGGGAAATACTTATGTCAGAGCAAAAACATCATATATTTTCCAGGACTTACTTGTAGAATTATGAAGACATGTTTGTTATAATACTTTGAAACTTCAGGTTTCTTAGCTGTAATAGGAGCCTGATGTCATAGAAATGACACTGTTTTCATCTCCTGTGAAAGAAGCACTTAGCACTTGGCAGGGTGCCTGAGGAGAGAGGCATGAATAGGACTGATATTAGTAGTTTCCTTCTTTCTTGCTGGGTTTGTGGGATAGACTGACAGACAGATGTACAGGCCATAGCGGACAGCTGTAAACTGACCTGAAGGATCTCTAGGCCAACCCAACGCCTAGCAGGGAGCCACATTTTGAGAACACTGACATATAAATGAGGTCAGAGCAAATTCTTTCCCAAAGGTCATCCACACAAGTGTTGAGTGAGGTCTGGAGGGAGCATGACAGATGCTGTCTGCTCAGCATTCCATCTGCAGACTCCTCAGTCCTGCCCCAGTGAGGCACCTATCAGATCTGAAAAAGCAAATGGAAGCAACTTCCAGAGTACCTGTGTGACGTTGGTTTCAGATGTTAGGTCTTTTGGGTCCCTTTCTTAGCTTTTACTTGAAATTTAAAATGTTAACCCTTTTTTGAGTAGTACATTCACTAGGAAAACAGTCTTAAATCAACCACACTCTCTGCCCTGAATGAGCAGCTGATCTAGAGGAAAGGCAGGCCTTATAAACTTAATTTTCAGAAACAAACTGCCCAGGGTGGGGCTGACCCAGGGAGGCCTGGCTGAATGAAATTTTGATTTGTTAGCCCATAATCAACTACAAGTTATTTGTGTGGCTGCTGTTCTATATCTGCCATTTAATAAACAAGGTGTGTACACTTTCTAGGAGGGCCAGAACCTTCCTGCTACAGAGGAAGGAACATAGACATGGAGCCTCATGTCAGCTTATAACTGTGTAACGGGAGGAGAGCACCTCACACATTTTCTCCATCAGAATTGGTTTGCTTAGTAAAGAGTTAAATGTGGTGGGGGTTTTTTCAACATGAAGTGTTTTCTTTATTTTCTACTCATACCTGAACAAGCCTTCCACCTAGTGGGCAGGTCTTGCTGCTGTGTTGCTGTGTGTCACAGTAGCTAGCAGCAGACCCTTTAGCTTTAGGTATTGACAGTTCATGTCCCTCGTGGGCTAGCCCCCTCTATGCCCACCTGCTTCAACATGTAACATATAGGAAAGCATTTTTTAGAGGTAACTACAACTGTTTTGTTTGGATAGGGTTGCCTTTTTTTATTTTTTAGAGTTTATTATAAGTCTTTCGGTAATAAGAACAAATAAATTGAATTCTGGAAAGAGTAAAATCAGAGGGCTTCCAGTCAAGATGGCAGAAGGTAATTGCCTTCTCCCACAACCACATCAAAATTACAACTGAACTACAGAAGAACCATCATTCAAAACCGCCTGAAACCTAGCTGAACAGAACTCCTATAACTAAGGAAATAAGGAAGAAGCCATGTGAAGACTGGTAGGAGGGGCAGAACTCAGAACCATAGTGTGACAGTTTTAAATAAGGAGGGAAATTTCCACTGCAGAGGTTCCTCCTGAGGAGCAAGGGGCCCAACCCCACACCACATTTCACCAGTACTATCTTCCAGTCTAGGAGGAGGAGTTCCCAAAACTTCTGGCTGTTAAAACCAGCATAGATGGTGATTAAATGAGACGGAGGGCTCCTGGAGTTCCAGGTATTCCACTTAAAGGGCCTGTGCACACACTTAGACTCACAGCAGCTTGAAATGTGCCAGGAACATACAGGGAGGAACTAAGCTGTTCAGCAAGGGCTGGAGGAGTAGCTTTCTCCCAGACAGAAGTGCTGTCAGAGACCATATTTCCTTTGCTAAATCCTCCTATAGAGCCTGCAGGTGGGCACCATATCTGAGTCTCCATCAACCTGACTAACATTGTTCGCTCTTTCCTGGTGATTCCCTGAGACCCTGCACCACCCAAAGCTCAGGCCCACTCAAGCTGTTTCCAGTGGCTTTTCTATCTAACAGCCTGATTGGCTCATGCTGCAGACTATCCCAAAATCTCAAACAAGCAGCATCTGGTCTCATCATGCTTTGTACCTCTTGCTAAGTGGCCTCTAGCTTGACACTATTGGCAGCCAGCCTTGGTAGGCAGCTTAGTCTCTCCTGATCCCCTCCAAGCCTAGCATAAGTAGCAGCCATCTGCAGATTGCTTTGTAGCTCATGTCCAGTGGCCCTGGACAGGACACAGGCAGCAGCTGACTTTGTCCTGCACCTCTGGAGGCCCCAGAGCCAGCACACCTGATGGACAGCTTCAGAACACTCCAAAACACCACCCAACCACCTCCATAAGTGACACATTCAACCATACTCAAGGTGTAGTCTCAGTGGCATCAGAGCCCCACTGAAGCAAGTCCTGCTCCATGGGGTCAGCCCCTGCACAGCAGATCCTCCATAGTGATAATGGCCAGTCTTCATGGCAAAATGGCCTGTGGGTAAATTTTTCCCATTGACATACCAATAGCAATAAATTACAACAGGATTGTGTACACAGTTCACACGGGCATACCAGAGAGGCTGTGCCACTTCTTTAGAACACGTACTACATAATGCCACTGCACCAAGACTAGGAGACATAGCAGCTCTGCCTAATACATAGGAACAAACATAGGGAAGCAGTTAAAATGAGATTAGGAAACGTATCCAAGTGAAAGAACAAAACGGCAGAAAAAGAACTAAACAAAATGGAGACAAGCAATCCACCAGATGGCAGAGTTAAAAAAAAAAAACTGGTCATAAGGATGCTTAGTGATCTCAGTGAGAACTTCAACAAAGAGATAAGCATAAAAATGTAGAGAGAAAATGTGAAAGAACCAGTCAGAAATGAGAATACATTATCTGTAATCAATAGAGTATGAGCAGAGGATCAAATCAGCAATTTGGAAGGTAAGCAGAAAACACCTAATCAGAACAGCAAAAAGGAGAATCCAAAAAAGTGAAGACAGTATAAGGAGCCTCTGCGACAACTTCAAGCATACCAACATTCATATCGTTGGGGTGCTGAAAGGAGATGAGAGAGACCAAGGGTTTAAGAATCTGTTTCAGCCGGGACCGGTTTGGCTCAGTGGATAGAGCGTCGGCCTGCGGACTGAAAGGTCCCAGGTTCGATTCCGGGCAAGGGCATGTACCTTGGTTGCGGGCACATCCCCAGTAGGGGGTGTGCGAGAGGCAGCTGATCGATGATTCTCTATCATCGATGTTTCTAACTCTCTATCCCTCTCTCTTCCTCTCTGTGAAAAATCAATAAAATATATTAAAAAAAAAAAAATCTGTTTCAGAAAATAATGATGGAAAACGCTCCTAACCTGGTAGAGGAAAAAGACATACAAGTCCAGGAAGTACAGAGTCCCAACCAAGATGAACCTAAATAGGCCCACACCAAGACTCATCGTAATGTAAATGCTGAAGGTTAGGCCCACTACATGCCTGTAAGCTGTGCCCAGCATGAGGGTTGTAGCTCTGATCAGTGGTGGGAAGGACAGCTGTTACAGTATGATGCAGTGCATTGCTGCTGGGCATCAGATTGTTGTTTTAGAAAGTCTAAAACCAGCTGAAAACCAAGTGTGGTCAGGTGAACTGGATAGCTACATGTATCAGACAGTGGGTCCTCATGCCATTGATTTGTATGAAGAAGCAATGGCTCTTCCCCCTCTGCTGCCATACCATAAGAGGAAGGAATGTGGGTACAGGACAAGTGTATACCAAGTGTGAAGGTGATGAGGCTGAATATCTCCATCAGCTTTGAAACTTCAGGAAAAAGAAGTGGAAGGAATGCCGGTAGGTTCCATACTTTCTGGTTATCAGCATGTTTGAGTAGAAAAATGTGTGTAAAGGCTTAATTTTCAGCTTTTAGCTCACCTTTGGCAGAGAAACCAAAATTTGCTCTGGGAGATGACAGGCTCTAACATCATAAAAGTAGCAGCTTTGGGCTTAGACCCAGATAAGCATTTAGGAAAAATCCTACATCAAATGGAGCCTTACCTCAGAACTTTCTAAGAAATATGGAGTCCATGGTTGTGGAGAATGTGGAAAGTTCACATTGAATTACCCTCTATTTAAGAAGAAAATAATTGTAGATTCACCCGAAGTAGTCACACATTCATCTGATGGATTTGCACCTGTGGCTTAACAACCCTTTTTAGAATTGCACTTGGAGGACAAGGTGTTCCTATTGCCTGACAACTACAGAACATCTTAAAAAGCATTTTTGATAGTTGACTGAGCTGCCATTTTTATATGAGAAAAAAAAATGCATAGCATTTTCTCAATTATTATGTCCAGCCTTATTACAGTTTTTTATTCTAAAAAATATAGATCACCTGCCCTATCCAGTTTAGCTCAGTAGATAGAGCATCAGCCCACAGACTAAAGGGTCCTAGGTTCAGTTCTGGTCAAAGGTACAAACCATGGTTGCAGGCTTGATCCCCAGCCCTGGTTGGGCACATACAGGGAGGCAACCTATCGATGTGGTTCTCTCACATTGATGTTTCTCCCTCTCTCTCTCTCTGTCTTTCTCCCCTTTCCTTCCACTCTCTCTAAAAACCAATGGAAAAATATCCTTCGGTGAGGATTCCCATCAGAAAAAGTTAATAGAACCATTTTGTTGTTGTTAATCCTCACCCAAGGATATTTTTTCCATTGTGTTTTTAGAGAGAAACATCAATGAGAAAGAGGCACATCGATTGGTTCCTTTTGTATGCACCCTAACCCAGCTGGGGAGCGAACCTGCTACCCCTTGATGCATGGGCCAATGCTCTCACCACAGTAGAACCATTTGTAATTGGTGAAATGTGAATGCCTTCTTCATTATGATGTCAAGATACTCTGGATTCACTCTGACTTTTGTTAATATATCCTATTCATGTCTTTTGATATGTGCCTTTTTATTTATTTATTTATTTACTTGCTTTTACTTCATATACAATGCTCATTTTTATGACATCTTTTCTTTCATCACACAGGTTTATTCTTTATCTCTTTCCTACTCTCATCTCTTCTAGTAATATCATGGTGCAGAGGTATTTGAAAATGAGAATGAAAAGACAACCACTTTATTTAGCCAATCAAATTTATTCTGTTGGGTGTCATCAAAGTGCTCTGTCATTTTTGCTTTTAATACATTCATTATTTCAACATTATTAGACTATATTTCAGCGAGGAAGGGAGAGATAGAAACATCAATGATTGAAAAAAAAATTATTGATCGGCTGCCTCCTGGATGCCCTCTACTTGGGATTGAGCACACAACCAGAGCATGTGAACCTATTAAGAATTCTTATAAGTGGTTCATAGATTGACACTTGACCACTGAGCAGCAGCTTTTCAATATTACTTGTGCTAACTTCAGACAACTTTTTTTTTAATAGCAAAAGTTGAGCAGAACATAAAGTGTTCCCACATACCCACTTCCCCCAACACAAATATAGTTTCCCCATAATCAACATCTCCCCCCAGTGTGGTTCCTTTGTTACAATTGATGAATTATGGTGTAAACTGTGAACTTTGTGGAATTATGTACATTGACATATCATGGTCACCCAGTGTCATAGTTTACATTACAATTCACTCTTGGTGATTATTGTATATTGAGCAGATACATAATGACATATATTCATCATTATGTATTATACAGAATATTCTCACTGCCCTAAAAACCTTTCCACCTATTCATTGCTTATCCCTGCTGCTTCTGGCAACCATTGATCTTCCATAGTTTTGCCTTTTCCAGAATGTCATTTATTTGGGTTAATATAGTATGTTGGCATTTTAAATTTACTTCTTTCACTTAATAAATGTGCATTTAAAGTTCCTTCATAGCTTCTCATGAGTTTTTAAGTGGTAAATAATATTTCATTAATTGGATATATCAAAGTTTGTTTATGCATTCACCTACTGAAGGACATTTTGGTTGCTTCCAAGTTTTTGAAATTATGAATAAAGCTGCTATAAAACAAAAATAAATAAAATGTTAAAGATTAAAGACAAAGAGATGATCTTAAAAGCAAGAGAAAAGCAATTAGGATGCACTTCCAGCGTTGCCATGGCGGCTAACACTACTACTAACCCGTCCCAGCTGATGCCTCTAGAGCTTGTGCACAAGTATATAGGATCAGGAAGTCACATCATGATGAAGTGTGATAAGGAAATTGTTGGCACGCTTCTAGGATTTGATGACTTTGTCAGTATGATACTAGAAGATGTTCACTGAGTTTGAAATCACACCATAAAGAAGAAGGATCGCTAAATTAGGCCAGATTTTGCTAAATGGAAATAATGTAACAATGCTGGTTCCTGGAGAAGGAGGACCTGAAGTTTGAATGGATTTCCTTGACTTACGCTAGGTTCTGTTTTGTTTTATACTGACAACAAAATATCATTTTTTAAAACCTTTCACTATCTAGATTCTGTGAAGCCACGTTTCCCATTAAAGGGGAATGCTTTGAAGAGGCATTGTAAATTCCATTTTTTAAGTTAATCATGTTTATCTTGGGGGAAAAAGAACATTGAAGACTAAAATAAAGGTGGTTCTGGTTGTCATTTTATTTATTATACAACAATAGCCTTTGGAACAAAGCTTGTAGTAATTTTATCAGTTGCTCTCTTTGCATTTAACCTGAAAATATTCAATTTAGTTCAAACTGATGATTTGAAATTAGGATTTTTTTATTGTATGATGGGTGATCAGGCAATCACTTTGTAAGTTATACAAAGCTCTAATTTGGGCTGTACACTTGAAACTAATACAATATTGTACATCAGCTATAATGAAGAAAAAAAAATTTTTTTTAATAAAATGAACATGAGCCGAGACCGGTTTGGCTCAATGGATAAGAGTGTCGGCCTGCAGACTGAAAGGTCCTGGGTTCGATTCCGGTCAAGGGCATGTACCAAGGGTTGTGGGCACATCTCCAGTAGGGGGTGTGCAAGAGGTAGCTCGTCGATGATTCTCTCTCATTGATGTTTCTAAATCTCTATCCCTCTCTCTTCCTCTCGTAAAAAATCAATAAAATATATTTTAAATAAAATAAAATGAACATGATTTAAATGGCATAATGCCGCCTTGTCCCTATACTAGGCCCTTTCATGTCTTTTATCTCGTGATTTTCACAATAATTCTTTGAGGCAGATGATATT
The DNA here is from genome assembly GCA_036971965.1 of Nyctalus aviator. Classification (NCBI taxonomy): domain Eukaryota; kingdom Metazoa; phylum Chordata; class Mammalia; order Chiroptera; family Vespertilionidae; genus Nyctalus; species Nyctalus aviator. Next base: position 4,555,003 of record CM072931.1, read on the forward strand.
ATTCATAGGTTCTTTGTTAATCTATTATAGTCCTTATGAATTAAGTATCACAGATGGGGAAACTATGGGTCCCAAGGGTCACATGTCATGCTTGCAGTCACATGGTCTGCATGCCCCAGAGCCAGGCTACAGCTCATGTGTTTAATATTTTTCATCATTCTCATGTCTTTCATAATCTCACTGAAGATTTCAGAAAACATATTGATGTAACAGTCATTTAATAAGAGGGTCTTTGAGTTTGTTGTTTCTGCCCAGCCTGTTTTCTCAAGTTGACTTATTTATGCCAGAGGACCCTGATGGCATGAAGAAACATCACAGACTGGGTGGAGCAGCCCTAGTGGGAATGCCTATTTTGCCCCTTTCTTGATTTGGGCTCCTGAGCTAGTTATTTTATCTTTCCTGAGCCCCAGTACATTTGTCGGTAGAGGGAATTGGGTTGCTGTAGAATCAGGTAAGTCATGTATCAGAGTTCCTATCATAAGGAAAGTGTTCTATAATTATAGAACGGGTGAATGAATGAATGGCAGCAATTACTATGATTACTATTATTGCAACCATATTTTATTTACTAAAACATAAATGTTCTGTCAGAAATTAAAATTCTCATCTCACTTTTCCCCTGTTCTCTGTGAGGCAAAGTTTTAAAATCACCTACCTAAATTACCTGCAGGCTTGTGGAGTACTAGCAAGACTTCCTAGTTGTTTACACCCTATCAAATTTCAGGGTACAGTGCTTATTGTTTGTTAAATTCTACATAGGATTCTAAAAAAGAATTTGAAAGAAGTACATTTATCAACTTTTAGGGGATACAATTTAGTTTCAATCAGAAGCTTTTCCTTGTCCCAGGTTAATATGCAAATATCCTCTTATTTATAACTTTTAATCTACCATTCTACTCCATTGCAGCAAATATTTCTCATTTATTTGACAAGACCCTGAAAAGGCAGACTCCCTTCCTGACCTGTTCCTGCAGTTTCTGCGTGAAGTGGAAAGCTTAAATTAACTAGCCATTCTCTGCACTAGGAGCTTTAGCAGACCTCAGTCTGCTCAACACCTGTGGGGCAGGGATGCACTTCATAGAGGGAAACTGAGGCTTAGAGAGGGTCAGTATCAACCGAATGCGCCTTCTGGAAGTGGTCCTGGAGGGGTCCCAATCTTTCCCCAGAGACTTTCTTCTGGATAGCTTGAGGTTCATCAGATGTCAAATGGTGCCTGCTGCTTCTCCCTTCTCCCCTCTTCCTTATCTCTCCTCTCTCTCTCTCTTTTTATCTTCCTTCCTTTTTAGAAAGAGCTAAATTCCCGAGACGGAGCTTGGGAAAGAATATGTCATGAGAGGGATCCTTTCATCCTGTGCAGTTTGATGTGGTCATGGGTGGAGCAGCTAAAGGAGCCTGTGATAACCCAAGAGGATGTGAGCATGTTGGCTGACAGATGTGCGGATGCTGCAGATGCACTGTTTCTATTAGAGAAGGTAAAGTAGCTGCTGGACCAGGTGATGCTATCTATATATATATAAAGAGATAATAGGTAAATCATCCAGGATGCCATAATGTCACAACCACTCAGGAGGAGGCTGCATACACAGGTGGGCAGGAGGCGACTGCGTGAGAGGTGAAGTGAGCCACAGGTGCCTCGGTGGCCTGAACAGTCCCAGAGTGGAGACAGGGCCCGCCTCTGCACATGAGCTGCAGAGGAAACACCTTTTCTGACTGCTCATTGGTTAAACTCCTGGTACAACACTCGCAGTGGTCTTGGTAACTTGGGTAATAAATCAAGAAGGAGATCTAGGGAGATCTACCTCACTTCTGGAGGGAAAAAATGAAGCTCCACTGCTGGAGGAGCTAAGAAATGTCATATCCTGCCCTAGCCAGTTTTGCTCAGTGGATAGAGCCTCAGCCTGCAGATCACAGGGGCTGGGTTTAGTTCTGATCAAGAGCATGTACATAGGTTGCAGGCTCCTCCCTCCCTGGCCAAGGCCCAGGTCAGTGCTCATGCAGGAGGCAACCAATCAAAGTGTCCTTCTCACATTGTTTCTGTCTTTCCCTCTCCCAAGCTTTCTAAAAATCAATGGAAAAATATCCTCAGGTGAGGATAAAAAAAGAAATGTCATATCCTATGAAAGAGGCATCTTGAAATGCCTGACGAAAGTTGTCATTTTTTCATGGTGAAGGGACTGCCAGCAGTGGCAGCAGCAGCGGGGTGATCAGCCTGGTTGCCTCCTACAGAAGAAGGCCAGACTGCAGCTTAGGCCCCCTCCCTGCAGGGAGGGGGCTTAAGCTGCCAGTAGGACATCCCCTGAGGGCTCCCGGACTGTGAGAGGGGGCAGTCTGGCTGAGGGACACCACCACCCCAACCCAGTGCACGAATTTTGTGCACCAGGCCTCTAGTTGATTACATAAGTTCACACATTAAAAAAATATATATATATATATATATATATGAAGGAAATTAACATGGAACCCTATATCTGGGTCTAATTTAAGTTTCTATGTTTAAGTTTTTCCTAGAAATACCCAGTATTAACATTTAGAAGATATAAAAATAAAAAGAAATGCCCATAATCCCAAGAGAACCACTTTAAACATTTTCACGTCTTTCAGACTTATTTACCACATATGTTAACTTGGTAAAAATCATTTCATATACAACTTTATGCTTCATTTTTGCTCAAAATTATAACTGGTATATTTCCATGTTTATTGTAACATTTTCATAAATGTTAACTTGATGGACAGGTAATACTCTAACACTGTGGAAATATGAATATGTTATAATCAACCATTTTCACTTTCAAGTATTCATCTCCACTTATTTACCACTAGAGGCCCAGTACACGGAATTCGTGCACAGAGGTGTGTCCCTCAGCCCAGTCTGCACTCTCTCCAATCTGGGAACCCTTGAGGGAAGTCCAAATGCCTGTTTAGGCCCCATCCTACCACCAGAATCAGGCCTAAACAGGAATTTGGACATCCCTCTCACAATCCAGGATTGCTGGCTCCTGACTGCTTGCCTGCCTGCCTTCCTGATTGCTCCTAAGCACTTCTGCCTGCCAGCCTGATCACCCCCTAACCACTCCCCTGCCGGCCTGATTGATTCCTAACTGCTCCCCTGCCAGCCTGTTTGCCCCTAACTGTCCTCCCCTGCAGGCCTGGTCCCCCCAACTGCTCTCCCCTGCAGGTCTTGTTCCCCCTCTCCCCGCCCCCCCCCCCAGCTGCTCTTCCCTGCAGGTCTGGTTGCCCCCAACTTCCCTCCTCTGCTGGCCTGGTCATCCCTAACTTCCCTCCCTTACAGGCTTGATCACCCCAACTCCCCTCTCTTGCAGGCCTGGTCTCTCCCAACTGCCCTCCCTTGCTGGCCTGATTGCCCACAACTGCCCTCCCTTACAGGCTTGGTCCCTCCTAACTGCTTTCCCCTGCTGGCCATCTTGTGGTGGCCATCTTGTGTCCACATGGGGGCAGGATCTTTGACCACATGGGGGCAGCCATCTTTTGTGTTGAAGTGGTGGTCAACTTGCATATTATTATTTTATTAGGATAGAGGCCTGGTGCATTGGGGGGGAGGGGAAGGGAGGTGCAGCTGGTTTGCCCTGAAAAATGTCCTGGATCAGGGTGGGGGTTCCCTTAGGGTGTGGGGAGGCCTGGGGAAGGGGTCTATGGTAGTTTGCAGGCCGATCATGCCCCCAGAGACCCAAGCATGGGCCTTGTATCTCGGATTTATCTTCTATAATTGAAAGTTTGTAGCCTCGAGAGGAGGCCAAGGCAGGCCAGGGCTGCAGAAGCTTGGGTTCTTTCATCACCAGGGGAAACTCAAGCCTTCTGCTCTTTCCAGCTTCATGGCTGCCACAATTTTTGTTGGGATTTATTTATCTTCTATAATGAAAACTTTGTATTTTTTTTTCTTTTTTTTCCCCTTTTTTTGCTATCCTTATCAAACATTTACTAGATCAAACATTGTAGTAAGTAAATGTGATATTCCATCTGTGAGGTTAGTATTTTTAACAAAATTGTGGCCTTAAGAGGTTATATAATTAACCAAATGTCACGTTGTTAAGAATTAGTAAAGTTTATGAAACCCCAGTTGTAACTAATAAATGTCCTCTATCATTGGACAAGTATATTTAATGACATAGGGAAATGCTTGTAATAAATTACTGCATGAAAAAATATCAGGCTATATTCAATTTCTCTAAGGATATAGGACTTACACTCTAATACTTTAGCTAAGTTATGTTTTTCTAGGAATTAGTTCTATTGATTTATCATTTCAATTATATCAGCATAAAGTTGTTAATATCCACTTATTGTATTTTAATATCTGTAGACACTGCAGTTGATGTCCTTTTTTTATTCCTGTTTTTGCCTTTTTTCTTGATCTTGGTGGGGGGCTTATTAATTTCATTAGGTCTGTCAAGAATTCTTTCATCTGGTTGCTTTTCATTAAATTAATTTCTGATCTTTATGTTTTCCTTTCTTCACCTTCCTTTGCTTTTAATTTAATGTCCCTTTCTAATTTCTTAAGATCAGTTCTGATAATTAATTTTGAGCCTTTCTCATTTTTCTAATATGCACATTTAAAGCCATAAAAGCTCTTCTAAGTGTGGTGTTAGTTATTCGTCTGTAAAAATGGATATATAGTATTTTAAAAAATTATTGTCATTCATTTCAGAGATTTCTCATTTTCATTAACTTCTTTAACCTATGAACTATTTAGAAGGATGTTGGCTAATTATCTTTTTTGGTATTAATTATCAGCTTAATTCCACTGTGGTTAGTCAGGAAATAACCTATATTGTTTAAATTTTCTGAAATTTGAATTTGAAAGTAGATTTTTGTCTCGGACTTTGGACAATTTGATAAACACATTCTGTGGTGCTTGAAAAGGATGTATGTTTGACACTAGCTGGGCACAATGTCCATTAGGTCATTTGTTAATCATGTTAGAATCTATATCATTATTGATGGCCTATTTGCTTTTTCTATAGTTACTGAGAAGGATGTGTTAAAGTCTCCATGATGTGGATTTTCCTATTTCTTTTATTTTGCCAGTATTTTTGTTTTGTTTTGTTTTGTTTTGTTTTTTGCTTAATATATTTTGAGATCATGTTCTTAGATTCTTACAAATTTAGAATTATTGTATTTTCTTTTTAGACCTACTTTTATCATCATAAAATGTCTGTCTAGTAATGCTTCTTGTCATAAAGTCTGCTTTGTGTTATAGTAGTGAAGATACACCAGCTTTTTTTTTGGTTAATTTTTGCATGGCATATACAATTTTACCATCCTTTTAGTCTCAATCTCATTTATTTTTAATGAATCTTTTTTATAGGATTGAGTGGTTTATATTTAATCTGACAGTCTGACAACCATTTCTTTTAATTATGTATTTTGATCTATTCATACTCAATGTATTATTGCTGTCTTTGGGTTTAAATTGATCATCTTAATATTTATTTGTTTAACATATTGATTTTTTTATTTATTTATTTTTTTTTACAAAGAGGAAGGGAGAGAGATAGTTAGAAACATCGATCAGCTGCCTCTTGCACACCCCCCACTGGGGATGTGCCCACAACCAAGGTACATGCCCTTGACTGGAATAGAACCTGGGACCCTTCAGTCCGCAGGCCGTAGCTCTATCTACTGAGCCAAACCAGTTTCAGTCGAAAACTTTGTATTCTTGAGTGGAGGCCTGGGGCAGCCAGGGTATATGGAAAGCTTGGCTTCCTCCATTGCGGGGGAAACACAAACCTCCTTTCTCCATGGCCACAGCCATCTTGGTTGGGTTAATTTGCATACTCGCTCCTGATTGGCTGGTGGGTGTGGTATGTGTGTAATGGAGTGGTGGTTAATTTGCATATTACTCTTTTATTAGATAGAGTAAGTGTACAATGTGAAGAACCTTGAGGTAGGTTGGAATATGCACTCATTTGTATTTTCTGTGAAAGGGAAGTGTGTCACATATATATGTATGTAGTCCTTGTATAAAAGGTAGAAGACTATAGAAGGAAAACAAGACCCCCCAATAGATATCAATGATGATTGCCGTAGGGAACGTACTAGAAGACAATAGATCTAGGGAGGGAGGGAAGGATCCTGACTTGTCATTGTAGAACCTTCTTACAATTTAATATTTTTAACCATAGAGAAATATTACATTTTTATTTAAAATAGGTTTTGTTTTTATTTTAGGAAACTGCTATCTCATAATCAGCCTTGCATTACCTATTGTGCTGCCATGTGTCTCGTTTCCACATCTGCACTACTGCTGGTGAATGCAGACAGGCAAACACACAGTGGTGTGATGCACAGCTTTAAGATGAGATGTTTCCTGTATTGGGAGTCCTCTACTGCTGGTTTCTCAGCAGGGAAATTACAGAGATGAGGCTGGAGAGCGGTTGAGAGAGGCAGTTATCCTTTTGGGTGGTGGCAGGCCAGGCCCTTGCTGAGATGTAGATTCTGTGTTCACCTTTGTTCACCCCTTTGGCCCTGAAAGGTAGAGGATCCGTTTTACTGAAAAGGGAAAGTGACATACTGCCCCAGGCCCGCAGCCTGTGTGGGAGCAGGATTCAAGCTCACTGTTCTGGCACATCGTGTGCTTCCATCGTCACTCACTCCATGCCCACGGGTAGGTGTTGGCATCATTTCAGAGGCTTACTTCTGTCAGCGTCACTGTTGTGATCTTGTGTGCCTGGGTGTTTCTGTGTCTGAGCAGATGTCCAGGTGTAGCCAGTGGCTCTGAGGGCCGTGTGCACTGGAGCTCACTGGGCAGGGCGAGGCTTCTCCTTCGTTTTTCAAAGTGCACAGCCCCAGGAATCAAGTCCGGAGGTTTTGTCAGAGACCTCCTAAAGTTCCCATGCTTCCCGGGGGCTGCCCGTCTCTCTTGACACCCCTCCATCCTCCACAGGGTCTGCAGGCAGCAGGGCGAGCAGGTCCCTGGTTGCCGTGACATGTCAGCATACACAGCCCAACTGATGCCATTGTGTCCGGAAACCGAGTGGATCATCCCTTCAGTTCACTTCAAGGAAAACATTTCATTTGAAATTGTGCTTCATGTAATAACTAAGCAGCTCCTAAAAGCATTCAGACACATACAGTAAACACTGGCAGAGCCCTTGGTAGAGAGTGTGGTGGTGGGGGTTAAAAGCACTTGGTCACATGCCAGTTCCTTGCTCTCCACTTGCTTTGAGTTTACTTCTTGAGGCATTTTTCAAAAAAACTTGTTTGATTTCAATTTCTGAAAAAAACAAAACAGGGCCAGCACCAGACTATCCTCTGTGTGTTGCACTGCCTGGTGAGCCTGCAGCCGGTTCCTGTGGATGTGGAGGAAGCTGTCCTGGCCCACGCCATCCAAGCTTTCACCAAGGTGCGTGGTGCTCTCCCTCCTTCAGACACAGCAGCATGACCTTTGCGAGTTAGAATTCAGAGGTCAGCTGCCTCCTCTAAAATAAAACTGTTCGCTATGGCTCCTCTGCAGGGAAATGTGTTTGACATTTCTTGAAAATAGTTGCAGACTTTTAGCTAAAATTACCCATTTTCTAACAATGATATTAGAAAAAGCTGACCTGGGGGGGTGGGGGAGGGAGAACATTGAAACAAAGAGCTTTTATAAAGAGAAACAGTTGGGTATTGAGAAAGTATTTTAAATGATGTGCCAGTAGGAGTCAGAGAATCTTGTTGTTGAGCCAGTTCTACCTTGGGTCTGAACAAGAAATCATCTAGTGAGAACTCAGTGTCCAGCATTGACGATTCGGTAGTATGTCCTAGTTGGCAAATCCTAAGCAGAGAGTAAAAAAACGTTTCCTTTCTCGTCACATCCTTCTGGCTTACAGCAGTCTTTCTGGCTGAAGAAGAGTCGGGGGCCTGCCAAGTGAAAAGGTTTCCCTTGCCCATTCAGTTAATTTTTTGGTACTTCTCACTTATAATACGAAAATGTCATTAAGCAAAGAACCCAGCTTTTCAATGATGGTGTCTGCGGTAAACACTAGTGATGATACCAGCCATTATCTGTACCATTCACCAGTCCCCTCCGCCTGTGCTCTTTCTAAAGTGATATTATTCCAGCAGGCTTTCTTGTTCCCCGTCTGTAGCTTCATGGCACTCGGTTCCCAGAGTCAGCAGCTCAAACCCCAATCACATGACCCTCTACATCTATGTTTTATTACATTTTCATAGGCCTTTATAGACCAAGAAGCTACTTGCTGCGTGGGGAAGGTTGTGGTTTGGTGTTTACCAAAGTAAACAGTGCAGATTGTTATTAATGTTAGTATGTTTCTGCAAATATGATAGACAATATAATGAATGGTTAAGATAAAAATAAGTGTCAGACTTAACTGAAAATAATACTTAATATTGGTCTCTCCAAATTTCTTTACAACTTCTTTTGGCCTTTTAGGGGGATACTAGTGAAGAGTTAACTATACCAGTTGTCCAAATCTGTCTATAAAAATGTCAGGAGAGTCCTTGGGTCTCCCCTGTGCACAATCACAGGAGCAGTCTGTCCTGGGCTTCCCATGTAGAAAAGGCCATGCCTCCCTTCACGCAGAGCTCAGTAGGCTTGCTGCAGCCCCATCTTGGGATCCTCGACTACGATGCAAATGCCCTGCTTGTGCGGCATTGTGACCTGGAGCAAAGGAACCCACGTGTGACTATGTTGTTCAAGTTACAATGTTGTTAGTCTCTGGCCCAGCAGTCTAGTGTCTCCTTCCAGTGTCCCCAGGCCAGCAGATGTTAGCATATGAGCAGAGTGAAACCCCAGACGCTTCCCAGCCCTTCACAAGGAGATAGCCCTGTCTCCCTCCAGGTGCAGGAGGAGGGGCCCTGGCCAAGGGGTCTGATCCTGTCACAGGAGTCACATGTTTCTTTGGGAGGAGGTGGGGAAGCATGGTCATTGCTCTTGTTCTCCATCCTGCATCACTCCTAACCCTGCAGTACAGGGAACTTGGGCAGACAGTTTGCATGTGTACATGGTGCCTTCCCACCAAGGAAACTGCTACATGTCAGATGGGCATTGCGGCCTCTCTCTTACAGAGAGGTCAGGGATGACCCGAGGCTGCATGGCTGGCAGGTGAGAGGCCAGGCTCCTGTTCAGGTCACCCCTGTGCAACACGTAGCTAGTGCACATTGTTTTCATGAGGAGTCCTTGCACTTATATATGTCACTGACCAGGTTCTGGCTCCAAAACACGCTGCACACTCAGTCAGCTTCCTCACAGTTTCTAAGTAGACTATATATACAGGCACTAGATTTAAGTCTTGGGTTTTCATTGATCAATTTGTCATTGATGTAATTGGCAATTCTAATATGTAATTAAAATGAATATGTGAAATGTATTGTGTATACTTTTTAAAAATATATTTTTATTGATTTCAGACAGGAAGGGAGAGGGAGAGAGAGATAGAAACATCAATAATGAGAATTATTGATCAGCTACCTGCTGCACTCCCCACATTGGGGATCAAGGCCTCAACCTGGGCATGTGTGCCCTGACCAGGAATTGAGCTGTGACCTCCTGGTTCATAGGTCGCCATTCAACCACTGAGACACACTGGCCTAGCATATTTTATATGCTTTTAAATTTATGTATAATTTTTCCCTGACCACTTTGGCTTTGTGGATAGAGTGTGGCCTATGGACTGAAAGGTCCCAGGTTCAATTCCTGTCAAGGCCACATGTCTGGGTTTCAGGCTCCTCCCTGGCCCGGGCCCTGGGTCAGGGCACATACAGGAGGCAACTAATCAATTTGTTTCTTTCAACTCAACATTTTTTTTCTGTCTTTCCTTCTCTCTTCCACTCTCTAAAAATCAGTGGAAAAATATCTTCGGGTGAGGATTTTAAAAAGTTCATTAATTTAAAAATTTTTATATATGATTTTGCTAATAAGTGTTATTTTTTCCCCATCCCCTTTCTTTTCTCCAAAAATAGACTGGTTAAAATTCTTGTTACAGTGTCCTGAATGTAAATTTTCTTTGTCACTAGGTTAATTTTGATTCTGAAAATGGACCAATAGTTTACAACACCCTAAAGAAAATATTTAAGCGCACACTTGAAGAAAAAAGAAAACTGACAAAAGACAGTCTTACGCCTGATGTTTAGTGCAGCTGCCTTTCCCTTCTTGGCGACTGTTTCAGACCAGAAGACCCATCGGCATTTCTGTTCATAGATGAACAAGGTCAGGCGTGGAGCTGCTTCGTCTCCCAGCACTCTGCTTCATGCTCTTGGTTTGTGCTAAGTATGACTGCTTCTGTTTGGAGCAGTTATATATTTTAAGATATTGTTGAGCTACATTTTTGTGTTTAAAAATTGCCATAAAGTTGTTGCCACTTTTATTTATTTAACTGAATTAATATTATTGTATTACTATTTCAAGTAATGTATGTTTACATCCTTATTCTTTTGACATTTTGGAAAAAGCTGTAACTCTTCTTTCCAGAACAATTACCTTGTTGACAGAACTCTTTCTACCATTGTTCCAAGTAGATGTCAGTAGTAAAATGTCAGTGTGTATCCATCCCTGATGCATGATGTAAGGAAGTCACCAAGTGTCTTAAACCAAGTGTTTCTTATTTCTTAATAAGAAGGTTGTTGATACAATGTTTTTAAAGGATTTTTTTAAATTGTTGAAATCTTTTGTTTTTTTCTTTTTATAGATGTGGCAAAGGATTTCAAAATGTATTTTTCAGAGTAGTTTAGTTTTGCTGTTAAAGGAATGACTGTGAGATAGTTGGTTTTTTTACTTGTAGAAAGTAGACTTGCTCAGGCTTCTAGACGATGTTGCCAACCTTTGCTGTCACAGGAGACAGGAGTGGTTCTCACACATCACGCCTTATTCCCACTCCCCTGGGCTGCTGCTGAGTCAAACATCTTTACAGAGAAACTGGGATCAGTGGCGGGCACTGTGGGAAGCTGCTCTGAAGCAGGACTCCACAGAAAGGCCGGCCTCATGGGGCAGGCTCTGCAGCCCTGCTGTCCAGGCACTGCAGCTCTCCCCAGTGCCATGTCTGTTCATGCTGATGGTGTGACAGCGTGAGATCTGGCCCATACCTCCCAGTCTATAGACCAAGTTGCCTTTGACTGCCTTTTGACTAGAACAAGTAAGATTTTTAAATTGAATTTGACCCACTTAGGTTATATTCTCCCTACTAGCTTTAGATAAGAACCTAAAGTGGTTCCTTGTAGAACCAAACTATCAGTCAGCTATTGAAGCCATAACTAATATTCAAATGAACAGGTGAGGTACCTAGGCCAGGCCAGAGACTATCAAAGTTTTTCCCAAAAAGGGTGATATTAATCAAACCATTTCAAACTAAAGAAACTACTTAATCATAAATACAAAATATAAGAAAAAGCTAATTTACAACAAATGAAATTTCTCTAACTTCTGCATCTGTGAATCAAGCTCTAGCACATTAAAGATATTTTAGTCATTATCAGTCTTACTAACTCTGCTGGCAAACACTAAATGCCATTTTCTCCCACACTGTTTGCATTTTCTTAGGAAAGCAAATCCAATGAATTTTAATGGACCAGGTTGTCCATTCCTGATATTTCTCATTTTCAAGTGCCTGATCTAGGAAATTAGGGGAGAAGACAATTGCATTTATCCAAAGATACGTTATTAAAATGTTTTGTACCAAAAAGATGTCTGTTCTCTTCTCATTCAGTCTCATGTGGGCAAGTGGCACCATGGCTTATCTGATGGTGTGACCCCAGGGCACCTCTAAAATCTAAGTACACCCACCAGCAAGGAGAGCTGATGGGGGAATTCATTAGGCTGCGTACAGTTACAGGATTCATTGGAATAAAAGTGAAAAATAACCCAAACCCTCATCTTGTACTTCTTTAGCTTGAGAGTCATGCACATCCTGATGCAGTTTGTGGTTAGACTATCCTGATGGGCAGGCTGAGTTGTAGGTTGAACAGGCAGCTAGCCAAGCTCTCCTCCATTCCGAATCTGTTGGTTCAGAATGACCAAGGGTGTCGGGGGACCTGGGTTGGAGAATTCTAAAAGGAATGAGCAAGGAAAATAACCATGCTCTCTTCCTCCGGAAACCACCTGCCTACGGAGCTTCGAACCAGGTAGAGCTGCCCAGCATGGGACCCTGAGGCTCTCTTAGCATTCAACTCCATGAGGGCATCATAGATCCTCATCTTGTCCATAGTGCAGTGAAAATACCCCACATTTCTGGTCCTCTGGAAAAGGCTGAACTGGCTGTGCTACTCTCATAGGATCTCTAGCACAGCACTTAGGAAGGGAATGATTTCTGCCATTTCTGGGTTTTGCTATTTTGTAGCATTGGCTGATGCTCTTTGAGATAAAGTAATGCTGCTTCAAAGATTGCTTTGTGTATTTGCATAACTCAAAAGTACTGTGCTGATCATCTTAGTCATATCTTTAACGAGCCTCTCGGTATTATCTGAGAAAGATTATGTGCTTTCATCACTCTAGGTTCCGTGAAAATAGCAATATGTCAGAGTTAATAGACATAAAGTTCCTATTTTCTCTTAAGTGGAGAACGCTTCTATGCCTGCTGCTATTTCAGACTATTCTCTAGATGTCTGAAAAATGTTCCAGAAACACTGTCTTATAGACAGAGTGCATGCCTTAAGTTCTTGATATTTGAAGGGCTACAAATAGTTTGGGGGCTTGTTTAAAAGTGACTGTTTACTCATAGGATCTTTGTTCCAAATTAATAAGCATTGATGTATTTTCAGTGCAAGTAAATCAAGAACAGCATTCCCTTTGGTGCTTTTTGTTTGTATAAATGTGGCCCAGGATTAGCACCTTATTTTAAGTTGTTCTTTTCAATGTGAGATGATTGAATATTGTGTACGGATAAAAATAGCATGACAAAAGTTCCACAAACGCTATTATGCAACAGTGCATTATTTTTTAGTCATGCTTTTAGGCATGAGCTGATCTTTGATTAGCCCAGCACTGACAATAAAACTGATTTATAAATAATCACAATGGGGCCATTTACTAGTGAAGCTGTAGGGAAGCTTCATTGCAAGCCAGCCAATAAAAGATGCAAAATATATATATGTCTAAGTGACCAGCCAACCGGCTAGAAGCTATGATGCACAATAACCACCATATAGACGCTCAATGTACAGGCATGGAAACATGGAACAGAATGATTAATCTCATAGGGAAGTGGAGAGGGGAGGGCAGGAAGAGATTAACTAAAGACTTTATATGCATACTTAGGGGCCTGATGCACGGATTTGTGCACCAGTGGGGTCCCTCAGCCTGGCCTGCGGGGATAGAGCCGAAACTGGCTCTCCAACATCCCCTGAGGGATCCCGGATTGCGAGAGGGCACAGGCCAGGCTGAGGGACCCCACTGGTGCATGAATCTGTGCACTGGGCCTCTAGTGTAGCAATAACACTTTTTTGTTTGATATATTTTATTGATTTTTGTACAGAGAGGGAGAGAGAGAGAGAGAGTTAGAAACATCGATGAGAGAGAGTCATCGATCAGCTGCCTCTTGCACACCCCCTACTGGGGATATGCCCGCAACCAAGGTACATGCCCTTGACCGGAATCGAACCCGGGGCCCTTCAGTCCCCAAGCCGACGCTCTATCCATTGAGCCAAACCGGTCCCAGCGCAATAACACTTTTTAATATCATAAGCCCTTTTATACTAAAAATGAAGTGTCAGACCTGGCTGGTGGTTTGGTGGGTTGAGCATTATCCCATGCAGCACAAGGTTGCCAGTTCAATTCCTAGTCAGGGCACAATCCTGGGTTGCTGGCTCAGTCTCCAGGAGGGGGCCTGAAGAAGGCAGATCAATGTTTCACTCTTGTATCGATGTTTCTCTTTGTCTCTCTCTCTTCCTTTCTCTCTTAAAAAAATCAATTAAAAAATCTTTAAAAAGAGTTTCATATATCTACTGCAACTTCTATCACCACAGAAGGCTGTATGCCCTTGCTGCCTACCTTTCTTGGTTATAATGAAATAGAATCTTTTGCTCTTAAGATTGCCTACTTGGAGAAGTAGTTGTGATTTTGGAATAGGTTCCTCCTTACATGACCATTTGATCTGCAAATACAACTTGGTTTTCACTCAGTGGATTGCTTTGTCATTTTCTTTCTCTTAAAAAGAAAAATGTAGCCGAAGCCGGTTTGGCTCAGTGGTGGAGCGTCTATCTGCGGACTGAGGGGTCCCGGGTTCGATTCCGGTCAAGGGCATGTACATTGGTTGGGGGCACATCCCCGGAGGGAGGTGTGCAGGAGGCAGCTGGTCGATGTTTCTCTCTCATCGACGTTTCTGGCTCTCTGTCCCTCTCCCTTCCTCTCTGTAGAAAATCAATAAAATATATTTAAAAAAAGAAAAATGTAAACCAGACATTGAATTAGGTCTAACCAAGGTGAAATGGCCATTGCTGTAGGTGAAAAAGACCAAATATTGGGCCATTTCATATGGTTCAACCAAATACTAAATGCAGTATTTCTGGGACCAGTGGATCGTCTCCTAAATGATTTTGGCAAAGTTAATTAGATTAGATGACCAATTATTTTCTGAGACTATTTTGTATGCTCACAGTAGAGTTCTAATACAAGTGGAGGATAATATGAGACATATTGTTTCAGCAACAGGTTTGTGCCTACTCTGTGCTTGGCCCTCTGCTGATGCTGGGGACACTCAGGAATCATACCTCCCCTCCAGCCAGGATCCGGGTCTAGTGCACATCCACATGGACCACGCCACTTGTTCAGGCCGGCTTCTCCCTCTGTCAGCACTCTAATTGAATTCTGTGTTGTCAGGGCCTCGCTGCTCCTTCAGTCCACACTTCACTCTTTCTATACAGTGCTGAGCGGGTAAGTCTCAACACTTTATCATTCTGTCAATTCAGAATGTCCTTCAAAACTTGGCTTTGATTCCTTGGAACAGAATATGCGCTAATTAGCTCTTTGTTAAATGTAATTATATTCAGCTACATGACTATCCCATATCCCAGAGAAATGGGGAGGTACTATGCGCTGAATTATGCCCTCCTAAAATTCTGTGTCGAATTCCCAACCCCTAGTACTTCATAAAGTGACTAAATTTGGAAATAAGGTATTTAAAGTGGAAATTTAGTTAATATGTCACTAGAGTGGGCTTTAATCCAACATGACTCAAAAAAGAAGAGATTAGTACACTGACACACATACAGAGAAGACCTTGTGAAGATACAAGAAATAGACAGTCATCTGCAAATCAAGGAGGGAGCTCTCAGAAGAAACCAGCCCTGTGACACCCTGATCTCGGACTTCCAGCCTCCAGGACTGGGAGGAAATAAATGTCTGTTATTTAAGTTGCTCAGTCTGTGGTATCTGTTCTGTACCCCAAGCTGACAGAATAAGAGACAAAACTGCTGTTCCTCCTCAGTGCTGCCACTGTACCTTGTGTGTGTTTCTCTATAGTTTTACCTCAAACTTGGTTTTGCCTGTTTTTAAACTTTACATAAATTGAAAACTGCAGTGTGTATCCTTCTGTGACTTGCTTTTGTTGTTCAGCACACACATTTATCTGGGTTGATGTGTGATGCTGCAGTTCACAGGTGCTTACATGGCACTCCATGTGTGGATACACCATAACTTAGACCTTTGGCTTGTGATAGACACTGGCTGGTTAATGTGTGTACATGAATATAACATGTGGATGCACTGCAAGTGTCTCTAGGCTTTGTTGCTTAGGGTGGAAGTTATGGACGTTGGGGTATGTGCATTTTCAGTTTCCTATCCAATGACAGGTGTTTCCAAAAATGAGTGTACCCATTTATACCCGCAGCAGCGATGAACAAGTGTTCTCGTTTGCTCCATGTCCTTGTCAGCACTCAGTACTGTCTCACTTCTTGGTTTTTGCCACAACCAGCTGGTGTAAAATAGTGTCCCAAAGTGTTACATTATTACATGTCGGAACCATTTGTACATCCTGTCTAGTCCTTGTTCACTTACACACCTATTTCTCAGAGGGATTAAACACATGGTGCTATATTTGGTGGTTTTCCTTTCTTTTTATCCACAAGACCTGTTACTCCTATTGTTAACACCTGGCACATGGAAGGGACTCAACAAATGGGGAAGACCAAAAGGTGTAAAGAAGGTGACATAGATGAGGGGCGTGGAGGCTTGAGGAATGCCACTGTAGGGACCCGGAGATCCCTTGCTTCCCATCGTTCCAGTGTGCAGAAGCCCAGGACTGCCAATAGGCACCGACAAGAAAGCTCTGAGGGACACCTGTTCCCTGACACAAAGGACAGCCTACCAGCTGGAAGATCCTTCTGACAGCATCTGCTCAGTCAAACACCAGTTGGGACCACCACCTCCTGCAGCACCCTACCGCCCCTCCAGGGAAAGCTATTGGTGACCGATCCCCCACATTATGAATCATAATGTAAATATCTGTGTTTTCCGGTGGTCTTAGGCGACCCTGCTAGCAGTTCTCAACCTGTGATCATGACCCACAAATTGAGAACTGCTGCTGTAGAGCCTAAGACCATTGGAAAACATTTACATTATGATTCATAACAGTAGCAAAACTACAGTTATGAAGTAGCAACGAAAATAATTTTATGGTTGGGGGTCACCACAACATGAGGAACGGTATTAAAGGGTTCCAAAGGGTTGTGGCATTAGGTTGAGAACCACTGCCCTGTAGAGATTTATACACAAGTGTTCATAGCAGCTCTACTTGGAATAGCCAAACACTGGAAACCCAGATGCCGAGCGGCAGGTAAATGGAGAACTAAATAGTAGTATGTGCAAACGTAGAATGCTGTGCAGCAATAAAGTGATGATCTATTGATACAGTTAGCAACAACAGGAATGAACCTCAGCATAACGGTGCTGAGTGGAAAAGCCAGGCCAAAAAATAAGTTCAGACTGTCTGATTCCATTTATGAAAACCTCTATAAAATGCAAAGGAATCAGTAGTGAGTGAAAGCAGACGTGTAGTTGCCTGGCCATGGAGAAATCCCACAGGGCCTGGAGGGGACATTGGGAGATGGACTCTGCCACTGGTTAATTGTGGTATTGGTTTCACATCAGAACCTACTGAAGGCCCGCCTGCGGACTGAAAGGCCCCGGTTCGATTCCGGCCAAGGGCATGCACCTTGGTTGCGGGCACATTCCCAGCAGGGGGTGTGCAAGAGGCAGCTGATCGATGATTCTCTCGTCGATGTTTCTAACTCTATCCCTCTCTCTTCCTCTCTGTAAAAAAATCAATAAAATATATTTTTTAAAAAAAATTACTGAAGGATACACTGTGAGCATTGTGTGCTAACCCTGGCAGACCGCTCGGTTGGTTAGAGTGTTATCCCAATACACCAAGGTTTCAGGTTCAGTCATAAAACAGGGCACATACAAGAATCTACCAATAAGTACATAAATAATTGGGACAACAAATCTCTCTCAGGCTGAGGGACCCCCTTCCCCCCCCCAAGGGCATGAATTTTTCTCTTTCAAATCAATCAATAAAAATAAATATTGCATGTTAATTTTACACAATAACACTTAAAGTAAAATATATTTGCAAGTGAAGAAAAAATGTTTTGAAGGAATGTTAAAAATGGTCACAGTGGTTTTCTCTGGGGAGGGCACTGAAATGGGCCCTTAAGTTCAAGGGGGACTAGAGTTGCAACTTATTACTTGGATTTTTATAACACAATGTGCCCACATATTAACTGTGCTATTTTTAAGTTAAATGGCTAGCTCATAACTGGGCTCTGGTATTTGTTGACTGCATCTTCAGAGAACCTCTGAGCTTTGTTTTTATAATCTAACTAGGGGCCCATTGCAGGAAGATTCCTGCAAGACTTCCATCGGGCTTCCCTCCTGCCACCACCACCTCTCCCACTCCGTGCAGTGCCCCCACACGCCCTGCCCACCGCTGCGGCCACTGTGACCGCGTGTGCCACCAGCGCTTTCCCTCCAGCAGCCGCCTTGCTTTCCACTTTCCCTTCCTCTTCCTTCTATGCTGTCTTCAGTCTTCACTCCTCCCTTCCTCAGTGTATGCAAATTAACTGCCATCTTTGTTGGATTAATTTGCATAGTATGATTGACTGGGCATGGCAAAGGTACGATCAATTAGCATTTTTCTTTGATTAGTGTAGATATATTTTTCAATGAATTGCTATTTATTTACTTAAAAGGCTTTCCTTGAGAATTTCTGAAGGACGGGGTTTGGAAAAACTTGCTTTTTAACAGCTGTCTTAATTTCTTCTCCAGTTCTGTTAAAAGTAAAATACTATTTTTTTTAGACTCTGACTAACGCATGAACTTTTGGACCACTGCCCACTCAAAGCACCACCTCTGTTACCAGATGTTTGTCTTGCTGCCTTCCATATTTAAAGGTTTCAGAGGAGATTTAGCCA
Organism: Nyctalus aviator; assembly: GCA_036971965.1. Lineage (NCBI taxonomy): Eukaryota > Metazoa > Chordata > Mammalia > Chiroptera > Vespertilionidae > Nyctalus > Nyctalus aviator. Next base: position 4,573,363 of record CM072931.1, read on the forward strand.
TTATAGCTGCATTATTATTTTTTCAGTAATTAACAATGTTGACAACCAGCGTTCACAAACTAATTTGAAGGTACAGAAATCTGAATTTAATTAAAGGGCCTCAAAAAGGTCTCTGCCTGTCCCTCCCCACACAGCACCCCTGGTGTCCCGGAAGTCATCACCAGGGGAATTCTAACAGCACCACTTGGCCGCAGCCAGGACTGTGAGTTGGGAAGAGACCCTGTGTGTAACATCAACCTCAGGCAAATGAGAAATGGTACTTCAGAAAGCACTGTGTCCGAACCACAGAGCAGAACGTTGAATTAAATAGAGGATCGTCTAAATTCATTTCTTCTGGTGCCATTTATTCAGCCCGCGCTCAGGCACCTTCGGAGTCCCCTGGCCTTAGGGACACAAGACATGGGCTGGCTCACCAATGAAGAGCAGGTGCCCTGGGAGCACACAGCAGTCCCAGGGGGGCAGCGCCATTTCTTACCCGCCACTCCCGCAGGGGCAGGCTCTCCGGGCCACATTCCTTTGGGGAGCTGGGGAAGGCTCCACAGTAGGGGCCTGGCCTACAGATTCCTGGTAGAAAATACAGGGGTGGGAATTCTGGATAAAGAAACAATGTCTGGAGGGGCTTCTGGCCTTTTGTTCTGGGGAGACCAAGTCATTCTTTGTCCCTGGACTGTAGGAGCGGAGAGCGTTGGGGGAGAAATAAAGCCAAGAGGCAGTCTAATGCCAGATTTCAAAGGGCCCTCCCCCCAGGACTAGCAGTGGGTGCACTGTTTGCGCCCACAGACGTGCTGATGGACAGGGCGGCAGGACTCAGAGACCCGCCTTCTAGTTTGGGGTCTTCTCTTGGCCCTGGGGCAGTCCCTGTCCCTGCCCCTTGGTCCTGGCCTGGCGAGGGGCCTGGCTCAGGCAGGAGCTCTCCAGCTCGGAGACGGCGGTGAAGGAACCGGCTCGGCTCAGCGCCCCGAGGCACGAGCTGCACATCTTGGCTGAGGCGTCTCCCAGTGACCGAGAAGAAATGGGGACCCCAGCACAGTCCCTCCCAGCGCCAGGGACCCGGCTTGTCTGGAGTAGTAGCAAGGTCCCCGCCCGCACCCCAAACCCCAGCCCGTCCTCAGCCCAGAGGCAGCACTAGCCGCCGGGCTCAGCCCCTCCCGGGAAGGCGGTACCCAGCGGCCTTGGCTACAGGGCAGGCTGCACACACCCCACCTGCAGCCCTGTCCCCGCCTGTGGCCGGGACCAAACAGCCATGTGGCCGCCCCGCGGGGGACGGCAGAGCCTCCGCCTTCTTCCCCCGCCGGGCCCGCAGCCCGAGGCCCCGGCTGCCCGCCGGCTACCCGCGCCCGCCCCAGGTCAGGCACTGCCACCGGGACAGGCCTCCACCGGACACCGGCCCTCCGGCTCCGGCGGCGGAGACACAGGCGGACCCGGATCCGGTCACAGCGGGGGGCCGGCTGCGCGCCCAGCGGGTCCCAGGAGCGGCTGCAGGGCTCTCCCCGCCGCCCCCGCCCCTGCCCTCCAGCCCTCCCCCCGCCCCCTGCCCCTGGCCCCCGCCACCTGAGGAGCAGCCTGGCCCAGCCCCGCCCCCGCCTCCCAGCCCTGCTCAGGCCGATCCTCTGGCTCCGCCTCAGCCCGCCTTCCCCGGCTCCGCGCCCGGCGCCGAGGGTTCCTTTTCAGTGTCTGCCTCCCAGGCGGCCCCCGCACCCCGTTCCTCGGGCACCCCGTTCCCCGGGCACCCCGTTCCCCGGGCACCCCGTCCCCCGGGCATCCTGTCCCCCGGGCACCCCGTCCTCCGGGCACCCCCTCCTCCCAGCATCCCGTCCCCCGGGCACCCCGTCCTCCGGGCACCCCGTCCTCCACGCACCCCGTCCTCCCGGCACCCCGTCCTCCCAGCACCCGGTCCTCCGGGCACCCTGTCCTCCACGCACCCGCGCTTCAGCTAAGGAGCGCAGCACCTCCTGCCCCGGTGGGGGAGCTCTGCTGGTCCCCAGGGCTTTCCTTCTGGGTCGGATGGGATGTACCATGTTTTCATGACCACGGACACGTCATTTCACCCCACCGTGCCTCAGTTTCCCTGGCTCACGCAAAAGCTAATTACTTGGGCCTCTTAGGAGGCTAAATCTCTCATGAATGTGTCAAGGGCTGGGCCTAGGTTCTCAATCTCCTCATTGAGACTAGCCAACCTGCCAAGGAACCCCAAGGCCAGGCCAGCCACTGCAGTCACCCCCTTTATGAAAGGGGCTCCAAGACAGAGGTGCTCAGAAGCACTGATTTCATCATATTGCGGCTGGCGAACAGGAGAGAGGCGGCAGTGCTCTGGGCTGTGGGCTCTGGGCTGGAGGCTGCGGGCTGGAGGCTGGAGCCTCCGCTCCCCACTGGTCCCCACCCACTCTGAGAGCTGAAAGGCGTGGAGCGGGCATGGGGGTGGGCTGGACTCAGCTGTTTACATGCTAAGAAGACAGCAAACTCTTGAAGAGCTGGGAAGAAAGTATTTTAGGCTTTGCAAGGCCATGTCTGGCCTCTGTTACATATCTACCTTGTGTTGTTGTTTGTTTTTCTTTTCTTACAATCCCTTCAAAACAAATAAAAAGCCATGTGTGGCTTGCAAGCTGTACAACAGCAGCTGCGGGCTGGATGTGGCGGTTGGCCATACTTGTCTGGAGCCTTGGGCATCATGGAGCTTCCGTGTTTCTTCCATCCTCTGGGCAAAACCCTGCTGTGTCCCTGTGTCTCCTAGCCACGTCCCGTGCCTGTGGCTGCCGTGGCTGCACTGGGTACTGCGCTGTCCTGTGTGTGTGTGTGTGTGTGTGTGTGTGTGTGTAGTTTTTCACATGTTTTGCAAACAGTGCTTGGAGCTAACCTTGGGGTGCCAGCTCTGCACCCATGTCAATGGGCAGTTCTGCTCTCCTGTGTGTAGAACGTTTGGGCCCTTCTACTACTGAGGCTGCAGACTTCTCACACTTTCGAGGCACTTTCGAGGCCCACACTATTATGATCCTTCCCAGGTTAAACCTTTCTTCTGCTCCCCGTTGCTTTTCAGACAAAATGCAAACCACTTTGTACACCATGTAACACCTCCTTCAAAATGTCTTACCTGACTCCTGGTGCCCTACGTGCCCTGGCCGCTCCCATGCCCCTGATCACACCTAAGTGTCTTCCCTCTGACATTCTTGTCTATTCCATGTTCCATGCCTCTGATTCTGTTTTATTCACTAGTGTATTTTTTCATTAAATATCTTGTTTATTCTGATTTTTAGATTCAATTGTTGATAGATATGTATTTGTTACCGTTTTATTGTTCATATTTTTAAAAATATATTTTATTGATATTTTACAGAGAGAAAGGGAGAGCGATAGAGAGTTAGAAACATTGTTGAGAGAGAAACATTGATCAGATGCCTCCTGCACACCTCCTACTGGGTATGTGCCTGCAACCAAGGTACATTCCCAGGGTGAAGCGAACAGTGTGCCCTTGACTAGAATCGAACCTGGGACCTTTCAGTTGGCAGGCCAATGCTCTATCCACTGAGCCAAACCAATTAGGGCTTATTGTTCCTATTTTTTATGTCTTCACCTCCTACTCCTTATCATCCTCCTCCTCTTCTTCCTCCTCCTCCTCTTCCTCCCCCTCCTCCTCCTCCTCCTCCTCCTCCTCCTCCTCCTCCTCCTCCTTCTCCTCCTCCTCCTCCTCCTCCTCCTTCTTCTTCTTCTTCTTCTTCTTCTTCTTCTTCTTCTTCTTCTTCTTCTTCTTCTTCTTTTCTTCTTTAATAATACCCTTCAACATTTCATATAATACTGGTTTGGTGGTAATAAACTCCTTTAGCTTTTTCTTATCTGTGAAGATCTTTATCTGACCTTCAATTCTAAAGGAGAGCTTTGCTAGATAGAGTAATCTTGGTTATAGGCCCTTACTATTCATCACTTTGAATATTTCTTGCCACTCCCTTCTGGCCTGCATAGTTTCTGTAGAGAAATCAGATGTCAGTTCTATGGGCACTCCCTTGTAGATAACTAACTGCTTTTCTCTTGCTGCTTTTAAGATTCTCTCTTTGTCTTTTGCCCTTGGCATTTTAATTATGATGTGTCCTGGTGTGGGCCTCTTTGGGTTCCTCTTCTTTGGGACTCTCTGTGCTTCCTGGACTTGTAAATACATTTCTTTCACCAGATAGGGGAAGTTTTCTGTCATTATTTCTTCAAATAGGTTTTCAATTTCTTTCTCTCATCTCCTTCTGGCACCTTCATAATGTGTATATTGGTTCACTTGAAACTGTCTTAGGAACTCATTACACTTTCTTCATATTTTTGGATTCTTTTTTTCTTTTGCTCTCTGATTGGGTGTTTTTTGTTTTCTCATATTCCAAATCTTTGACTTGATTCTCAGAATCCTCTTCTCTACAGTTGAATCCCTACAAATTGTTCTTTATTTCAATTAATGTATACTTAATTTCTGACTGGTTCTTTCTTGAAAGTCTCACTAAGTCCATTGAAGCTCTCATGAAGATCTTTGAGTAACCTTAAAATGATGGTTTTGAACTCTCAATCCAGCAGAGTTCCATTTTTTCCATCAGTGACATGTTTCTTTGTCTTTGCAGTTTGGCTGCTTCCCTGTTTTTGTTTCTATGTATTAGGTAGACCTACTATGTCTCCTGGAGTTGGTAAACTGGCCTTGTGTAGTAGGTATCTTATAGGGTCCAGTGGCTCAACCTCCCTGGTCACTTGAGCTGGGCACTCTATATGCACCCCTGTGTGAGCTGTGCACAGTCTTATAGTTGAGCCTTGATTACTGTTAGTATCTCTGGGAGGAGTTGACCTTGGGGATAATTGGCTGTGAGGACCAGCTGCAACTACAGTGGGAGAGCTACTGTGCAGGAGGCAAAGCCCAGCTGTGAAGCAAGGCAGGCTGGCACTAGTGCTGAGTCTTGGGCTTTTTGTTGTTAGGTTTGGAGCATCTGACACCAGCTGCAGTTTGTTTGCGAGGTTTTAGCAAAGTCTGAAGCCTGAGCCAGGACAGGCCATTCATATGAAAAAGCTGCTGCAAACACCTTGGGTGGGGCTACAGATTGGATGGGGCGGGGGTCTCAGGGAATTCCCAGGGTGAAGCGAACAGTGTGCTCCAGGCTGATGGGGACTCAGCTACAGCTACAAGTCAGACCTTTGACAGAGGTGGTCCCAGCACAGGAACAATGCACCGATCTGGGAGGAAGCAGCCCCTGGGTTCTTGCCCTGTCAGACAGTCCAGTTCCTCCCTGTATGTGTCTGGGTCCCCCAGAGCTACCTGGTGCTGGAGCTCAAAGGTATTGAGTCCATGTGCGCTGTCCCTTTAAAAGGAACACCTAGATCTCCAGCAGCCTCCATGTCTTTCAACTACAATCCCCATTGGTTTTTACTGCCCATAGTTGAGGGACTTCTCTTCCCAGCTAAGGGGTCCTGGGCTGAGTGGCTGGTGTGGGGCTGGTACCCCTTGCTCCTCATGGGCAGCCTCCATAGATGATCTCCCTCCCAATTAAAAAATGCACCTGTGGATGTCAAACCAACTGGTTCTGCACCTCCACCCTCCCACCAGCCTCAATGTGCTTTCTCCTTTACTTCTCTAGTTGTAGGACTTCCATTCAGCCAGCTTTCAGGAGGTTCTGAATGATGGTTGTTCTGTATTTTAGTTGTAATTGTTATGTGGTTGTGGGAGGAGGCAAGTACAGGTGTTTGCCTGTGCTGCCACCTTGGTTCCAAGGAATACAAATTAAAACAAAAAACAGAAGTAGCAAGCTTTGAAACAACTTCAAGTGTCCCCGCTATGTGGGTAACTGGAGTCCCTGAAGGAAATGATAGGGTTTGGGGGGGGGGAGAGAGGGAGGCAGGAAAAGTACAGTGGCACCTCATTTCTCAAACTTAATTCATTCCGGAAGGCTGTTCCAGAAGCAATTTGTTAAAAAACTGAATCATTTTTTCCCATTAGAAATAATGTAAGTTGAATTAATTCATTCCAGACTCCATAACCTTTTTTATTACATACAGTACATGTCTAATGTACTGTTTAATCCTACCTAATAAAAGAGTAATATGCAAATTAACCATCACTCCACAAGCCATGCCCATAAGCCAATCAGAGCAAGTATGCGAATAAACCCAACCAGGATGGCTGTGGCCACAGAGAGCAGGAGGGAGGCTCCCTTCCCCCCCCCCCCGCCCCCACGGCAATGAAGGAAGCCAAGCTTTCCACCTGCCCTTGCCTGCCTAAGCCTCCACTCAAGGCTTCAAAGTTTCAATTTATAGAAGGTAAACAAATCCAAACAGAAACAGTTGCCACCAATGAGCAAGCAGGAGGCTTGGGTCTGCTCCAGGCTACAAAGTTCCAATTGTAGAAAGTAAATATATCCCAGATACAAGAGCCTCCACTTGGGTCGCTGGAGGGCGTGGCTGGCCTGCAAACCACTACAGGCCCCTCACTCAGGCTACCCCATGCCCCCATCCTGATCCAGGACACCCTTCAGGGCAAACCAGCTGGCCCCCACCCATGCAACAGGCCTCTATCATATCTAATAAGAGTAATATGCAGCTGAAACCGGTTTGGCTCAGTGGATAGAGTATCGGTCTATGGACTGAGAGGTCCCGGGTTGGATTCCAGTCAAGGGCATGTACCTTGGTTGCGGGCACATCCCCAGGGGGGGTGTGCAGGAGGCAGCTGGTCGATGTTTCTCTCTCATCAATGTTTATAACTCTCTATCCCTCTCTCTTCCTTTCTGTGAAAAATCAATAAAATATATTTTTTAAAAAAAGAGTAATATGCAGATTGACCATCACTCCACCACACAAGATGGCTGCCCCCATGTGGCCAAAGATCCTGCCCCTATGTGGCCACAAGATGGCCACCATAGATGGCCAGCCGGGGAGGGCAGTTGGGAGGGACCAGGCCTGCAAGGGAGGGCAGTTGTGGGTGATCAGGCAAGTAGGGGAGGGCAATTGGGAGGCACCAGGCCTGCAAGGGAGGGCAGTTGAAGGTGATCAACCCTGCAGGGGAGGGCAGTTAAGGGTGACCAGGCCAGCAGAGGAGGGAAGTTGGGGGCAAGCAGGCTGGCAGGGGAGCAGTTAGACATCAATCAGGCTGGCAGGGGAGTGGTTAGGGGGTGATCAGGCTGGCAGGCAGAAATGGTTAGGGGCAGGCAGGTGAGCAGTTGGGAGCCAGCAGTTCTGGATTGTGAGAGGGATGTCCCATTGGTGGAACCGGGCCTAAACAGGTAGTTGGACATCCCTTGAGGGGTCCCAGATAGGAGAGGGTGCAGGCTGGGCTGAGGGACAACCCCCCTTCCCCTGTCCCCATGCATGAATTTCATGCACCAAGCCTCTAGTTTATAAATAAACATTTATTTTCTTAAATTTATCAAACCACCTTCTACTAGCCTTAAACAAAATTTTCATATATGACTCCTAGGAAATGCTGTCACCAGCTAACTGACCTCACTGTCCCGGGGAAGACCTGCTCACAGAGGCGATGCTGAAGTTGAGATTTAAGATGAACTGAGACCAACAAGTCAACCCATCAGGGGACTGTGGCCAGTTAAGAGAACAAGATCTGGGCTTCCTAGAAATATCACAATGGTGGGTTGAGATTTAATTCCTTCTAATTGGCTACTTTTTTTTTCAAAAAAGATCTAGATTTGATTGGGATAGATTATGTCTGATTTTGCTGATTAAAAACTTAAGGGCTCCCCCTTTAGGGCCTTTTCTGTCCCCTCTTCTTCCCTGGAGAAGAATTGCTTTTGCCTTTCTCCCTCCTCAGCTCCAAGGTCCCTTCTTTTGCTTCTAACACTTGTTTCCTAAGCCTATGCAGCCCTACCGACTCATTCCTACCTCTGTTAACTTTCTAAATAAGCTCTCTCTTATAATTTGAAAAAAAAATTGGGGGCTCTTTTTTTTTTTTTTAAGCTGTGTTTTTATTTTTTTAAAATGCATTTTTATGGATTTCAGAGAGGAAGGGAGAGGGAAAAGAGACAGAAACATCAATGATGAGAGAGCATCATTGATTGGCTGCCTCCTGCACGCCCCATAGTGGGATGGAGCTCACAGCCTGGACACGTGCCCTTGACTGGAATCGAACCCCGGACCCCTCAGTCTGCAGGCATCGTGACCCATTGAGCCAAACTGGCTAGGTTAGGGGTTCCACTTTTGTACTTAATGAAATGTCCAGAGGTGGGGAGGCAGGGCTGCTGGCGTGGAGGCTCTGGAACTCTGCCCTCTTCCTCCAGGGGTGCTGTGTGCTGGCAGAACAGGGTCACGAGGAGACTGCTCCCTGCGGGCATCCTGGAGGAAGGAAGGGACAGACAGAGGGCGAGGCCCAGAGGCATCTGCCTCTTTTTAAGCAGCTTCCTGGGAAGCCCCACCCAACAGCTCCCACTTCTGTTTCTGTGGCTCACCCCACCCACCCCTAGCTGCACAGGAAGCAGAAAACAGTGTTTTTAGCTGCCCACCACTGCTGGCCTGAGGAGTCAGGGTCCTTTGGGTAGGAAAGAGGTGAAAAGTGGGCAGTGGGCAGGCCAACCAGCAGTGCCAGCCACACCTAAGGTGCCCCTGGTTCAGTGGAGCTGGGGAGGCTGAGGCAGCAGCCTGAGCCTGGTGCCTGGACCTGCCCTCTGCAATCTTTCCTAAGGAGATGCTCACGCTGCCTCCAGAGGACACACACTAGTTCATGGGACCTTGCCTCCAGCCCAGACACGTGGGCCATGACCGAGGCTACTGGAGACAGCCTGCTCAGTGGCATCAGCGCCGGCTGCCACTCTGAAAGGGCAGCTGGAGTGCCCGCAGGCCTCAGGCTGGAGGAGTTAGGGCCCGCGGCCCAGCGCCTGGAGGTCCCCAGCTCTCCCAGCAGAGGAGGCGCTCCTGCAGCGCCCAGCGCACTCCTCCCGGAGCGAACAGGCTCCAGGAGGCAGCGTGTGCCTCAGGTCCCCCCAAAACACTTTCCACCAGGACCTGCTTGCTTTTTAAAAAAAAAATTTAATTCAAATTTTTAATTAGAGTTGAGGTTCAGTATAGTTTCAGGTGATCAGGCACTACTTTCAAGAGCTCATTAAAAGAATGGGCATCACTACCTCCCACACCCCTCCACCCCATGCTGACCATGCTGACCTGCTCCGCGGGCTCCACCAGGGGCAGCTGGGCTGTGCCACGCAGGGCCATCTGTCCCAACAGGCACTGGAGGATATTGTGCAAGGCAGCACCGGGTTCTGTGCCAAGTCAAATAAAGGCAAAGCTTCCCCAGAGCCCGTCTCATTCCTCCTCTCCTTCCCCCGCCAGCGAGACCTGCACAGGGAAGTGAAGTCGGGTCTAGGAAGCAGTCTACAACTTTTCACGTTTGGTTGCAACGTTCAAGTTGCTAGACTTCACCGTTTAAAAGAGGCTTTTCCACATTGTGGTATCTCTCTTGATAAGTGGTCTTACCTTGGTAATAGGTCATCCAAAGCTTTAAAAAACAAACACACAGGAATCTGTTTAAAAAGCACTTGTTTCTTGGGGCTCACACAGGCAGCCTTGAATGGTGGGGCCACGGGCTTGGCCCCGGTGTGGGTGTGCAAGCGGAGAACCCCTGGCCCAGCTGAGCAGGAAAGCTCTGCTCCGCAGGCTCACAGAGCACTGAGAGCTCACTGAGCTGCAGATGCTGGAAATCACAATAGCAATGGTTTCCCAGGAAAGAAGCCGCGGCCATTCTCACTGCAGAATAATGACAATGATTTGTTGTTTTCTTAGGAAAAGGGTTAACTGACAAAAATCTAACAAATGCAAAGGGAAAGCTCATTCTGTGAGCCTAAGCCTTACACAACATGCTCCCCTTAAGTGATCATTTTAGAGAGATCCCTGAAGACCATCACCCCTGCACAGCCCCCCCCCCCCCCAACACCTTCCCCTCCCCAGAAAGGATGTCTGACACCAGCAGAAGGACGAAGGACAAGGTCATAGAACTACGATGGGGTGATCCCTGGGCCAAGCCCAAGCCCCTCTGCAGCTCTCCCTGGGCGCATGAAAAGCCTGCTCCCTCCCCAATTCACCGCTGACTCCTTCTGGAGTCAGACCACCCGTACCGGGGTGCTTGGAATAAATATTGCTTTGGTTACACTGGGCCTTGAGTCGTTCTGTGTGACCCCAGCCCAACCCCAAACCTTTCACTTAGTATACTCTGTTTATGTTAACGAGTTAATTCCATTCTTAAAATAATTGAGGGAGGTAAGACTTATTATCTCCACTTGATAGAAGGAAACTCCTGGTCCGAGCATTTAAATGTAACCTCGTGCAGCCCAAGATCACACAGACATTGGAAGAGTAGGCGTAATGCAAAGCCCAGTCCGTCTGACTGGAAGCCTGGCTTCTCCAGCCTCTGCCCCAGAATACTGACCTGCAAATCTCTCCTTAAAGGGCCCTGCTGTTCTCCAGGAAGGAGCTTGCTCTTCTGAATTCCAGCCACCAGTTTTTAGTGAACATTGACCATGAAGTTCAGTCCCGGCTATGGAATCCTTAGTTGCACCGATCGGTAGATTTGTATGCAATTAGTAGAATTGCATGCGATGCTCCACATAAATGACATTAGGGGAATTTCACTCCCCTTCAGAGGGAAACAACGGGGTCCTCGCTGCACAGAGGAAAGAACAGATTAGTGGTTTATCTAAAATCAGACAGTTAGCAGCTTGGATTCCAAATATCATTCTCAAGGCCCTCCTCCCAGCTACCTTGTTTTCAGTGGTGACTGTTTGCAGTTGACACCAGCTCTGCCAGCTCAGCTGGAAGGAAGGAAAGGGACTGTTGAAAAGCACGGGGGAAAGGACAGGGTGGCCTCAGAGGTGACAGGGCCCAAACTGAGTTACTGTCAGAAGCACCCTTCTGTCTTTTGTCTATTTCTCTGCGGTTGTTTTGCTTTTTCCCTGAAGAAAGCCCTCTTCTCTCCTGCCATTAAAGCTTCTAGTCCGAAGCGAAGGGGTCCTTTTCTCCTAGTTTCCGAAAGGACTCTGCTTGGCCTGTGTCGAAACCAGTGCCCCAGCCCACAGCGAGGCGGCCGTGAGGACACAAACTCATGACCATGGGAGCCAGGCTCTTAACAAAAATGAAGCTGGCTAAAGGACAGGGAGGCTGTGCCAATTCGCAGGTGCCATGCTGTGCATAAAGAAAACGTTCGCCTGTTGGAACACAGGCTGAGTGTACGTTTTTGTTTGTTTTTTAGAAAAGCAAGAAACCCAGATGATTAAAATATTAAATGTCTTACTTCTTTTGAAAGTTGTCAGCTAATTAAAAATAGACTTCAACGTGAGAGAGAAATGCCATAGATGTCCACTACCTTTTTCTAGAAACATTCTTCTTCTCACTTTAATTTCAATCTATGTATTCCTCTGAGGTGAGTGTGGCTGAACAGGAGCAAATTCAATTTTCAGCCACATCCTTTGTAAATTCTGTATTGGTCATCTGGCACCTCAATTTGGGAATATTGGGGGACTTGTTTGTTTGAGGTCTCTGCTAAAACTGAGTCATAAAATTTCCCATTTTGATAGTATGTTACATTTTACTTTAAGAAAAATCTCCATACATGGAGTCTGAAGAAGTGTCAACTCAGCTTCCTTCCTAATTTTGGTGCAAATTTTATTCTATTTGGCAAATATTTATTTTGGTTTGTGGTTGTGGTGTTGCATATTTTTTTTTCCTCTCAAAAAATGGTAGTTTAACTTTTTAAAAATTCTTTTGTTGTTTTTAATGGATTTTAAGGCAAGAGAGAATATAAAATTGCCATTGTTTTTATCCAGAAGCCTAGATTTCATGGTAGTTTTACTGCACGTATCCCCTGAGGTATCTCAATGGAAGAAAGTCCTATTGTTATATTAAAATATGATTAATGAAAAAATAAATAAATAAAAATAAAAATAGACTTACAACATTGCAAGGACATAACAGATGGGCACTCCAGGCCATCACCAGTTTGCAGCCTCGGTGGTGTGCAGGGATGTGTGCCTTTTCCGGGACCTGACTCAGAGTGAGACCTCAGGAGGCCCTACCCAGCACCCTCATCCGGATTTACCCACCCATGCTCTGCTCTAAGGCGCAGTGAGCACCCAGGATTGTGGGCGGGGAGTCTGAGTTGTGAGTGGGCACCCAGGATTGTGGGCGGGTGAGTCTGAGGTTACATTTAAATGCTTGAGAATGATATTTGCCCCTGAGCCTGGGGCAAACTGCTCACCTGGGGCAAAGCGCTGACTCAGGGAGCAGTCTTGCACAGAGCCCCAATGCCACCTGGTAGGGGCTGCCGGGAGTGTGGCTGCTTTATCTGATTTATTTGTGCTTCAGGAACACAAAGGTGGAGGGAGGGTTTTGTCCTGAGGATGCCTGCAGAGAGGTGTGGACAAAAAGCGTGGTCCGAGATGGCACGGCCGTAGGGACGCTGGGTCTCTGGGGGCCTTCGGAGCTGGGCTACCCTTGGAACCTCAGCAGAGCAGTTTGGCGTCTTCTCAGGGTTCAGCGTCTCCGTCCCTTCCTGGCCTGGCTAGCTGGTATTCCCTCTGCCTTTTCACACTCAATGCTGATCCCCGCCTTCAGGAGTGGACTCCTGCTTGCCGCCCTCTTCCCCGTTTTGTATCCTTGGAGCTCAACCCGTCTACAAACTGCCCTGGTCTCTTGGCTTTTAATTCCACGCTTCTTTGAAAAGATGTTTGTTGAGCTTCAGAGCCCTGTCCTAGGAGATGGAGACACGGCTGTGAAAACACAGACAAGGTTCTTGCTTTCTTGGTGGGCAAACAATAAAAGAAGCAAGATGGGTTTAGAGTGTGAACATGCTGAGGGGTTATAAAGAGGGAGGTGAGATAGGGATGGGGTTGGTTGGCTGGGTGGTCAGGAAAGGACTTCCTGAGCTGGCTAAGTGTAAATGCCACCTGAATGGCCAGGATCCGCCGGCCAACATGGGGACGAACATTGCAGGAGGCTTGAGCAGTGAGTGTTTGGAGCTGTGCCCTCACAAGCATGGGGAGTGGAGGGGAGATTGAGGGCAGGTTTCTGGACAGGCTTGGACTTGACTCTAAGGATTACCATGGGCTGGCTTGCCTGGGCAGCAGTTTGCCCCCTCAGTCGGGAGCAGGGATAAAATTCATGCTCTTCCAGCCTCTGCGAATAATGATCAGTAATGACACCAGGTCTGTGCATCACTCAGCAGTTCCAAATCACTCCCCCACTGTGATCTCACTGAACACGGGGTCTGCCCCAGAGCGCATCTCCGAACAGGAGTGGCACTTTCAGCTCTGTTCCTTGTTTGCTTCATTCCAAAAGCGGTGCTCTTCCCACGGAATGCCCTTTTCATCTCCAAGAACCCACACGCAGGAGGAGAGCACACTGTGTGGGCATGCCCCACCCATCAGGCTAGCTTCCGGTGGAAGTATTCCTAAATTCCAGGGGCTTAAGTTGTAACCGGACAATCAGTGGGTCTGTGCTGTCTGTCACTCATGGGTTGGGTCAAACATGAGCGTTTATCCCAGTCCTACCTGCAGCATGGGGGAGAGCAGCAGGTCAGCCTCAGGAATCTGCTCTGCACCTGCCATAAGCCAGCTGCTTAAACAGTAAAAGCACAAAAGAAAAGCAGGCAAAAGGCAGTTTACAGATATGCAAAAGGACTGGGGTCTTCAAAGGGCTGAATGATGTGCAAGGGCTGAGGTTACAGGGGAAATAGCCAGGGGAGTGCCAGCCGGGCAGTTCACAGGTGAGCAGGCTGGAGGGCTGCAGAGGCCTGCAGGTGTGCAAAGGGCTGGCGGTTCTGGCTTCTGCAGCAAAGTTGTTCATCTTCCCATGATAACGGGCAGCTCCCTATGTAGGGGGGAGGGCTGCATCTCCAGGTGTGCTCCAGCCAGGTTAGAATGTGCCTTCTGTGATCAGAATAAAAGAGTCATGGTTCACAGAGCATGATTCATACTTCTCACAATACTAGCTGGTTCCCCAAATTCTATTGCTGCCCCCTTTCAAAATGAGGTAAGTCATGTCTATCTCACTTAAAGTACAAGCATCAGTGGACGACAGCAGGGACTGAGGTTCCCCTCCATGTGTCTTTCTACCACACCCCATCCCCACCCAAGCAGCTGGAAATCAGAAAGGGGGAGAGAAAGGCCAAACCCTCCCTTTGGAGGGCAGAACCCAGAAACCCAATCCATTCTCCTGCTCACATCTCAGCAGCCAGAACTTAGCCACATAGGTACACCCGAAGGCACTCTATTTCTGCTATCACCTAAAAACTGGGTTTCTATTTACTACAGAAAAGGGAGGCAATGGATATGGGGGAACGTGAACCCTGAGGGGAAAAATTAAGGACACCTGCTAAAAAGGGCTCTGGAGGGCTAACTGGGCTCAAATTAAAAACAAAGAAACCAGAACCTACCAGCCATTTCTGCACAAGGGCCTCTTACACAAACCATACTTTAGAGAGAGCCTCTGTGCTAAACTGCCAGCTTGTTCTGTAGTTCGGCTAGTGGCTCCTTATAAAGGTTTCCTGGAATCCCATTTCAACCAATAGTATTGAGGCTTTCCCTGTCCAATAGGAGCTTTGGGGCTCTGGTCCAATCAGAGCACCTTTATCCTGACCAATCAGAAAAGCTCTATTCTGACCAATCAAGACAGTGCCTTTTGGGCCAATGAAACTGTGAGGATTTGATGTCCTCATTCGCATGAGGATAGGCCAATCAGGAATCAAAGGTGGGAGCGTCTGTCCATATAAGACAGTTCCCCTGCAGCTGGAGGAGCACACTTTCCACCAGAGCTTGAGAACAGAGTTTAGCTGGTAGAGCTGAGCCACCCAAAACTGCTTGCTGCAGGAGTTCCACAGACATGCAGTTCGGCCGTAGCACTTTTGTGCTGTTCCTTAGCAGTGCTATATTCACAGCCATACTGTATCCCTGCTGAGCTGTTTGCACCAGATCAAGTTTTCCTCTTCACTGTCTCCCAAATTTCTTCTTCCTGTTGGCATTGAATTGGTGGCAACAATTGGTTGACAGGAACAACTATCTCTGGCATAGCTTTTGTATTTATAATTTTTTTTTAATTATGAAAGCAATACATACTTGCTAAGAACCCAGAAATGTGTAAAGGCAAACTTCATGAGTAATTCTATAGCTAACTATTGTTTAAGATTTATGGGGTCATGTCATACACATTACTTTGTAACCTTATTTCTCAAATAACAATATAACCCTGACAGTCTTTATATTTACAACTATAGGTTTACACCACCATCATAGTTTTTCAGGGCATGTTTTGATGATTTGTCATAAACTGGAAAATAGCTGTAATTTGCATTTACTTGCTTATGCGGATCAACATCTTTTTGTATTTGTTGGCCATTTTATTTATTTTATGAATTGCTAGTTTACATCCTTAGTCTATACTCTTTCCTACTCATTTGAAAAAATGTACTATATATATTTAACTACTAGCAAATACTCATGTAGTGCATATATGCACTAAGCACTGTCCTAATACTTATAATATCTAATCCTTACAATTCTATAAGGCAAGTGGTATAATCCCATTATTATATATGAGAACCTGAGGCACAGAAGATTAAGCAATATGTTAAATTCTATATAATAATAACCTAATGTATAGTGTTGGGTTGTCCATTCAACCAATCAAAGCGTAATATGCTAATGATATGTTTAGGCCACTCAACTGCTGGCTATGATGTGCACCAGGCTTCTGGTGTTGTATAGTTGTGCAGTGCAGAAAAGGCAAAACTGGGGTTCAAACTCAGCAGTCTGGTTGCAGATCTTTGCTCTTAACTACTAGACATTTACATTCATATTTTGTCTGTAATGAAAAAACAAAGTTGTTTTTTCCCATTTGTCAGTCTTTTAAAGTTAAAAGCCCTCCTTCTATCTTCCCCCCCCCCTTTTTTTTTTTTCCAGGCCAAGCTTCTTTTCTTTCCTGTTCACTTTCAGCCCACAAAGTAACTTTGCACCCTAGCTTTTCTGGCATTTATTGCAAGTACTCATACAAGTGAGATCATAAATGTAAATGCAATGGGTACACTCTAAGTCCGTCAAAAACATGTCACCCATGAGGATGCTAATGTTTTCACTCTTAGAAATATTGTGCACAAAGTTATAGCCAGTTAGTGAAAACAGGGAGCCAAAGTGGGGGCGGGGGACCTCAGACACAGACCTACCCAGCGCTCTCCCCTCTCTGGGGCTCTAGTGTGGGAAAGTCCTAATGGGCACACAGGAACTATGCTTCAGGTTAATTGAAAATTTATGTATTTATTAATTCCAGAGAGAAAAAAGAGGAGAGAAAATCACCCATTTGTTCTTCCACTCGATTGATTCTGAAAATAGGAAAATTAAAGATTGCCATGAAAAGATACACTCAAACCTGAGGCAGTCGGTGAAATGCCAAGTTCACCTACAGCTTGGGAAGCTGTGGGGCGGCCCCCCTCCCCGTGCGGAACCCCAGCGCTGCCGCCCAGCGCGCCCTCGGCCGCCACGTGACGGCACCGTCCGTCCCGCTGAGAGGAGGTGGGGGGAGGAGGAGGGGGAGAGGAGGAGCGGGAAGAAGAGGAGGGGGGAGAGAAGCACCGCCCACCACCCGAGAGGAGGAGGGGGAGAGGAGGATGAGGAAAGAGGAGGGAGAGGAGGAGTGGGGAGAGAAGCACCGCCCACCACCCGCCGGCAGTTCAATAGGAAACCGAGCGGGCAGGGGGGCGGGCCCGCGCGCCCTACCGCAGTGACCGCCCAGCACAGGGCGGGCCCAGCCACCGCCCTCCAGTGGGGTCCGGGCGCCCGTTTCCGCCCAGGCGAAAGGGCGAGGCGAACGTCAATCAGGCGGTCCAGCCAATGGGCTCGCGCGCTGCGCTCGGGGTCCGCGCCCGCCTCGGCCTCCCCGGCGCCCGCGCTGCTTTCCCTCAGGCCGCCGCGGCCCTCCGCCCGCGCTCCCGTTCGCGTCCTCGCGCGCCGCTCCCGGGGGATGGCGGGTGGCGGCGGAAACGAAGGCCGGGCCGACTCCGCGAAGGGAAGCTGCAGGCGGTGGTCTTTTCTGCGAGCCCCAGGTCAGCAGGGTAAAGGGACGGCGCGCGCGGGCCCGTCGCCATTTTCCTCCGCTTGACTCCCTGGGGCGGTGGGAGAAAGGGGCGTTGGGCCGGCCGGAAGAGGCTCGGGGGCTGGGGCGGGCGGGCGGGCCGGCCCCGAGGGGGACCGCGGGTGCCGGCGGTGCGGGCGGGGGATGGGCGCCGCGTGGCGCCGCCGCTGGCCCCTGCCCCCTCCGCTTCCCGCCCAGCGCCTCGCGGCCGGGGGAGGGGTCATTCTTCACATTCTTCCCCCGCCCTTCCCCCCGCCGCTTCCAGCTTGGCGGGAAGTCCGGCCCCCGGTCGTCGCCCATTGGCCGGCTCCTCCTCCCGCTGTAGCGCGACTGGCTACTGGAGTCGCCAGGTCCCGCACGTCACTTCCGCCATCAAGTTTTTGGGCCGGGGAGACCTTGGCCTTGGAGGCCGGGGTGCGGGAGGGAAGGCAGGAAGTGCGGGAAGTGGGGGACCCTACGGGGCCGTGCGGGCCGGCCGCCCCAGCCCTGGCTCCCCGCTCCCAGTCCACTCGGCCCGGAGCAGCCGTGCCTTCGGGCCCGTCCTTGGCGGGGAGGGTTGCCTGGCGCCCTGGGCCACCGCCAGCGGCCGCAGCCCTGAGCCGTGGCTGCACTCCTGGCAGCAGGCTGGCTGTACACGTCCCGGGCGGGCTCCGATGCGAGGAATATGTAACCTTTATGTCCTTGGCCGGCAATGGCCTTCTGCCCAACTTTTACAGTAGGGCCTGGACCCGTGCCCTCTGTGTCAGAGATGAGGGTGTGTTTTAATAAACTTATTTACGAGAGTGTTGGCAAACGAGAAGGAAGCATTGGGCACAGTGAGTGTTAAATTCTTGAAGTAATTAGGAGACTGGATGAGTAAAATTTGTAAAATTTTACTTGTAAGTACTGTGTTCTTGGCACTGAATTCCTAAGTTAAAACCTCATTTAGCAGTCCCCTGCATTATTTATATTGACTTGAAAATCTTGGAATAGTAAAATTATATATTTTAGGACACGATTGTTTATATTCAGGTTTTTTGCTGTAAGGCTGTCAGGTTCAGGGAATATGCATAATTAAGGAAGTGAATACAGTACTTGTAAACTTGTAAATTATTTTGAGTGGTTTAGTCAGGATGTTTATACACAATTGCTAAAAGTACTGTTTTTAAACTTTTGAGCTTTTTGATCATAGACCCCCTTTTAAATTCAGTTACGATTAAGTAGCATTTTAAAACGTGTCACTAGTGTACAGACAATTATAGTTTATGTGGGAAATGAATCCTTTTTGGATAGTTATTTTGCAGTCACAGCTAGAGGATATTTTCCTCTTCACAAAATTGAAACTTGAATTTGAGAGATTCGGGAATTTTTCAGGTGTAGTAAAGAGAAAGTTTGTAAATCATTTAGTTCAGACTTGATAGAAATATAGACCAGTGTTTCAAACTGTAGATTCATTGAGTCATTAAATCAAATTAATCATCAGAATTTTTAAAAAAATATATTTGTTGGTTCAGCTGTAGTCGTGTATTTCTGCAAAATATCTTTCTGACAGCGTCAAAAAAAAGTCTGAAAAAGTTATTCTAAAGGGTATTTTTAATAGCAGTTCTGTTTATATTTATATTTGGTGGAGTATGTTTATGTTCCCCTCAAGTTCGTTTTCAGGAATGGAGGAAATTTGCCATCAGTGACTAGCACAACAGGCTTTTATAATCTCTTAATATTTTAATAGTCTGAAAAGCTTTTAGATAGTAAAGGATGTTCTCCACCCTAGAATATTAATTGCCAATTACTATTTCCCATGGCTAGGTGAAAATTGAAGAATCCAGATCCCAGTTCTAGTAATGAGTTGTCAGTACTGCCTCATGTGACCTGACTGGAGTAAAGGCGGTCTAGTCAACTGCATGCTCTTTGCCTGTGTGGGTGCACTTCATTAAATAACCAGATAGATGAGAACCACCACTTTTTTTTAAATTTTTTAATACTGAGTCTTTGAAATCTGGAGTGTATTTAGCAATTCAGCACATCTCACTTTGGGCTAGTTGCATTTCCGGGTGCGCAATAGTTAATGGGGTTAATGGCTACTGAACAGACTGGGAATTTTCAAAAAGTAACTTTTTCCAGATGAGTATGTGCAGTTTTGTATTAGTCAAAAATGTTCCCTTCACAACCTCATTTCGGATAGGAGGAAATTGCATCAAGTAATTTTTTAAGGCTCTTTTCTAGGTCTAAGATTGAAGTATTTTGAGGCAACAGACAGCTGCACTTTTAAGTATTACTTTGCTTTTCTATGAATATTTTAAGAGATTTTAGAGGATCTTTTAAAATGGCAGATATTGTTGAAACCGGTTTGGCTCCGTGGATAGAGCATTGGCCTGCAGACTGAAAGGTCACAGGTTCGATTCCGGTCAAGGTATCTTAGTTGCAGCCACATCCCCAGTGGGGGGTGTGCAGGAGGCAGCTGATCCATGTTTCTCTCTCATTGATGTTTCTAACTCTATCCCTCTCTCTTCCTCTCTGTGGAGAATCAATAAAATATATTTTTTTAAAAATTCAGGATTTAGATAGTTTCATCGAAAGCATCTTATGTACCTGCTCTGAGAAAGAAAATGTTCCTTTTGCCAAGGATGGCCTAGTGTTTGGCTGTTTAAAATTTTGGTGCATTGTTTGTGTAGGACATAAAACGAGGATCTTACATTAGAATTAGGTTAACTTCAGTTATATCTAAAAATATCTTGTCAATTTCATGAACCATTCATTGCTAAAAATACTGCGGATGCTCTGTTCAATGAATCAGAATACTATCAGAGTTTAATGAATGATAATGTTGTAATATTCAGCCAGCTTCATCAGCTAATTGCATTAATATTGAACCAGAGTATTTGAAAGTGAAGTAAATCTTTAGTAAGTAGCCAGTATTCTAATTTTGATTTGTATTGATAATCAAGTCAAACTGAATGATGATTCTGAAGGAAATAGTTCTTGTTACTTGTATGGAAGTTTGACAAAAATTAAGTGAATACAACCATAAGATGGCATGTGAATAAAGGCTTTTAAAAATAAAGCTTTCTGAGCTACTTTATGAGTATGTAAGTTTATGTAAAACGAGCATGTCAAATTCAAAGGCTAACACAGGCCAAATGAACAAGGATTAAGTTTACATGGACTGCAAAAAACAAAAGCTTCAGTTTTTATAGGAACATAGATTTATTTTGATAGAGACATGCTGAATACAAAGGGCTGAAATAAATGAGTTGTCATTAACATAAAATAATAGAACATTTTAATAAAAATTAAAATTTTTTCTTCAACATTAACTTATCAGACACTGAATAACTGCACAAATTAATAAGCCTAATGCAAACAAACCCATTTTTCTTGTTCTCCAAAAGCGAAATATTTCCTGGTGCACTCACCAAACAAGTCAATACAAGACTAATGACGTGGTAATTGGCTGCTAAATATTCGCTGTTAGTATTAGTGGAGAGAAATGGTGGGCCTGTGCATAAGGGAAATGAATGCAGCACTGTTATAGTAATCAGTCATAAGGGAATGTTGTAGTTTATTATTAAAATTATGTATAACAGGGTATTGTAAAAATTAAGTTATTAAATTTTTATTAAATTGTTTCTTTACATACTGTTATGTTGAGTGGACTGCAAAAATATTTGTTGTGTGCCAAAAGCCTGACATCTTAATGTAAAGGGCAGGTAGCCCAGACTTCTGGAAGGACATTTTAGCTCAGATGCCTAAGCTCTTAATAGGTATTCAGTGTTTGGAAAATAAGAGTCTGCCTGTTTCTGGACTAAGTGAATTTAGCATGTTTTAAGAATTTAGAATCTAGTTTGCTGCTTGCTTTGGCAGCACATGTACTAAAATTGGATAGAGAAGATTAGTATGGCCCCCATGAAGTATGGCACAAATTCAAGAAGCATTCCATAAAACAAACAAACAACAAAAAAAAACCCCACCTTTGGTAAATGAAAATTTTACTTTATCAATATGTAGCCTTCAGAATGTGATTTTAGGATCATGACACTAAACCTTTTGGTCAAGACTTATTTGTAAATGTGATAAAAGCTATGGATTCTTGTAGAAAACCTATACTGTATAAACAGTTTTGGGGCTTATGAGGCCCATTATGGATATAAGAACCCTAACTTTAAAGTGTTGACTATACAAGTATGTTAAACATTATGATTTATCATACACTTCATTTACTAAAAGATAAGTGATTTTAAAATGTGAATATTGCCCTGGCTGGTGTGGCTCTATTGGAGCATTGTCCTGTATAGTAAGTGCATCAAAAGGTTGCAGGTTCACTCCCAGTCAGCCACATAGCCAAGGTAATGTTCCATCCCTGGTTGGGATGCTTACAGGAGGTGATTGATCTAAGTTTCTCTCTCACATTGATGTTTCTCCCTCTCCCTTCCTAAAATAAAAATTTGAAAAAATGTGAAAAAAAATTAGTTACGAAACCTTACTTGATACAGTTACTACAAAAAGTTTATTCATAATTTTAAGATTTCCTTCTTCACAGCACTTTTTTGTTGTTGATTTCTCTCCCCCTTTTAAATTAAAGAAATGTTTATCAGTTACAATTGTCATTCACTATTATTTTGTATTAGAGGTCTGGACGCATGAAGTTGGTATAAGGGCCTCAGCCCTCGCAGCCCCAGCTTCATCTGGAAGGATGTCTGAAAGGCCATTCTGCTGTCTGGTCTAATTAGCATATTACGCTTTTATTATTATAGGTTTGTTTCAGGTGTACAGTATAGGGATTAGAAATGTATATAATTAAAGAAATGACCCCTCCCCATAAGTCCTAGTATCCATCTGACACCATACAGTTATTATTACAGTATTACTAAATGGGGAGTTAGCCCACAACACAGGCATGCGCCCTGACCCAAGAATCTGAACTGTGACCTCTTGGTTACCACTGAGCCACACCATTTGGGCAAAGATAAGTATTTTTGGCAGTCTCACATATATCTGAGAAGATAAAATGGTCTTAGTTTCTCAAACTGATTTAACTTATTAAGAAGAATAATTAACCATTTGTTGAATACTTAAGATTATTAAGGTGCTTTGCATGTGTTCCCAATCCCCAAAGCAATGCCATGAGTTCTGGCTACAATAGTTTCCATTTGGAGATGAGAGAACTAAGTCAGTAACTTGCACAAGAAAGCAGCCTCTAAGTAGCTGCTTGACCCCAACGCTATTACCCTTAGCTCCTTGTATTGCTTTGTTGGGCTGAAATCTGTTTCCTATATATTTTGTCCAAGTTGAATTATGATTTTTAGGTAATCAAATTTTGCATATACACACACACACATATATAAACACTTGAGTGGACTGATTATTATGATCTCCGAACACAATAATCTGGTCACTCAGTGTATATCCTACATCAGTGGTAGGCAAATTGCGGCTCACGAGCCACATGTGGCTCTTTGGCTCCTTGAGTTTTTAGCAAAGGCCAGTTTAGGAGTATCCTGATAAATTAATATTATTGTACCTACCTATATAGTATAAGTTTTAAAAATTTGGCTCTCAAAGGAAATTTCATTTGTTGTACTATTGATATTTGGCTCTATTGACTGAGTTTGCCGACCACTGTCCTATATAATAAAAGGCTAATATGCAAATTGTCCACTCTACCAGGAGTTCGACAGGCAGGCTGGCTGGACTCTACCCATACACGAATTCATGCACTGGGCCTCATATATATATACACACACACACACACACACACACACACTGAGTGGCCAGATTATTACACGTTCAGAGATCATAATAATCTGGCCACTCAGTGTGTGTGTGTATACAGAGAGAGACCACTTATTTATGCATTCATTCATTGGTTGATTCTTGTATGTGTCCTGAGCGGGGATTCAGCCACAACTTTGGTTATTGGCAAGACGCTCCAATCAGCTGAGATACCCTGCCAGCGACAATCTTAATTTTTAATGGGGAGGGGCAAGCTACAGATTGAGGAACTATATGAATAAGGATAGAAAATAGCTATGAAAGTATCTTACTTATTTAAAAAGAATTATCTGAAAGGTAAAATTCAGGTAGGTTTGGCTTAATAGCATCTTGTTTAAGAATGTTTGCAGCTATGGGATATTGAGAATCCATCACTAGTATTTGGCATTGTACTTGGTGTTTTTTGTATTTTATTTCCTCTTAACATCTCTCTAAGACTTGTCTGATTTTTAAATATATATAAATTAAAATAACAAAGCCCCAGAGATGATCTGAAGACATGGTAAATAAGCCAGGCTCCAAGCAGCTCTTTGATTCTGCAGTACATTTTATAGAAGGGAAAATATCTCAAGAATGGAAAATGCACTAGCTACTCAACTCCTTTCTCGTTCCCAGTAGCCAAGAAATATATGGTTGTGATAAGTGTGCATGTTAGCGTTTTTACTTTATCTTTTTTTAAAAATATATTTTTATTGATTTTTTACAGAGAGGAAGAGAGAGGGATAGAGTTAGAAACATCCATGAGAGAGAATCACCGATGAGCTGCCTCTTGCACACCTCCTACTGGGGATGTGCCTGCAACCAACGTACATGCTCTTGACCGGAATCGAACCTGGGACCTTTCAGTTTTCAGGCTGACGCTCTATCCACTGAGCCAAACCGGTTTCGGCCTTTACTTTATCTCTTAATGAGTATTTCCATGGATCCTTATCATCCTTAACTAGTAGTATTAGGTTTGTGTTTTGTGGTTTTTGAAGCTTGCTTAATTAACAGTGCCTCCTCTCAGCTGTTAGATATTAGTTTAAAAATTTTGCTCTAGTCAAATGTTTTCTTAAAAACTGCAGACTGCCCTAACTTGTTTGGCTCTGGATAGAGTGTCGGCCTGCAGACTGAAAGGTCCCAGGTTCGATTGAGATCAAGGGCATGTACCTTGGCTGTGGGCACATCCACAGTAGGAAGCAGCTGATCAATGTTTCCAACTCTCTAGCCCTCTCCCTCTCTAAAAAACTCAATAAAATGTATTTTAAAAAAACCACACAAAAACTGCAGGCTGAGAACCATCAGTAGATCACAAAATCAATTTATTGTATATAATAAAATAGAGTAAGGATTAGTGATGATTTTTTAACAGAATTAATGTTTTATTAGTATACATTTATAGACATGCGCTACTTAGAAATATAAAAGACTTTTATTGCTGTGGATTGTGGAAAGGTAGAAACCACTGCTCTAATGAATAGTGATGTTGCATAATATCTTCCTCTTGCTCCTCACCCATCAACACCCAACTTTTGGATTATATTTGTATATATTTCTCTCAAATGGAAGATCATTTTAATAGCCCTTGGTAGGTAAATTGCCAGATTGGTTACTGGGTCAAGAAAAATAGAATAAAGTAAAGCATGTCACGCAAGGTTGAAAAATGACGAACTCTTAGATACATTTAATTTTAGATACATTTGCTGATGATTCAAACATTTTAAATGAGAAAATTGGTCAGGGTTGAGAGTTAGGATAGGGGTACCAGCTGGTTTTACTGTTGGCTGAAAGAACTGTTGGTTTAGAATACAACCTATATACTAGAATAAGAAAGGCTTGATTTTTTTTTTTTTTTAAGGACAGTTGTGTACATGTTCTTACCTTGAATCATCTGGTCTTATAGAATAGAAATTGGCTCAAGTACAGTAAGTTTGGAGATCCAATGATATTTCCTATAATTTGGGCAACTTATTAAACTTAGCACCTATGTAAAATAGAGATGATGACTATTAAATAAGATGGCACAGGTGAAGGACTTGACGTGGCCCTTTCGTATGTATATTGGATGCCTGTTAAGTTTTCCCCCCTAATTCTTACAGATTTTTTTAGTTTAGAGTATTGGTGCTTCAGCTAGGAAAGCTGAGGGGATTGGAAAGGCTAAATTACAGTGATTTGAACCTTTGTTTCTATTGACTCCAAATGAGTATTGTTGCTGTGAACATTGCTGAATAAATTTTCATGTTTAGTTCTCTTGGGAGTATGCCTATGAGTGGAATTTCTTGGTCACATGGTAAAACTATTTGACTTTTTTATGAAGTCTAAAACACCTGCACCATTTTACATTTCTGCCAGCGGAATATGAGGGATCTGTTTTCACCACCTACTTGCCGATACTTAACTTGCCTTTTTGTCTGTTTTTAATTGTAGCCATGCTAGTGGGCCTGAAGTGTTGGTATCCCATTGTGGTTTGGTGGTGTTTCTCTGATGACTAGTAAGTGATGTTGAGTGTCCTATTTAATCAGTGGCTATGTGTGCTTGTGAGCCATATTTTTAAAGAAATGTCTATTCAGATCCTTTGCCCTTCTTTTAAAATAGGTCATTTGTCATAAGTTACTTTTATGTATGGTATGAGGTAGTGTTCCAAATTCATTCTTTTGCATGTGGGTATCTAGTTATCTCAGCACTGTTTGTTGAAAAAACTTATTTTCCCCATTGTCTTGGCACCCTTGTTGAAAATCAATTAACCCAAAGTATGGAGTTTATTTCTGGACTTTGAATTGCATTGAACTGAAAACCATGAGTGTTTTTTATTACAGGTTTTGGTTACTAATTAATAACTATGATATTAAATTTAGTGCATACCTTAGAAAGTAAGTAATCTACAATTCTTAAATATAAAGTCTATAAATTGAAGACTAATCTAATATGGTTTGGATTAATTTGGGTATTATGATTTTTATTACAAAACCAAACTGATCATATTGCTTTAGTTCAGAGATTATTATACCAAGGTATTAAATATCTTGGGCCCTAACTTTATCCTCAAAGCACCCTTGGTAGGATGGAAAACATGAGTTAGGCTAGTTTAAAAATTAGGATCTCTCTTGGCCGTTGTGGCTCTGTGGTTGAGCATCCACCCATAAACCAAGAGATCGTGGTTTGGATTCCTGTTCAGGGCATATGCCCTGGTTGCAGGCTCAATCCCCAATTGGCAGGAGGCAGCAGATCAGTGATTCAGCATTGATGTTTCTCTCTCTCCTCTGAAATCAATAAAAACATATTAAAAAAAGAACTTAATGCTCTAGCTGGTTTGGCTCATTGGAAATGGCGTCAGCCTGCATACCAAAGGCTCCTCCTGGGTTGATTCTGGTCAAGGGCACGTAGCTTAGTTGCAGGCTCCTCCCTGGCTCGGGCCATGGTCTGGGCTCATGCAGCAGGCAACCTATTGATATGTTTCTCTCACATTGATGTTTCTCTCTATCTTTCCCTAGGTTCACATTGATTCCCTAAAAATCAATGGAAAAATATCCTCAAGTGAGGATTAACAAAAAAGTAAAAACAAACCTGAACAAAAAGAACTTAAGAATTAGGCTCTCTTTGTGTGTATATTTTTATTTCCCTTTGTTCGTTAGGTTTTAATTGTGGAGTACACATGAAGTATAGGACTTTGGGGATTTGAAGTTATTAGATTTTGTACTTTATAATGGGTTTATGTGTGTGTTTCTTTTAGGTGGGATAAGTGATTTTATGAAATTTTTGTTTCTAGCAAATACAATAAGATCACAAGTTGGTAATAGTCAAGTGATGTAAAAAGGTGATTTCTGGATCTTGTAAATATATTGTATTAGGAGTGGATTTAGATAACCAAGCATTTAAAGTGACATTAACCAATCCCTGGTTAATCATTCAGATATGCCAAGGTTGCAGATTCAATCCCTGGTCAGGGCACATACAAAAAGCAGCCAATGAATGCATAAATAAGTGGGACAACAAATCAATGTTTCTTTCTTTAAAAGAAAAATAATATTAACTGAATTCAGGAAGTAATACATAGATCATCCATAGCTATAATTTAAATTGCTGATTTGTGTAAGGTTTTTTTTGTTTTGTTTTTTTTGTTAAACTTATATTCAAAGTAAGTGAAAAAAGTGATCTAATACTTCTTTTTTTTCTGCCCTCCTTTAATCACACAGGAGAACCAGGATTACTGAGGAGAAAGCCTTCCTGCGGTGCTCCACTTCTCGTCAGTCACCTGGATGTTCTCTTCACTGTGGGATGAGGTAGTAGGTTGTATAGTTTTAGGGTCACACCCACCACTGGGAGATAACTATACAATCTACTGTCTTTCCTAACGTGATAGAAAAGTCTGCATCCCTGCGGCGTCATAGGAAGTTGAAAGCTAATTGTACAATATATTTTAAGATTAATTTGTGTAAAATTGCTT
Organism: Nyctalus aviator; assembly: GCA_036971965.1. Classification (NCBI taxonomy): domain Eukaryota; kingdom Metazoa; phylum Chordata; class Mammalia; order Chiroptera; family Vespertilionidae; genus Nyctalus; species Nyctalus aviator. The sequence goes on from CM072931.1 coordinate 4,600,592, forward strand.
TGGTGCACCATTACTTCATGGCGTACAAGTTGCTTATTCTTTTAAAGACTACAAACTTTAGTCAGTAGACTGTATAGAGGGAAGATACTTTTGCTTATTTCTGTATATCAAAATAACTATGCTTTATTTAGATGCTGATAATTTTGTGTTGCATTTTATTTTGAAAAAGATTGTGCTCTCCATTCCAGAAGAAAAGATTGCTCTATCAGAGTGAGGTAGTAGATTGTATAGTTGTGGGGTAGTTATTTTACCCTGTTCAGGAGATAACTATACAATCTATTGCCTTCCCTGCAGAGTAGACTTGCTGCATTTTTTTATGTAGATGATACTGAAACTGGAAAGAATTAATTTTGACAGTGTTTTGTATTTACAGGGGTTTTTTTTATGCAAGTTGCTAATTTTCTGTTTGGATATATCTACAATGGACATTTATTTAACACTTATCACATGTGTATTTCAGAAAGTTGAAGCTGATCAAAAATCTGAAAGTTATGGAGAAAATTTCAGGCAATCTTAATGGAGAGCAGACCTATCCAAAGGAATTATGAAAAGGCTTGTCACCCTACACTCTCCTTTCCCTGTCTGTGGGGGGTCCTGGGTGATAAGGGTAAATACAGAATGGAAAGGCACTGTTGGAGCTCAAATGGAGTTGTTCATGATTCATTCTCCCTTGTTTGAGGTGGTCTTGGGCAGTGTTGTTAACCTCTGCCCATTGGTGTGGTGATTGGATGGCTTCCTCTCTCCAGCCTGGAGGAGGGGAGTTGGGTTCTGTTCCCTGGTAAGTCACAAAGACCTGAACTTTGCCCCCCAAATCTGAAGTCCTTTATTCACAATGGGGGTGGTCCCCTGATCCCCTGAAGCTGTCACATGGGGGGAGGGGGGGAATACATAGAGTGTTGTTTTAAAGAAAATGTGAGGGTAATGCTAGAAAGGGCTACTTGATTTTTAACACCTATAAAGGCTCACGTTTTGGCTTTTTTTCCAGTGGCCAAACTATGTTCCCTTGGGCTTTTATAATCAAGCAAGGCTAAAAGCTCCCTGTTTTAAGTACTTGCTGTTTTTATTTTGTTTTCAGAGAAGAAAGAGGAAAATGTGGAGGTGAGTGAGGTCATTTCTTCCCAAATATTTACATTTATTCTAAATCTTGGTGTCTAAGACAGCAATTTTCAACCGGTGTGCTACAAGAATTTTTAAAACATGCAACATCTGACTATTTAGTCAGGGCACTGACTTCTTTTCCCCTAAATTGTAATAAATAAATAAATAAATAACAGCCAAATACTATCTCATTTTTTTTTGTCAGATCAGCAAAAAATATATATATATTGCTGTGCTGCAGAATTTTATTTTATTTTATTTATTTTTTAAAATATATTTTATTGATTTTTTACAGAGAGGAATAGAGAGCTAGAAACGTCGATGAGAGAGAAACATCGACGAGCTGCCTCCTGCACACCCCCTACCGGGAATGTGCCCGCAACCAGCGTACATGCCCCTGACCGGAATCGAACCTGGTCCGCAGACCGACGCTCTACCACTGAGCCAAACCGGTTTCAGCTGTGCTGCAGAATTTTAGTAACTAATTTATGTGTGCCATGAGGTGAAAGGTTGACAATTGCTGATCTAAGATGACAGTGCAATGCCATTCCCAGCAGGAACTTTGAATGAGAGAAAACATCAAATTCTCTCTTTGTTGGGTCCAACCCAGGAGGTTTATCTGGGCCAAATTAATGTTGTTTGTTTCATCCTTAGCATAGATGGGCAAGTGCATGGTCCAGAATTGTGGGTATATTGTTTTGTTTTGTTTTGTTTGTTTTTTGTAATAAATTGAGGGAATGGAAAACCAAAAGGTGCCAAAGGAAAGTGGGAAAGTTTAAGTTCTCTCAGACTTAAATCTTGACACCTGCTTGTGTGGCAAGTACAGTCATGAAGTTTTGTACTTTTCTGGCTCGTGCTGCCTCCACTGTGGCTGTCATCTGCACTCTGCCTTTGGAAACTCATCCTTATCTTAAACTAAGGTCTAAAGAAAAATGAATTTGTCTTTTATTAAATTACATAAGGACCCATTTCATAACACCTACTAGCCAAATCCCAGTGAGTCAAATTATGCTACATTTTGTAAAAGCATTTAAAAGTATCTTTGTGAAAAGTGTGATAGTCTCTAAAAGCTTGTTTTTGATAGCAACAAAAAGGTGTTCATAATTTGCTTCTGTTTATTATAATTAAAAGATTAAAAACAAAATAACTGGGTTCAAGGACTAGTTGCAACCTAGGATTTTAGCATCTAAAGAGGACTGGCACTAAGTTAAATTGTTCCAGTTGGCTACAGGCAGGATTTATACATAGTGTCACCTAATTTTTCACCTTATCAAGAGGTAAGTTTTATGAAGTTTGGTATTTAAATTTGGCAATATATTAAATGTTTTTAAAAGTTGGTGGCTCCAACAATATAAGATGGACTAGCTATTTAGCTTCTGGTTTGCCTTCCTCTGATACATTTTTGTTTCTTTGTAACAAGAGGTTTGATTTTAAGCATATAAGATCATATGACCGACCAGTAACGTTTGTAAAGCATCAATGAAAGTTCTAGTTGGTTTAACTTTGGGGGTAAAAAACCAAAGCCCAATTTAACAGGTGGTTTTGAAGTGCCTCTGCCAAGTAGAAGACTGGCAAGAAAAAAAGGGGGTTCCTAGGAAGAGGTAGTAGGTTGCATAGTTTAGGGCAGGGATTTTGCCCACAAGGAGGTAACTATACGACCTGCTGCCTTTCTTAGGGCCTTACTACTCCACGGTAACCTGTTTCCTTGCCACCTTGCTTCGGTTTAAACAGTTCTTTCTGCACGCTTTCTTACAAATTAAAATAGTGCAGGAATACCCAAGGCAACAAAGCCTGCTTTCATAATTTATAAACAGCAGCATGGTAACATCAATTAGTAAAAGCCAACTAATGAGAATTTAAGACTTCTGCTTATCTGTCTCACTTTGGGGTCACTGGAGTATTTTGGAAAGCATTCTCTTTTTTTGTTTTTGGGCAAGTTCCCATCTCATTTAGACTGCCAGATGTTTTCCCCTAGTATATTACACCTAAAAGAAAGACATCTGATAAAACTATTGAAATACTTGTTCCCTACACTGTATTTGTAAATATTTATCTTGCTAATAAGTTCCTGCATTTGTCTTCTGATCTTAAAATTTGGCACAGTTCTTAGGGTGGTATTGCGTATTATGGAAATGTATCATTTCATTGAGTGAGCATTGTGGTATGTAACTCTGATTGAATCTGTTAATGTGTGTAACAGCTGGACAGCCGAGTTGCTATAATCTGTTAAACACCTTTTCAATAAAAATATTTTCTTTAAAACTGTTTTTTTAAAATTATTGTTTCACCTCCACCCTTGCAGAATTAGATGCATTTTTTTTATTTGTAAGTATTTAGACTTCTATTATATGGCTTATATTCTTGATTTCATTTTTTAACATTTAAAAGAAAATGATTTATTTTTATTCTCAGTAATTTGTTGGTTGTACTGACATTTTCAGGTGCATATTAAATTAATTTGATCATAGCCATCTCTTCCATTTTTACAAACACTTGTATGCCTTTGTACACACAAGTACATATGCTGAGGACACCCTACTTTAATTATCGTTCTTTGAGTCTGAACACGCCGACAATCTTGCAAAAACTTAAAACTACCTTGCAAAAACTTAAAAGTACTTAGCCTGGGGTATGTGTGCCCATTAGCATCCCAGGGCAAATTCAATTTATTTCAAACTAATTTGAACAGTAATATTTTAAAAGTTGAGGAAATTCAGTGTAGTTTCCTGTCCTGTCCTCCGCCTCGGAGAATGTCCAGTGGAAGGTAGAGATGGGTTCTAGGCATGTGGCAGCTTTAAATTTCCTCTATAAATTGAGATAGTTGGGTATGGCTTCTAAGACATTTTTGTACATTGTGCAGTCCTTTAAAATCAAAGATTTTAAAATAATTTCAGTTGCTAAGGGGCAAAATTGCATCAGTTTTTTTAAAAAAATTATTTTATTATTTTAAAAAATATATTTTTTATTGATTTTTTACATAGAGGAAGGGAGAGGGATAGAGAGCTAGAAACATCGATGAGAGAATCATCAATCAGCCGCCTCCTGCACACCCCCCACTGGGGATGTGCTCGCAGCCATATTACTTACATGCCCTTGACTGGAATCGAACCCAGGACCCTTCAGTCTGCAGGGTGATGCTCTATCCACTGAGCCAAACTGGTTTTGGCAAAATTGCATCAGTTTCATGTGCACTGAAAAATGCAAGAAAATTAAACTGGCTATAGTAGGATTAAGGAATTTTAAGTCAGATTTTGTCTTATAAAAACGTTCTAATTTTCTCTAATCTTTTTTTCTTAATAAAGTATTTGGACCATACCAGCCAGTTTTTATTCTACACCCTCTCCCTACCCCCCATTTCATTGAATTAGGTTGTTCCTTGTTCCATCCCATTTTGTGTTTCTTAGTTTTCCTCCCACTTAGACTCTTATTGAGAGGAGGCTTTAAGGATATTCTAGGAAATGGACATAATTCCTTTAACAATGATTGGTGGTTGAATGGCCCACACAAAGAAAGCATCTATAATCTGACTTCTTGGGATTCTAAAATCTGGCTTGAAACTCATAACTTAAAACTTTAGTTTGCGAAGGACTTGTATACATACATATAAGTACAACCAATGGGCATAAAACTCTGGGGAGGGAGGGGATGTGTGGGAGGGAAGGAGGGGAGCAAAAAAAATCAATAAAATATGTAAAAAATAAATGAAATAATTAATTAAAAAAACACTTTAGTTTGACTTAAAAGCTATTTTTTTCCCTAAGTGAGGAAGTGTTGGGATGGAATAATTATATCAACTATTAATATTAGAACTATAGGATAGGCAAATTAGTGTTTCAAAGGAATGTGAAGGCCACCAATGTTAGTATGGAAGCATAACCAATAATTGTCCTAAGTTCTTTGTAGCTATTAACTATTATGCCATAGCTAGTACATAGTTTCTGTTCTCAAGGTGACCTTTGTGTCAACATTACTATTAGTTGGTTGTCACATCATTCTCTTTTTATATATACACTAGAGGCCCAATGCACAAAATTTGCATGGATAGGGTCCCTAGGCCTGGCTGGCAATCAGGGCCAATTGGGGCCTTCAGGCTACTGGCCAGGGCTTGCCTTCATTCTGCACCACCCCCTGGTTGTCAGCACACATCATAGTGAATGATCGAACTCGGTCAAACTCCCGAGGGATGCTTCACTACATATATCAGAGAGAGAAACATCAATGATCAGGGAGAATTATTGACTGGCTGCTTCCTGCATGCCCCAACCTGGAGGTTGAGAGTGCAACTCAAGCATGTATCCTGACCAGAAATTGAATCATGATCTCCCGGTTCATAAATAGGTCTACACTCAACCATTGAGCCACTGGCAAACTGTTGTAAGTAGTTCTCTTAGCAAGGCGCCCAAAAGAGGAAACAATTATTCACACACTAGCTGAAAGGAAAGCTGGGAAGTGGCTTAGGCCAATTGCCAGGCTGAACATAATCAACTTCACTAGTAAGAAAGACAAGGGAACTGCACAGGGATTACAGCAGCAGACTTTGGAGAAAAGAGGAAGATTTTGACAGGTTCTGTTCTACCCCGGCCATTAATTCCTGGGCAGCCTTAGTTAGGCAGGACCCTTCCTAACCCCTCTGGGCTTGGTGAGAAATTCTCAGTTGAGACGAGAGGTTCAGTTAGAAGGTCGTAAGGGACTTGACACCGCAGAGAGCTGACAGGATATAATGTGCTGCTTCTGGCACAGACTGGTACATAATTGGAACTGATGGAGCCTTTTTCCTCTTATTGTCTAGAACAGGTTTAGGTTCACAGCAGAAAGTACATAGTTCACATATATCCTGTGTCTAGTCCCCACCCCCAGCTTCCCCACTATGGACCACCTGGTGACAGTGGTACATCATACTTTTTATTTTATCCTTTGAAGTTCTTTCACAATTAAAATTAGGCTAAGAGATTTCTTGTCCCATGGAAGGAAGGAGGACAGTGCAGCAATGACCAGAGGACTGTTTCTTGGTTCTGAGTGCCAACGTTGACTGGAAAATTAGTGGCAGAAGCAGGTACTTAAAGTTTTTTTGTTTTGTTTGTGGTTTTCTTTTTTGAATTTTGCATAAACTTGTCAAGAGCCAAACCTGGAGGATTGAAGAGAGGTGCTTTAGGCCAGCAGAGTAGTAGAAATGCACAGTGAGCGTTCTCTACTGAAGACTTACACCAGCAAGTAGTGATAGGGAAAGCTGTAGACTCCTCAGTGCTGGAGAAGTGGCCCTGTGCTCTTCAGCTCTGGGGTGGCCATAGTGGAACTCCCTGGGGCCCAGGGACAGAGGGTGTTGGATTTGGGAAAACCTAGTGGGGCCTGTGTACAGCATGGTACCTCGGCAGTGAGGCCTGGAGGCATGCCGTGGCTCTTGACAGGGATGCTGGGAAAACGGAAAACACTGGAAGAGGCCTCCCCCCCAAAGACTTCCTGCTAGGGAACCATGATTTCACTGAGGTATGCTTAGGTAAGGTGCCCTGGCTCTTGGTCTAGGGCGTAGATTGTGACCAGATCTAATCAATGAGATGTTAAGGAGTGGAGGGGAAAGGGTTTCAGAAGAGGCTCAGGAGGAGAAACAGCCTTACGCTGCTTTGAATTTGGTTGTGTGATGACCAGAGCTACTGCCGCCATCCTGTGATCAGAAGATGAACCCCACAGTGAGAGGGAGTGCTACTTGCAAAGAAAAGCTCCCCTCACTAGATTCCATATAGCTCAGGGTGCTGAAGTGTGAAGGAGAAGAGAAGGCGCGGAGGCTGTCCGCTAGGAAGGAGCCCCGTGGTTGGGATAAGAACCATATGGAAGCTGTGGTGGGACCCTGAACATGAGCAGACATATATGGTGGGGACATTTGTGAAACCTGGATCTTAGAAATCAGCCAGCAAGGACCAAGCTCAGATGACCTGTGAACCAGACAAATTTACCTGGTGCTGTTAGCCTTTGGAAACTTAGATCACACTCAGGGAGGAAAAGGGTAGGTGGAAAACCCTACATTTGAAAAGCTAAAACTGCTTTCAGTCAAAACAGTTATCTAAAATGGATGAGATTTCAGTTTTCTGCCATTAACAGAAATGTGGCTCAAGATACTAAAAAAAAATTTTAAGTTTCTGTGCAACTGCAAATTTTAAACCTCTGCAGTTGCCCTAACTAACCAACTTGCTATTCATAGGTAGAGAGCTTATTTGATGGGTTGTAATGAAATACTGATACAGAAACATTTTTAAAGCAAACTGATAGTGGACCTATTTCCCACAGGAAAAGTTGACTAAGTTTCTAGTTAACATCTCATTTTATACGCCTAGTATGTTATTCAGAGTAATATCAGCCTGCTTCACAAAACAGGCTCTCTATAAATTTGGTGTATGTGTATATCGTTCTTGCTTTTTGTTGATAGAAATGCATGAAATTGTTTCCTTCCTTTGCCTTGCCTAGTAGAAAACCATGCAAAGTGAAAACAAGGTTCCAGTGTGAATGTACTGGGCAAAGCAAAAACTGCCTACATATATATAGATCCTTTGTTTCTTTAGTATATGTGCTGCCGAAGCAAGCACATGACCCTTTGTTTCTTAAAGTGTGCCAGCTCTCTTCCATGCCTTCTCCCCGCCCCTATCATTAGTCTAGAACCCATTGGTCACAGGTCCTGATGGGGAACTAAGTCCTCTAGGTTGCATCATCATCCAGCCCATTGTTAGCTGCATAGGAAGCCAAATACTAAATCCTGAGGTGTAGTTCAAGTCTGAAAGTAGAGGAGTGACCATCAAAGGTAGGGTACTAATCAAAATGAGAAAAGAGATTGAGAAAATCTGAAAAGATACACAATATTTGAGGTCTAGCAACTTCCTAGATTGTAAATGAGAAGTTTTATGATTTTATAAATCATCCCCCAATGGGGACAGTGTGGTGAATGGCAGAGTAGATGTCTGGATAATGGAAAAATATATTCTAGTTACTGGGAAAACTCCATTGAAAAAGAATATCTGGTTGATATGGAGTTATTTTGTGATTGAAGGAATGGTGGCCTAGTCCCTAAGAGAATCATGCAATATACAATCCTTTGAACATGGCTTCTTTCACTCTTTCCTAAAGTTCATATATGTTATATATGAATAGTTTGTTCTCTTATTGCTGAATAGTATTATATGGGTATATCATTTTATTCTTGCACTGGCTGATGGGCATCTGGATGGTTTCTAGATTTGGCTTTTATATTTGATATTGCTATAAACATTTGCATATAAATTTTAATGTGGATATCCATTTTCATGTCTCTAGGAGAAATACCTGGAGTGGAAGTCCTGGGTTGTATGGTATGCTGATGTTTAACCTTTTAAGGCAGCGAATTTCAACTGGTGTGCCATAGCAGGCACATGAGTGTGCCTTAAGAATTTTTAAGACATGTACTGTTTCCCCGAAAACAAGACAGTGTCTTATATTAATTTTTGCTCCCAAAGATGCGCTAGGTCTTATTTTCAGGGATGTCTTATTTTTCCATGAAGAAGAATACGGTATACATTTATTGTTAAATAAAAATAAAGGAAATTTATTACCTGTATATGGTACGGTAGTACAGAAGTTGTCAACACAAACCAGACAAACTGAATCCTACAGTATCAAGAATTTACTCATTTATTCAATGACAATTATGTCATCAGCTTCTGAAACATCATCATAACAATCCAATTCTTGAATTTTCTGGTAAATTTCTTGTGACTCCATTTCTTTCAGAATCAGTGGACCAAATCTCTCATTTAGCAATAGCAAGTAGCATTGAGAGAGAGCCTGGGGGGGAGGGAGGGGAGGGGGCTTATTTTTGGGGGATGCCTTATATTTCACTCAGAAGGAAACCTGTAAGTAGGTCTTATTTTTGGAGAATGTCTTATTTTCGGGGAAACAAGGTAATAGCTGACTATTTAGTTCAAAACTCCACACAGTAATTCACACAAATGGGTTTTTAAATGATTCTTCACAAAATAAAACTATGATGTCCATCAAATTACACAAATATTATCAAAATGTTTTATCAACACAAGCAGCAATTACCTTCACTGCATGCCTCAGAGCGTTAGGCTGGTTTCTGGTGGTCACCTACATGGAAGGGGAGATGTGAGTAGTCTCCATTTTGCAATCAATGTACAGGTGGACACAGTCCTCTTTCCCTAGGATTTTGCTTCTTCAGGTGTAAAATTACAGGGGTGGCCTAGGTGGCCTGTAAGATACCTTTCAAATAATAGAATCAAAGTCAGCTTAAGAGCCCATCTTGAGGAGACACTTAGGATGGCAAAAGAAATGGATGAAAATCAAACGCAGGTGTTGAAAGTTTGCAAATCCGAAGTTCAGTGGACTTTTGATAACATCTAATTTTAGGAAGTGACAGTACCAGGCCTGTGATGATGAGGCTTCTTCACTCCTCCAGCAGAGAGTACACTCTTGCAAGTAGCTTTGGTAGCCAGTTGCTTCCACAGGGTTTTAGCACTAGTTGATTTTAGGGCAGTCAACTTTGAGCCAGGGTATAGACACTTCGCTGGAAGCCAATTCCAGCATGTCATAATTACAAGAGTTTCATCAAAAGGTTTATGAAACGGGGGCTCAACAAGGGCTGAGTCACATGTAATTAGGGCTGGAAGGCACTTCCCCCAAACCTGAATAGGATGGTGGTTTACTGCCAGACAGCTCAGGGCATCTTAATCTACATGTTATTGCCTTCTGTTGGCCAAACACCTGAACAGCTGTAGGCTATTCCGCAATCTGACAATGCTTCTGTAAACCCTACCCTTTGAAGTATATTATCTCCACCTTGCCTTAGGATAAATTGTGTTAATAAAAAGAAGGGGTCCTGAGACAAGGGGAACGAAGGAGTAAGAATGAAGAACAACTGAGAACTTAGAACTTTAGCTCCTTTAGCTGAAGCTCCTCTGACTCCCAATGCCTTTCAAAATTATCTTTCATCTATGGACTCTTATTTAAAATCTACATATAACCATTCTCCAGATTGCTGAACTGTTTGTAATTCTGGGACAAGAACTCTGGCATTAATGGTGCCCAAAGTGGGGCTTCCTGAACCCTGACAGCACCAACACTAACACCTCTTTACCTACCCCCTTCTCTTTCAGTTATAGGTCTGCAAGCTAGAGGCAGCACAGGCATTGGAGAGTGATAGATGTGCCATGGCACAGCTGTGAACACCTAGATCTAGTAGTGTTTAAATGTATTCTTACAGTAGTGTTTAAATGTATTCTTTCAAAAGCATAATATGCAAATTGACTGATCAACAGTCCGGATGACCTTCCGGACGGACGAAGCCGTGCTGCGAGGGCCAAGGCACCTGGGGCTGTGAAGACCTACTCTTGCACGAATTTTGTGCATCAAGCCTCTGTTTTTAAATATAAAGGATCATGTCATTTGTTAATTGAGATAGCTAGCTTTACTACTTCTTTTCCAATTTTCATGACTTTTACTTCCTTTTCTTGTCTAAAAGCTCTGGCTAGAAGCCTCGTATAATGTTGAATAACAGTGGTGTTAGCAAGCAATGTAATGCTTTCAGTATTTTACGGTTTAATATGATGGTAGCTGTCAGTATTTCATAAATGCCTTTCTCATGTTGAGGAACTTCTATTTTTAGGTTTCTGAATGTGTTTATTTTTTAATTATACAAGGGTATATTTTTTAAATTATTATAAAAGAGTATTGTATTCAGGTATTTTGTGATATGATTGATATAATTCTGGTTTTCCCCCCTGTATGTATAACACATGGACCCAGACAATAGGATAGTGAAGGTCTGGGGCAAAGGGCAGGCTGGGCTAGAAGTTAATGGGGAAAAGAGGGACATATGTAATATTTTCAAGAATAAAGATTTAATAAAAAAAAAAAGATGTAACTTATCTTTTGATCAAGATGTGAGAAAAATTATCAGTATCTACTGCTAATAACATTAATCTCAAAAAGCACTGCAAAAGTTTATAAAAAGAAAAATGCAAATTTTATTTTAAAAAGAGTAAAGAATGTTAAAAATCATATATTTCTTGGGAATGTGTACATCTTTAGATTTTAGAATGGCCATTTAATCAATCCCATACCATCTTAGGTGCTTTCACACTACCTGTGAACTGTCCTGGCAATGAAGGATGGAAAACTGTTCCTTTAGGCTGGAGAAGTATGTGAGACTTTTTAAAAAGATGTTGTCCTCCTGTATCTTACCTGAAAAAGCAACATGTTTATTATATTCCCAAGTCAATTATGTTTGTGATAATATTTCCAATCCAGACAAATTCATTGATTAATAAAAAAGTAATGCTTCAAGAGATTCTGTTGTTTGAAACATTGATGCACTTTTCTCAATATTAGAAAATATAATCAATATATTTTGAAACACCTCCAAGAGTTACATACATTGATCATTTGGTGACCTTTAAGATAAAGTATAAATAAAAGTTAACATCAATTTCACAGAATTGTATGATATATGTAAAACTACAGTGTTGTACTGACATAAAGACACAGATTGAAACAGCCCCCAAATATACCCTTGACTCTGGTCAAATGTACTTCCACAAGGCTGTCAAGACACTGAGTGGGAAAGGACAGTCTCTTCAACAAATGGCAATGGGAAAACGATATCCACATGCAAAAGAAAGAATTTGGACCCTAATATAAACCATATACAAAAATGAACTCAAAATGGATTAAAAATCTATTGTAAGACCTAATATGATATAACGCCTAAAAGGTAACAGAGAAAAGCTTCATGACATTGTCTTTAGCAATGATTTCTTGAATATGACACTAAAAGCACAGGCAACAAGAGCAAATTCAGACAAACTAGAGGCCCAATGCATGTTAACACTTATTTACTTAACCCCTTCTCTTTCAGTTAAAGCTCTGCAAGCTAGAGGCAGCACAGGCATTAGAGAGTGATGGATGTGCCATAGTTTTTAATATTTAAAAACTAGAAGCCTGATGCACAAAATTCGTGCCAGAGTAGGCTTTTCTTCCCCCAGCTGCTGGCACTGGCTTCCTTCTGAGACCTGGGCTTCCCTCGTAGCCCCAGCTTCATCTAGAAGGACGGAAGGATGTCTGGGAGGATATTCAGTCTAATTAACATATATGCTTTTATTATTATAGATGAGGCCACATCAAATTGAAAAATGTCTGCACATCAAAGCAGTCAATAGTGTAAAAACTATAATATGGGAGAAAATATATGTAAATTGCATATCTGATAATGGTTTAATATCTAAAATATATAAAGGACTCATACAAATCAATAACAAAAAACAAAATAACCCAATTGAAAAGTAGGTAAAGGACTTGAATAGACATTGGAATAGAAAGAGAATGCCTTGTTCATTGTTGGTGGGAATGTAAAATGATGCAACTGCTATGAAAACAGTGTAAAGTTTTCCCAAAACTTAGAAATACCATTTGATTAGAAATTCAACTTAATATAATTAAAGCAGTATCTATAAGAGATAATTACATACTCCTATTTGCAGGATTATTTATAATAGTGATGAGATGGGAAATAACCAAAGACAGAATATGCAAATTTATAGTCACTCCACGACAAAAGTTGGCAGCACCCACAGCCAGTAAGAAAGGGATATGCAAATTGACACGACAAAGATGGCAATGGCCTGGATGCTTGCATCATTGCCATGGTGATGACACAGGTATTCTGCTTCACCCTGGCCACTCCAGGCCTCTGGACAGTGCGAATATGCAGGTGTGGGGTGGGGTGGGGCAGGATGCCTGCTATGAGAAGGGGTGCAGGGGGTGAAGGGAGCTACAGCAGAGTGGCAGGCTAGAGTGAAGGCTGAAGACAGCTCCAGCTGGAGCAAAGACATAAGGTGGTGTCCTGGGTACCAGAACAAAGGCCCATGTCCTGGATACCGGAGGGAAGCCACTGCCAGCAGCCAGGGGGAGGAAGGCCTATTGTACAAATCGGGCCTCTAGTTGATGGGCAAGTGAATAAGAAACTGGTACTAGTATATGTTACAATAGAATATTCAGCCTTAAAAAGGAATACAATTCTGCCCCATGCTACAACATGGATGAACTTTGCAGCTGTCTCCTGGCCATGTTTGCTGTGTTCTATCTATACAACTAGAGGCCCTTGCATGATATTCACGTAAGAATAGATCTTCCTTCCCCTGGCTTTGCTCCTGGCCGCCTGGGAGCCTGCAAGTCCTTGCTCCCAGTCAGAGCACCACTCCTGTAGCTCCCTTCCCCTCATAGCAGGCGGCCTGTCCCTTAAGTGTTCCAGGCCTACATATGTAAATTAACCAGCCACCAGCAGGTTCATTTGCGTACTCACTCCTGACTGGCTGTGAGTATAGCAGAGGTGCGGTCACTTTACATGTTTGTCTATTATTAGGTAAGATAGTCCCACAATATTTGCCTAAGGCCCAGCAGCAATCCAGGTCCATAGGATAAAGAAACAGTAAGGTGACATGTTAAGTTTCTCTTAAACTTTATTCAGTTACAAAGCACTGTGTTTGATTTTGAAATTATGCATGTTTTAAGTGTTCTTTGAATAAGTATTAAATTAAAAAAATAGAAATCATGATAGAGCTTTTTAAACATTCATTTGAAAAAAGAAAGAGAAAAGCATAAACTTAATTCTGGTGCACCAAGAGTTAGACCTCCAATGCAGAGGCCTCCAATGAGGATCAGTGTTCCCCAGGAATTACACAAGAAAGTCAGTTTGGGGATGAGAAGAGTGTACCAGAATCTACCTTTCTATACATGTATTTTTCTTTTTAAAAAATGACTGCTTTTCTGTCTACTGAGTAGAACAGCAGCAGTACCATCCCAAGGTTCCTGTCAGATGGTCCCTGTCACATGGGACTCATGAGGCTTCCTAAGGGAAGAGGCTATTCAGAAAGTCCATCTGCCGGAAGTCCTGAGCATCCTTGCACATTCTGGCTGGATAGGACAAGGCTTAGACTGTACTTTATGCCAGCAATTTTCAGGGTTATGAGTGCAGCAGTGGCTAATTAGACATCTGTGAGTGCAATTAGTTGTCTGTGGCTAATTCTCAGCTGAGTGATAAAGTGATCCTAAAACCAATGGAGGAGAATAATCTGGCCAGAAACAGAGCCACATATGCATGGGACCAAACTACCCTCCACAACAAGGGAGAAAACCATGCTGAGACCCTGGGGCCTGCAGTCCAAGTTCTGGGACTCAGGCTGGAGCAGGTGCAGGGGCCTGCAGGGGAAAGCCTGGCCTGGGCTGGCTCAGACCTGGTCCTGCCTGGACGTGCAGGGGCCAGCCTGAGGGCTACCAAGACTTTGTGCTCTCCAGTTGTGCAGTCACCACCACAATCAAGGTATAAAAAATTTGTTCCTTAGAAAGTCCCCTCAGGCACCTTTTGATCAAGCCCCACCTCCCTGTGAAAGTTTCCAGTGTCTGTAATTTTCCTGTCCTCAAGTTTTGTATAAATACAATTTTAAGAATGTGTACTTAGTGCCCATATTTCATTCACTCATCATGTTTTGAAAGTCTCTTTCATTCACTCATCATGTTTTGAAAGTCTCTTTCATTCACTCATCATGTTTTGAAAGTCTCTTTTATGTAATACTAGAGGCCTGGTGCATGAAATTCGAGCACGGGGCGGGGGGGGGGGGGGTGGTGTCCCCTAGCCCTGTCAGGCATCCCTTTCACAATCCAGGACTGCTGGCTCCCAACCCCTCGCCTGCCTTCCTGCCAGATTGACACCTACCTGCTCCACTGCTGACCCGATTGCCCCAACTGCCCTCCCCTGCAGGCCTGGTTGTCCCAAGCTGCACTCCCTCCCCAACTGCCCTCCCCTGCTGGCCATCTTGTGGTGGCCATCTTGTGTGTTGGAGTGATGGTCAATTTGCATATTATCTTTTTATTATATAGGATTGATATATGAAAGTTTATTCACGTGTGGATGGACATTTGAGTTGTTTCTAATTTGGGTCAAGGAAGAATAAAGTTGTTGGTGTGAACATCTGTATCTTCTTTGGTGAAGTATATTATTAATTTTTTCTGTCTAATAAAATTGTATTGTTTATCCATTAAGTTATGAGTTTTTTTGTTTACCTGAAGTGTTTGAGTAAAAGCTAGGAGGAAAAGCAAGTTTGGCCGGATTGCCACAAACAAAAGGGGAGAATGGTGAGGAGAGAGACATGGAGAAGGAGAGGCAATCAGGCAGGACTTTGGGGCACATGTAAGACTTTGGATTTTTATGATTAGGTGAGAGAGACTGGGTAGTTAGTTGCACTTCTGAAACGTTTCTCCCCTTTTTGTTCCTGGCATTCCAAACTGCATAATTTCAGATGAGGGAGATGCCCTGTAGGCTTTGCCTAGAACACAGTATTCTTAGGGTTGAGAGAGGGTTGTTAGTTGTAGTTGAAATATTATGGCTGTTTATATGGCTCTTAAATTAGTGTTCTCTTTTTCCATTTTGGGCTATAATCTTCACCAGAATGGGAAAATTATTTCTCATTTATTTATGTTTTTATTTAATTCTCTTCCAAGGGTATTTTTTCTTTTGATTTTCAGAAAGAGTGAAAAGGAGGTGTGGTGAGGGGAGGAAAGGGGGAGAGAGAAAGGGAGAGACCTTAATGTGAAAGAGACACATGGATTGGTTGGCTCCCTCACGTTGCACCCTGAAGGAGCATCTAATCTGAAACCCAGGTATGTGTCCATAACCAAGAATCTAACTGGCAACCCTTCCCTTTGTGGGCCCATTGAGCTATACCAGTCAGGGCAGGTTATTTCTCTTTTAACTCAACATTGTATCCCCAGTCCTAGCATAGTACCTGCCACATAGCATTTCCTTTCCTGTGTTTTTTGTGTGGAAGTGTGTGTGTGTGTGTGTGTGTGTGTGTGTGTGTGAGAGAGAGAGAGAGGGAGAGGGAGGGGGAGGGGGAGAGGGTGAGGGAGAGGGAGGCACTAACAATTTGTTCTTTGAAGCTGTGGGACTCTAAGTTGTAATAGAAGGCACATTTTCCTAATTCTGTTTCTCCAGTGTCCACCCTGTATTATGACACATATATCCACCTGATATAACATAAAGCCTCTGACAATTTTCAGCCTAAAAAATAAGAGTTCCCTTTTCCCCCACAACCTCTCCAACACTTGTTATTGCTTGTCTTGTTGCTAATGGCCACTCTAACAGATGTAAGGTGGTATTTCATTATAGTTTAAAATATATATATTTTATTAATTTTTACATAGAGGAAGGGAGAGAGCCAGAAACATCGATGAGAGAGAAACATGGATCAGCCACCTCCTGCACCCCCCTTCCCCCACTGGGGATGTGCCTGCAACCAAGGTACATGCTCTTGTCTGGAATCGAACCTGGGACCCCTCAGTGCACAGGCCGACTATCCACTGAACCAAACCAGTTTTGGCTCTCATTGTAGTTTTAGTTTGCATTTTCCTAATTGCTAGTGAGGTTGAACATCTTTTCATATGTCTATCGGCTGTAAGTCTTCTTGGGAGAGGTGTATTTTCGCACATCTGCCCACTTTTTGATTGGGTTGTTTGGTGTTGAGTTTTATGAGTTTTTTTTTTTTTAATATATATTTTGGGAATTAAACCTTCGTTGAAGCTACTGTTTGCAAATATCTTCTCCCATCTAATTGGTTGCCTCTTTGTTTTATTGTCAGTTTCTTTTGCTGTGTAGAAGCTGTTTAGTTTAATATAGTCCCATTCACTTATTTTTGCCTTTAATTTCCCTTGCCTTTGGCATCAACTTTATAAAAATATTCTCTATAATCCAGGCCCATAAATTTGGTACCTATATTTTCTTTTATTAACTTACTGTTTTGGGTTTTATATTTACTAGTAGGTCTTTGATCCATTTTGACTTAACTTTTGTACATGGTGTCAAACTATAATCGTTGCATTTGTTTGCATGAGGCTTTCTAGTTTTCCCAACACATTGTGCATTTCTGGATTATTTGTCCATGTACATGTGGTTTCACAGTTAGGCTCTCTGTTCTGTTCTATTGACCTGTGAGTCTGTATCTCTGTCAGTATCATGCTGTTTTGATTATCATAGCTCTGTGGTATAATTTGATATCAGGCAGTGTGATACTTCCAGATTTGTTCTTTTTCTCAGAATTGCTTTGGCTATCCAGGGTCTTTTGTTGTTGGAAGCTATCCATTGTCTTCACTATCAGAAATATGTAAATAAGGAGCCTGAAATGCTGGTGAACCTTGAGCTCTGGCAAGGGCCAAAGCTATAAACCGATTATTTAGTTGGAACAATGGTGACTCAAATAATGTCATGACCAAATAGTCTCAAAGTAAATCTTTACTAATATTTACTGACCTTTAAGATAGTCTGTCTGCTACCAGAATTGCCTGCCTGATGAAGGGCAATATGTGTATCCAAAATTGAATAAAAGGTTGGCAGGGCTTGGCCACCAGCAAAGTCCTTCCCCTCGTGTTGGACTCTCTGCATGGCCCCCAATTTCCAAATTATTATTTCTTGTCTCGTCTCATCTCATTTACCCACAGCCCTTCTCCAGATCCTGAACCCTAAGCCATGCAGGAGGACATCGCTTCTGACATCTGGTGCCTCAATGATGGGTGTCTGGAAAAGATTTTCCTAGAGTGGAAAAACAAAGTTTCACTGGCAAGGTGGGGTAAAGAATTCACTGGATAGGTGGGGAAATTCACTGTGTGCAAAGCACATGGCCAGCTGCAGAAACTGCGATCTGTAAGTAGGGTGGGAACGTCCTTTTTACCCAGGCTAATGGGGCAGAATTCGTCAAAAGGGTAGAATCTTTATTGTAGACTTTTGGCTTGCTCAAGGATAAAGGAATTAAAGTGTCAGAAGGTATTCTCTTCCAGTGTTTGGTTACCTGGAGAGGGTACATTAGATGTTGAATGTTGGGAAAGAATGGGTCAGAACTTGAAATCAGCTCAGTAGCAGGGAAAAAATTGGCCTCCAAATTGTTTCTCTTTGTGGAACACAGTATTGCATTTGCTAGAGCCTTTTAGAGAGACAAAAGAAGATAAATCTCCTCCCTTTGCACCCTCTGCTCCTAAAGAGGAGAAAAAAAAAAAGGAGGAATGGCCTTCATGGCCTCCCCACCTCCATGTCCTAATCCTGGAACATTTAATTCACTGTTAATGGAATCACCCGTGCAAAGAGCTATCCAAGAAGGATTAAAGGACATGATGGTGGAGGGAAGACTTGCTTTTCCTATTATACAGATAGCTGGCCCACATTTCCCAAATCAAATGATAAGCACTGATGTGAAGAATCAGTTAAATTATGTGCAAAAAGCTTATAAATAAATTAGACTTTGTGGAAAAACCAGGCATTAAAAAAAATAGACGGAGAGGAGATCCAAGATGGCTGCTCGGGTAGACACCTAACCGCAGCAGCACACAACAATTTCAATGGAATACAACTAAAATGTAGAGTGGACATTGCCCAGAGCTACAGGTAGTCGACTGACTGAAAATGCTACAACAAGAAGGAAAGAGAAAACCAGAAGGAAAATCAGAGGAGCTGAAAAAAAGCCTAAGGTACGGAGACATGCTGCGCGCCCGCATGCGCGCGCGGAGAGGTCGCAGCCAGAGAGGAGGAGAAGGCTGGGGGCCTGCCTGGCGTTCCCTAGCAGAAAGGAAATAAAGCCCCCGGCCTGGGATGAACCCCCAAACCAGCAGCGCTGAGCCCCAGTTATGGGCTAGATCCTGGGGTCCCAGGCTCGGGCAGGGGGAAACGGGGCTGTGAGGCGGAATCCCGGGGGAGCGGCGAAAAGCAGGGCCCCTGGAATCGCGCGCACCCTGCGCGCAGAGGACTGAATGTTGACTCTGATGCTGGATTGCCCTAGCGGGAAGAAACAAAGCCTCCGGCGGCGCTGAGCCCCAGTCCGGACTTTCACCATTCTAGGCCAATCCCTGGGGACCCAGGTTTAAGCAGAGGGAGACGGGGCTGTGAGGTGGAGTCCTGGGGGAGCGGCGAAAAGCAAGGCCCCAGGAGTCCTGCGCGCACACAAACAAAGCCTCCGGTGGCGCTGAACCCCAGTCTGGACTTTTGCCATTCTAGGCCAATCCCTGGGGGACCCGGGCTTAAGCAGGGGGAGATGGGGCTGTGAGGTGGAGTCCTAGGGGAGCGGCGAAAAGCAGGGCCCCCGGAGTCGCGCGCGCACACTGCCCTCAGAGGACTGAATGTTGACTCTGATGCTGGATTGCCCTAGCAGAAAGAAACAAAGCCTCTGGAGGCGCTAAGCCCCAGTCCGGACTTTCACCATTCTAGACCAATCCCTGGGGACCCAGGTTTAAGCAGAGGAAGATGGGGCTGTGAGGTGGAGTCCTGGGGGAGCGGCGAAAAGCAAGGCCCCAGGAGTCGCGCACACTGTGTGCGCAGAGGACTGAATGTTGACTCTGATGCTGTACGCCCCTAGCGGGAAGGAGAAAGAAGGCTCTAGACTGGGGGAATGCGATGAGGAGCAGGAGCCCCTGCCGGACACCGGCCAGCCGGGCACCAGCAAGGAGCTGGGCGAGGGGGCCCCCAAGGGGGGGGGGTGCCCCTGAGCCTTTGACCGCTGAGCGCGGGCAATGGAGCCGAGGCTGGGGGCTGCTTCCTTGGTGGCGCCGACCCCAGCAACAGGCCGAAGCAGCGCAGGAACCCGCGGAGAACAAAGGGGTGCCACAGGCCAACCTGTTGAGCTTCCAGGACAAGGAGGAAGAAACCAAAGAAGTTCTCAATGTGAAGAAATCAAGTGAGAGCAAAAGACAATAAAATTACTTAAGAAAGAATACAAAGAAGATCTTGAAAAAATCAAAGACTAAGTCAGAACTCAACTCACCAGCCAACATTGCAACATAAATGCGTTGTTGTTTTTTTTTGTTTGTTTGTTTTTAAAAAAAGAAGGAAAGAATGTTGGAACAGCAGCAGCCAGGCCTAGAGTGGCCAGGCACAAGGCGGTGCAGCCAGGCCTGGAGCAGCAACAGCCAGGCCCGAGAGCAGCAGCAGCCAGAACCAGAGCAGCAACAGCCAGCACTGGAGCCAGCCTGGGCAGTGGCAGCCATGCCTGGGGCAGTGGCAGCCATGCCTGAGGCGGAGGTGGCCAAGCCCAGGGTGGCCAGTCCAGGAACACCAAGATCCGGAGTGGCTGGGCCCAGAGAGGCTGGGCCCAGAGCAGCCGGGTCGGGAGCAGCCAGGCCCAGAACGGCAGTGGCCAAGATAGGAGCATCCAGGCTGGGAGCAGCCAGGCTCAGAGCGGCCTGGCCCGGAGCAACTAGGCCCAGAGCAGATGGGTCGGGTGCGGCCAGGCCCGGAGCAGCGGCTGCCAGGCTAGGAGCGGCCAGGCCCAGAGCAGCAGGGTCGGGTGCGGCCAGGCCCGGAGCAGCGGCTGCCAGGCTGGGAGCGGCCAGGCCCGGAGCAGCAGGGTCGGGTGCGGCCAGGCCCGGAGCAGCGGCTGCCAGGCTGGGAGCGGCCAGGCCCGGATCATCAGGGTCGGGTGCGGCCAGGCCCGGAGCAGCGGCTTCCAGGCTGGGAGCGGCCAGGCCCTGATCATCAGGGTCGGGTGCGGCCAGGCCCGGAGCAGCGGCTGCCAGGCTGGGAGCGGCCAGGCCCGGATCATCAGGGTCGGGTGCGGCCAGGCCCGGAGCAGCGGCTGCCAGGCTGGGAGCGGCCAGGCCCGGATCATCAGGGTCGGGTGCGGCCAGGCCCGGAGCAGCGGCTGCCAGGCTGGGAGCGGCCAGGCCCGGAGCAGCAGGGTCGGGTGCGGCCAGGCCCGGAGCAGCGGCTGCCAGGCTGGGAGCGGCCAGGCCCGGATCATCAGGGTCGGGTGCGGCCAGGCCCGGAGCAGCGGCTGCCAGGCTGGGAGCGGCCAGGCCCGGATCATCAGGGTCGGGTGCGGCCAGGCCCGGAGCAGCGGCTGCCAGGCTGGGAGCGGCCAGGCCCGGATCATCAGGGTCGGGTGCGGCCAGGCCCGGAGCAGCGGCTGCCAGGCTGGGAGCGGCCAGGCCCGGATCATCAGGGTCGGGTGCGGCCAGGCCCGGAGCAGCGGCTGCCAGGCTGGGAGCGGCCAGGCCCGGATCATCAGGGTCGGGTGCGGCCAGGCCCGGAGCAGCGGCTGCCAGGCTGGGAGCGGCCAGGCCCGGAGCAGCAGGGTCGGGTGCGGCCAGGCCCGGAGCAGCGGCTGCCAGGCTGGGAGCGGCCAGGCCCGGATCATCAGGGTCGGGTGCGGCCAGGCCCGGAGCAGCGGCTGCCAGGCTGGGAGCGGCCAGGCCCGGAGCAGCAGGGTCGGGTGCGGCCAGGCCCGGAGCAGCGGCTGCCAGGCTGGGAGCGGCCAGGCCCGAGGCAGCAGGGTCGGGTGCGGCCAGGCCCGGAGCAGCGGCTGCCAGGCTGGGAGCGGCCAGGCCCGGATCATCAGGGTCGGGTGCGGCCAGGCCTGGAGCAGCGGCTGCCAGGCTGGGAGCGGCCAGGCCCGAGGCAGCAGGGTCGGGTGCGGCCAGGCCCGGAGCAGCGGCTGCCAGGCTGGGAGCGACCAGGCCCTGATCATCAGGGTCGGGTGCGGCCAGGCCCGGAGCAGCGGCTGCCAGGCTGGGAGCGGCCAGGCCCGGAGCAGCAGGGTCGGGTGCGGCCAGGCCCGGAGCAGCGGCTGCCAGGCTGGGAGCGGCCAGGCCCGAGGCAGCAGGGTCGGGTGCGGCCAGGCCCGGAGCAGCGGCTGCCAGGCTGGGAGCGGCCAGGCCCGAGGCAGCAGGGTCGGGTGCGGCCAGGCCCGGAGCAGCGGCTGCCAGGCTGGGAGCGGCCAGGCCCGAGGCAGCAGGGTCGGGTGCGGCCAGGCCCGGAGCAGCGGCTGCCAGGCTGGGAGCGGCCAGGCCCTGATCATCAGGGTCGGGTGCGGCCAGGCCCGGAGCAGCGGCTGCCAGGCTGGGAGCGGCCAGGCCCGGAGCAGCAGGGTCGGGTGCGGCCAGGCCCGGAGCAGCGGCTGCCAGGCTGGGAGCGGCCAGGCCCGGATCATCAGGGTCGGGTGCGGCCAGGCCCGGAGCAGCGGCTGCCAGGCTGGGAGCGGCCAGGCCCGGATCATCAGGGTCGGGTGCGGCCAGGCCCGGAGCAGCGGCTGCCAGGCTGGGAGCGGCCAGGCCCGGATCATCAGGGTCGGGTGCGGCCAGGCCCGGAGCAGCGGCTGCCAGGCTGGGAGCGGCCAGGCCCGGATCATCAGGGTCGGGTGCGGCCAGGCCCGGAGCAGCGGCTGCCAGGCTGGGAGCGGCCAGGCCCGGATCATCAGGGTCGGGTGCGGCCAGGCCCGGAGCAGCGGCTGCCAGGCTGGGAGCGGCCAGGCCCGGAGCAGCAGGGTCGGGTGCGGCCAGGCCCGGAGCAGCGGCTGCCAGGCTGGGAGCGGCCAGGCCCGGATCATCAGGGTCGGGTGCGGCCAGGCCCGGAGCAGCGGCTGCCAGGCTGGGAGCGGCCAGGCCCGGAGCAGCAGGGTCGGGTGCGGCCAGGCCCGGAGCAGCGGCTGCCAGGCTGGGAGCGGCCAGGCCCGAGGCAGCAGGGTCGGGTGCGGCCAGGCCCGGAGCAGCGGCTGCCAGGCTGGGAGCGGCCAGGCCCGGATCATCAGGGTCGGGTGCGGCCAGGCCTGGAGCAGCGGCTGCCAGGCTGGGAGCGGCCAGGCCCGAGGCAGCAGGGTCGGGTGCGGCCAGGCCCGGAGCAGCGGCTGCCAGGCTGGGAGCGACCAGGCCCTGATCATCAGGGTCGGGTGCGGCCAGGCCCGGAGCAGCGGCTGCCAGGCTGGGAGCGGCCAGGCCCGGAGCAGCAGGGTCGGGTGCGGCCAGGCCCGGAGCAGCGGCTGCCAGGCTGGGAGCGGCCAGGCCCGAGGCAGCAGGGTCGGGTGCGGCCAGGCCCGGAGCAGCGGCTGCCAGGCTGGGAGCGGCCAGGCCCGAGGCAGCAGGGTCGGGTGCGGCCAGGCCCGGAGCAGCGGCTGCCAGGCTGGGAGCGGCCAGGCCCGAGGCAGCAGGGTCGGGTGCGGCCAGGCCCGGAGCAGCGGCTGCCAGGCTGGGAGCGGCCAGGCCCTGATCATCAGGGTCGGGTGCGGCCAGGCCCGGAGCAGCGGCTGCCAGGCTGGGAGCGGCCAGGCCCGGAGCAGCAGGGTCGGGTGCCGCCAGGCCCGGAGCAGCGGCTGCCAGGCTGGGAGCGGCCAGGCCCGGAGCAGCAGGGTCAGGTGCGGCCAGGCCCGGAGCAGCAGCAGCCAAGTCCAGAGCAACTAGGTTGGGAGCGGCAGTGGCCAGACCCGGAGCAGCTGGTTGTGGTACGAATGATAGCAACAGAGGCCAGGCCCGGTGCAGCCAGGCCCGAAACAGCTCGCTCCTCGCCTGCCCCCGCCCCAAAGCTGCCTCTCAGACACGGCTGGAGACTTTGGCGGGAACTTGAGGGTCTGCTGAATCAAGTGATGAAGGCTTAGATCTGAATGTGTTGCGTTAGTATAGCGCTGGGGTGTTGATCTGTAAGCGCCTTGGGTGGGGCCTGGATGAGGTTGGTTGAACTATTTGGAAATGTCTGTTGTCTGAAGTATATCATTGGGCATGTGGAGATATTATTGATATGAGAAAATGCTAAGTAACTGATTTACTATCCGAAAAGGGATTTACTATCGAGGAAAGGGAGGGAGGAAGAGACTAAACATAAACTGTGCACCTATGGATGAGGACATTGGGGGAAGGGGAGGGGGTGGAGGGTGGGGTGGGAACCTGGTGGAGGGAGGAGGAAATGAGGAACCTTTGTAATATTATGAACAATAAAGATTGATTAAAAAAAAAAAAAAAAAATAGACAACCAAAAAGTACACAAGGTGGCGCTCAAAGGAAAAGCATGAGCATTCTGCCTCCTGATTCAATCAATGCAGATTCAACCTCTTTTATGTTCTAGATATTAAAAAGAAAATTATTGGGCGCTTATCTATTAATAATTTTTAAATCTATCTTTGTGGTTTATTGTTAGTCTATTAAGCATGCTTTTAATTTAATTTAATTTAATTTAATTTATTAGAAAAGAAACAGTAGATGGCCAGGCAATTACTGGATTTCCCCAGAGCAAACAAAATGTGAGGATGGGGAGAGAGAGTATGAGTGGTACATGTGGCCAATAATAAAGGTTTTAAGAAAATTCCCTAGACAAAGTAAGGTAGCTAGAAAATTACTAGGTATTTTGGTAATCCTTTAAAATGAATGCCCACTCTTGAGAGTGTTATTAAAAATCTCATTTTTTTGCCATGTTTTTATTTTGCAGTCCATCATTTGAAATTTATACAAATAACAGACATTTGTCAGAATTTGGGGATACCTCTGGAATATCTGTACCCATGAAGAGAAAGACTAGCTTAAGAGAAAGGTACCCCGTCCAATTTTGGGTGGCTCTTGGGAGCCCCTCTCTTTTCATGGATGCTACAAAATAAACACAAGACTGTTTTTTAAGAGATGGTAAAAATAGACATATGTACTACTATTTGTAATACTTTAAATAATAAAAAAGAAAAATCAAAAGAAAAAAAATAAATGAGTGGACTGCCAACCTGGTGTGATCAGTGGTTGAGTATCAACCTATGAATCAGAAGATCATAGTTCGATTCCAGGTTGCAGGCTCAATCCCCAGTTGGGGACATGCAAAAGGCAGCTAGCTGATCAATGATTCTCTCTCATCACTAATGTTTCTATATCTCTCCCTCTTCCTTCATCTCTGAAGGAATAAAAAAATAAATTAATAAAATAGATGAGTGGATAAAAAAGCAGTGGTACAGAGAAACTATGGAATATTACTTGGCCATAAAAAGAATAAAACTTTGCCATTTGCAACAGCACAGATGGACTTAGAGGGTATGTTAAGTGAAGTAAGTCAGACAGAGAAATATAAATACCATATTTCATTTATATGTGGAAAATAAAATAGTGAAATAAATGAACAAACAGAATAAAAAAAGAAGGCAAAAATGACACAAGAAAAATACGGGCTGTATTTAGGCAATAGGATTAATGTTTCCATAATAATGGTAGTTTTTGTATAATAATGTACTGCATTCCAAAGTTGCCTCCCAAATCATGGGGGAACTCCTGTTTTTAAAAATTAAAATAATACTTTAACATTAAAGCCACTGAAAGTCAATAAGTTATCTCTGTTACAAAATTGCCAAAAGAAAATGCTGTGGGTAGTAATTGACTTTAAAATCTCAAAATTGCTAAAACATAAATAATAAATGTAACTAAAATGAAGAATTTATGGTGAACCTTTTCAATAATAATCATAAATATATTAATTATAAAGGGCCAGTTGCTCTTCTCCCTGTAAAAGCAGAGAAGCCTGTGGCAGCAGCAACCTTAGATGAGTATGTCTTAGAAAGAATGTGGCAGTATTAAAGTTCAAATGGCTAGGTTAGGCTAAATATCTAGGTATTGTAAAATAACAAAAATGAAGATGGTGACCTAGGTAAGCACCTAAGCTGCCGCCTTGCAAAACAATTTCAAAACAACTAAAAAACAGAACTGACATCATCTAAAACCATAGGAAAGCTGACTGAGTGGGAAAATCTACAACTAGAAAGAAGGAAAGAGGCTCACGGATCAGGGGAGCCACAAAGAGGTGAGGTAGGGAGACACTCGCGTGCAGAGAGGAAGGGTGGCCTGGTTGGCCGGAGGGGAAAGGAAGCCCCTGACTGCACTGAATCCCAGCCCCAGCTGAAACCCTGTGGACCCAGGCTCATACAGATGGAGTCTGGACTGTAGAGAAAGGCACCCAGAAACTCAGAGACTGGGAGACTTGGGGCAGCCTGGAGCCGCAGTGGGCAGGGTCTACAGTCACACGAGAGTGAGTATGCACAGAGAGGTCTGACCTTGGATTGCTGCAGTCGCTCCCTCCATAGAACCTACAACCAAGATTACTCTACCCAGCAAAGTTATCATTCAGAATTGAAGGGCAGATAAAGAGCTTCACAGAAAAGAAAAAGCTAAAGGAGTTAATCACACACCAAACCAGTATTATATGAAATGCTGAAAGGTATCCTTTAAAAAGAGAAAAAAGAAGAAAAAAGTAAAGATAAAAATTATGAACAAATACATATCTATCAACAAGTGAATTTAAAAGTGAAGTGAGCCAAGACCGGTTTGGCTCAGTGGATAGAGCGTCGGCCTGCGGACTGAAGGGTCCCGGGTTCGATTCCGGGCAAGGGCATGTACCTTGGTTGCGGGCACATCCCCAGTAGGGGGTGTGCAAGAGGCAGCTATAATCAATGATTCTCTCTCATCGATGTTTCTAACTATCCCCCTCTCTTCCTTTCTGTGGAATATCAATAAAATATATTTAAAAAAAATAAAAGTGAATTAAAAATCTGAGGACCAGAATAAACTGGTGAATATAATAGAATCAGGGGCATAGAATGGGAGGGGATTGATAATTCTCAGGGGGAAAGGGGTGTCTGTGTGGGGGTACGGGAAGAGACTGGACAAAAATCATACACCTATGGATGTGGACAGCATGGGAGAGATAAAGGCAGAGGGCGTGGTGGGAACTGGGTAGAGGAGAGTTATTGGGAGAACTCATATTAAAACAATATTTTATTATTGGGAGAGTTATTGAGAGAACTGGGTAGAAGAGAGTTAGTTATTTAAATTAATTTTTAAAAATAGAATTTTCTAGAAGAGGCCGATAAATTTAGTGAGACCCTCAAGGATATAAAAAAGAACCAACTAGAAATTAAATACACACTGACTGAAATAAAAAATATTATACAGAGATCTAACAGCAGACTAGAGGATCACAAGGATCAAGTCAACGATTTGAAATACAAAAAAGCAAAAAAATACTCAACCAGAAAAGCAAAAAGAATCCAAAAATTTGAAGATAGTGTAAGGAGCCTCTGGGACAACTTCAAGCACACCAAAATCAGAATTATGGGTATGCCAGAAGAAAAGAGAGAGAGCAAAATATTGAAAACCTATTTGAAGAAATAGTGACCAAAAACTTCCCCCACTGGTGAAAGAAATAGACTTACAAATCCACGAAGTGCCGAGAACCCCAAAGAGGAGGAATCCAAAGAGGACCACACCATGACACATCATAATTAAAATGCCAAGAGCAGCCGAGACCGGTTTGGCTCAATGGATAGAGCATTGGCTTGGGGACAGAAGGGTCCCGGGTTCGATTCTGGTTAAGGGCATGTACCTTGGTTGCGGGCATATCCCCAGTAGGGGGTGTACAAGAGGCAGCTGATCGATGACTCTCTCTCATCAATGTTTCTAACTATCTCCCTTCCTCTCTGTACAAAATCAATAAAATATATATTTAAAAAAATAAAAAAATAAAATGCCAAGAGCAAAAAACAAAGAGAGAATATTAAAAGCAGCAAGAGAAAAACAATTAGTTACCTACAAAGGAATATTAAAAGCAGCAAGAGAAAAACAATTAGTTACCTACTACATATAATTGTTAGCTGCTTTCTCAACAGAAACTATGCAGGCCAGAAGGAAGTGGCAAGAAATATTCAAAGTGATGAATAGCAAGAACCTACAACCAAGATTACTGTACCCAGCAAAGCTATCATTCAGAATTTAAGGTCAGATAAAGAGCTTCACAGATAAGAAAAAGCTAAAGTAGTTCATCACCAGCAAACCAGTATTATATGAAATGCTGAAATGTATTCTTTAAGAAGAGGAGGAAGAAGAAAAAGGTAAAGATAGAAATTATGGCTGAAACCAGTTTGGCTCAGTGGATAGCGTGCTGTCCTGTGGACTGAGGGGTCCTAGGTTTGATTCCGGTCAGGGGCATGTACATTGGTTGCAGGCACATCCCCGGTGGGGGGTGTGTACGAGGTGGCTGGTAGATGTTTCTCTCTCATTGATGTTTCTGGCTATCTGTCCCTCTCCCTTCCTCTCTGTAAAAATTAATTTTTTTTAAAAAAAGATATAAATTATGAACAACATATACATATCTATCAACAAGTGAATAAAAAATCTGATGAACAGAATAAACTCGAATATAATAGAATCAGGGACATAGAAAGGGAATGGACTGACAGTTCTCAGGGGAAAAGGGTGTGGGGGGTACAGGAAGAGACTGGACAAAAACAGTACACCTATTGTTGAAGACAGTGCGAGAGGCGGGAGTAAGGGCAGAGGGTGGGGTAGGAACCGGGTGGAGGGGAGCTTTTGTGGGGAAAAGAGGAACAATTGTAATAATCTGAACAATAAAGATTTATTAAATTAAAAAAATTAAATCCCCAAAAGAAAAAAACATCAAATTTTATATAAAAGTTTAAAGTGTGTTTTCTTCCTGATGGCAGGAAATGATGAAGCCAACATTTTTAAGCTTTCAACTTGAATGCTATAAAGTATGCTGCAATTAAACCACCTGTCTAATCTAAAAAAAAAAAAAAAAAAAAAAGGTAGGAAGAAATGGAAAATTGGGTCTCTGAATGGTTTGCCTCAATAAGAAAAGTTCTATTGGGTTGGTACCCACAAATTATCTAAAGATGGGGAAAATGTGTAGCTAGCAATGAACATTACTTTGAATAAAGCATTTTTGATGTTTCTCTTGAAATTATTATTTTCTTTGATTACAAAATCCGTGTTATTAACTGGTACACCTAGTAGCTTAAAGATCACTCTGAGGAAATAAAGTGAAATGCCCTTCAGATATTTAGAAACTGTAATTAAAAGTCAATATATTAGGCCTTAAAAACTAGAAATAGCCGAAGGTTCCGGTCAAGGGCATGTACATTGGTTGCGGGCACATCCCCAGTTTCTCTCTCATCACTGTTTCTAGCTTTCTATCCCTCTCCCTTCCTCTTTGTAAAACATCAATAACATATATATATATATATATATATATATTATATAATTTTTTTAAAAAAAATAGAAATACAAAAATAATTGCCTTGAAAGCTTAAATGACTTTTTAGAAGTTATTAAGGGACATTAATTAGTTAAGACTTTACCTAAAAATCTACCAGCTGTTACATGATCTGGTAAAAGTCTTAAAATGACAAAAAAAATTTCTTGCAATGTTAAAGAACTCTTTGCCCTTGTAATGTTACTTACTTCTGTGGGCATTGCTGCTTCATCCATGATACAAACTTCAAACTTCTCAGTTTGTACAAGTTAAGGAAACTTAATGAAGACCTTGTCTATACAAAATGAATTGATTGCCAGTTTGAGATAGAATTATCAGCACTAAAGTCTACAGTCCTGTGAATGGGTGATAAAATCCACAGCCTAGAGCAAAGAATATCTTTACAGTGTCATTTTAATTTTTCCCAGATCTGTGTAACCCCTGTTCCCTATTACAGAACCATATACTTCTGGGAATCAATAAAAAATCATCTTCTTGGTGCTTGGGGTAAAGGCAAAACAACCCTTGATATTTTAGAATTACAACAGCATATTGTACAATTATCCCAGGCAAACTCACAAACTAATTCCTTGGATGCCTGACAATTTAGAAAGGACATGAAAGAATTTAATCCTTTTCACTGGATCTCCTTACATTTGCCTCTCAGCATAACCACTAATGTCTATCTCATTCTTGCTCTTATGTTTATTTCTAGTCTGCAGGTGCAGAATGAAGACTCTTAAAAGGACCTGAATCCTAAAAGCAGCACTTTTCAAGATTTACTGAGGAAATGAAAAGGGGGAGATGTTGGAAGCTACCCCTTGTCTTCACTGTCAGAGAAGTGTAAACAAGGAGCCTGAAATGCTAGTGAACCTTGAGCCCTGGCAAGGGCCAGTTATGCACCAATTGGTTAGTCCAGACAAAGGTGGCTCAAGCAATTTCCTGACCAAATAGTCTCAAAGTAAACCTTTACGAATATTTACTGACATTTAAGATTGTCTGTCTGCTATTGGAATTGCCTGCCTAAGGGCAATATGTGTATCCAAAACTGAATAAAAGGTTGGCAGTGTCTGGCCAACAGCCTTCCCTAGTGTTGGACTCTCCAACTGGCTCTGAATTTCCAAATTATTATTTCTTGTCTTGTCTCATCATTTGCCAGGGGCCCTTCTCTAAATCCCAAACTCTAAGCTACGTGGGACATGGCTTCTCACATTTTGTGGTTCTATATAAATCTGGTGACTTCTTGTTCTATTTCTTTAAAAAATGACATTGGGATTTTGATGGGTATTGCATTAAATCTGTATAATGCTTTACATAATATGGCCATTTTAACTATGTTGATTCTTCCAATCCATGAACACAGGGTATTTTTCCATTTTGTTATCGTTTTCAATCTTTTTAAATAAGCAGATTCTGGGTGGCGACCAGAATAGTACAGGCTAAGCAGTCTAGGGGGTCCTGGGCTCCGGGCCACTATTGGCAACCAGTCTCTGTACCCCGAAGACATCTGCCTCGGCCTGACTGGCTCAAGGCAATCAATTTTTGCACATTGGTTTTATATTCTGCAACTTGTCTGTATTTGTTTATTATTTCTAATAGTTTTTTGGTGGAGTATTTAGGATTTGGTGGAGTATATACAGAATCTTGTCATCCACAAAAAGTGACAGTTTGACTTCATTATTTGGATGCCTTTTATTTCTTTCTCTTGCCTTATTGCTCTGGCTAGGACTTCTAGCACTATGTGGAATAAGAGTGGTATGAGTAGACATCCTTGTCTTGTTCCAGATTTTAGAGGAAAAGCTTTCAGTTTTTAGCCACTGAGTATGATATTGAATGAGGGTTTATCATATATTAGAGGCCAGTGCATGAAAATTTGTGTCCTGGGGAGGGGGAGAAGGGTTCCCTCATTCCAGCCTGCACCTTCTTGCAGTCTGGGAGCCCTTGGGAGATGTCCAACTGACAACTTTGAAGAAGCTGCCATGGTGTGAGAGGGGCTATCAGGAGAACCCCATTTATGGCAAGGAATGAAAGGGGCCTCTAAGAGCTGGGAGCAATTCACTGCTAACAGCTAGGACAGTTTATGGCTGCAAGGAAATGAATCCTGCCAATTAGCTGAGGGAACTTGAAAGCCAACATTTCCCCAGTAAACACTCTGATGAGACTGCAACCTGGCCAACACTGGATTTCAGTCTGGCAACAAAAATGCTTAGGAAATAAATGTGTTGTTTTAAGCTACTAAGTTTGTGGTAATTTATATTGCAGAATTTTCTATGTTAAATAAAAAGTAGTTTACGAAATTGATTATGATCTTGTTTAAAATTTTATTTATTTTTTAAAGATATTGTTGAGAGTATTACAGATGCCCCCTCTTAACCACCGGCTCCCCTTCATTGCCCCCATCTACCCGGATCCTGCACCACACCCCAGACCTTCAATACCCTATTATCTGTGTCCATGGGTAATGCATATCTATAATAATAAAAGTGTATTATGATAATTAGATCAGAAGTCCTTCTGGATGAAGCAAGGGCTGTGAGGAAGGCCCGGGTCCTGGGTGCCTGCCAGTGGCAGGAAGGAAGCCCAGGTCCCTGGTGCCTGCTGGTGGCCGAAAGAAAGGAAGGCCTAATCTTGCATGAATTTTGTGCATTGGGCCTCTAGTATACAGGTACGTTTTTCCCATCCTCCAATCCCCTTCACTCTGAGATTTATCAGTCTGTTCCATGTTTCCATACCTCTGGTTCTATTTATTTTTTTAACATTCAATTGTTGATAGATATGTATTTATTGCCACTTTATTGTTCATATTTTAAATTTTTTTCTTTTTAAAGACCCTTCAACACTTCGTGTAACACTAGTGTGATAGTAATGAAGTCCTTTAGCTTTTTCTTATCTGTGAAGCTCTTTATCTAACATTCAATTCTGACTGATAGCTCTCCTGTGTAGGCTAGTCTTGGTTGCAGGCCCTTGCTTTTCATCACTTTGAATATTTCTTGCACTCCCTTCTGGCCTGCAAGGTTTCTGTTGAGAAATAAGCTGACAGTTGTATGGGCACTCCCTGGTAGGTAACTAACTGCTTTTAGAATTCTTTGTCTTTAAATTTTGCCATTTTAATTATGATGTGTCAAATTGAAGGGAGGCTGGATGAAGGAAAAAGTGGAAGGGATTAATATACAAATTGCCAATTATGAAAACAGCCACAGGGATATACTAGTAAAGTCAATAAAACTACTTATGTTGTCAAATAGGTACTAGACTTATCAAGGTAATCAATTTGTAAGTTATATAAATGTTTCATCACCATGTTGCACACTTGAAACTAATATAATAATTGTATGGCAACTGTAATAAAACATTTTCTTAAATTATTAAAAAAAACAAAACAGAAGATTCCCTCTGTCCATGGAGAGACGGGAATACTACACTCCAAAAAAATATCAGCCACAGAAATCCAGCTCTGTCCAAGCCCCGCCATTCTAGCATTTTGCATTAATGTACCTGGTGGGGGATTTTCAGTGCTGATTCAAGATACCAAGGCACTCAGAGCTGTGCCTTCCCATTTCAGAACCAAAGCAACAAAAAATTTCAACAAATTGAAATTTTCCAGAGGCATGGAAACATGGAACAGACTGATAAATCTCAGAGTGAAGGGGGTTGGAGGATGGGAAAAACTTACCTGTATACTAGAGGCCCAATGCACAAGAAAATATACCTTGTATGCATTATACTGCATGTTTACTTAAATATGTAACACTTTAATATATAAAACTAGTCCTGGCTCCATTCTGGCAACAACCCACAACATTATCATGCTGGAGGCTAAAACCAACAGTAGGTAGCATATAAATGTAAAAAGACCCACTGGAAGGCCAATGGACTTTGATATTCAGCAAGGCTGAGAATGAGCATAATATTGCCTTGCTGTGGGCTCAGTGGCTGAAGATAATTCCCTAACCTGATAATCTTTTCACTGTTTACCAAACTTTACCTTTGATATGCCTGTATGCATGCCTAAAGGGAAAATGTGTATTGAACTGAACAAAAGCTGACAGGTCCAGGGTTTTAGTGAGCTTCTCCACTAGAGAGAGGTTGCCACCTGGCCTCCCATGCCTTCTACATTCATATTTTATGTCTAGTGTTTTCATTTGTGCGTGGCCTCTTCTTTAGATCCTGAACCCTAGACCAGCTCTGTCCAAGCCCAGCCATTCTAGAATTTTGCATTAATTGCACCTGGTTGGGGTTTTCAGTGCTGATTCAAGATACCAAGGTACTCC